>CM070787.1:4015000-4535000 GCA_036346955.1 Dipus sagitta
GAGTGACTGTTTTACCTTGACAAAAAGTAAAAACTGGATGAACTGAAAAACAAGTGCTTTTAGATCTGTAACAGAAGTCACGTCACAGGAGACCCACTGCTGCTCAGTGGAGACAAATGGGAAGGTACAGAGAATTACAGCTCATCTGAGCAAAAACTTACAGATGTAACCCTACACTGGAATCAGCACAGGAGTAGGAGAAATACCTCTGTGTTTAACAAACTGCTGGAGGTTCATTGTGGACAAGGTGTAGAGTAAAAAATCCCAAGCAAACCAGTTATAAAGTGCTCTCTAAAGTTTTGTGTTTTGTCTCTGGAGAATTGACTAGGTTCTCACAGTCAAGCTTGCTTCCTTCTGCAAAGGGAAAGGGAAAAGAATCATTTTAACTAGGTCAGAACAGTCTGTTCTTAACAATGTACACCCTCAAACAAAGGTATTTAAGCAGGGCTTGGTCTGCTAAGGTTTTCATGGAGCTTACATGCCCAAGGTAAGAGAATGGTCTCTAATCCAGTCCATTCTAGTGATCCTGGTCACCTAAGAAATATAGAGAAGCTTTATGAAGTTCACAGTCCGAAGTCACGGACACACTACAACATGTGCCATATTCAAACAGCTGTACAAACTTGCCTTCTCCTAACACACTGCCACCATGTTGCAAAGGCTTATTTATATCTGGCCCCTTGGTGATTCTGTTAGTAAACTAGACACAGCTAAAGAACGAGTCTCTGAGCTGAAGACATGGCACTTTCTAAAATGGAAATACAAACAGAAAGGGGGTTAAAAAATAAAACAGAACAGAATATCAAAGAACTGTGGAACAACTGCAAAAAGTTCAATATACATGTGATAGGGATACCCAAAGAGAAAGAAAGAAGCAATATTTGAGACAATAAAAACTGATTATTTCTCCTAATATCAGAATCAAACCACAAAACTAGGAAGCAAAGAGAACAGCAAACATCATGAAAACAAAAACATAGCATATTTCAATTATAGAAAATGAAAGATAAAAATGTCAAAAGCAGCCTGAGATTAAAAATATAGAAAAAGGGGCTGGAGAGATGGCTTAGTGGTTAAGTGCTTGCCTGTGAAGCCTAAGGACCCCAGTTCGAGGCTTGATTCCCCAGGACCCATGTTAGCCAGATGCACAAGGGGCGGATGCGTCTGGAGTTCGTTTGCAGTGGCTGGAAGCCCTGGCGCACCCATTTTCTCTCTCTCTCTCTTCCTCTTCCTCTGTCTGTCGCTCTCAAATAAATAAATAAAAATAAACAATTTTTTTAAAAAATATATAGAAACAGGGCTTCAGAGATGGCTTAGAGGATAAGGCATTTGCCTGTGAAGCCAAAGAACCCAGGTTCCACTCTCCAGGACCCACATAAGCCAGATGCACAAAGTGGCAGATGAATCTGGAGTTCATTTATAGCAGCTGAAGGCCCTGGAGTGCCCATTCTCTCTATTTGCCTCTTAACCTCTCTCTTGAATAAAACAAAATAAAAAATAAGAAAGAAAACTTTTCCTATAAAGGAGCATACATTAGAATTAGCTCTGGACCCTCAGAAACGATGCAGTTAAGAAAAGAATGATTACAAAGTGATTGGATCAAGTGGCAGGATACAAGGTTAACATACAAA
Source organism: Dipus sagitta (assembly GCA_036346955.1). Taxonomy (NCBI): domain Eukaryota; kingdom Metazoa; phylum Chordata; class Mammalia; order Rodentia; family Dipodidae; genus Dipus; species Dipus sagitta. Next base: position 4,016,632 of record CM070787.1, read on the forward strand.
GCCAAATGATTTTCTTTCATGAGCCACTAATAACTAAGATTTGACATTAAAAACACAATAACATTAATTTTCACATTCAAACGATGAAATATTCAGGTTTACCTGTAACAACGTGTACAAAATCTGTATGAAAACATTTATCAAACTAATAAAAAAAAATGTCAACATTCATGGATAAAAAGACTGTCTTCAAGTTGACCTTCCCAATTTGACCTGCAGGTTCAACACAATACCATAACAACAACAACAACAACAACAACAACAAATCTTAGCAAGATGTTTTGTCAATATTAATGAACCAATTTTAAGAACAAACTTTGAGGACTAAGACTACCTGGTTTCACACTTATCATAAAGCTGCAGCAACCAAGACATTCCAGTATTGGCAGGAGGTGGAGGAAACAGACAAATATATATATATATATATATATCCATATATATGCAAAGACAACAGAAAGAAGAAATGAGTGCTTCCAACCAATGGGGCTAGAACCAATGAATATGTGTTTCTAAAAATATTTGAACCAAGGCTTATAATTTTCTCAAAAATTAACTCAAAATGTATCTGTGACTGAAATATGAAATGCAAAACCATAAAATTCCAAACTTCCAGTGTCTAACACTGGAGAAAATCTAAATGACCTTTTAGATACAGCATCAACATATGAAGTTCATTGCAGTTAAATTTTTCTCATTTGTGAAAGACATTACCAAGAAAAGTTGAAAGATCATCACAAACTGACAGAAGGTTATTTGTAAAAGCTACTCCTAATGAATGTTACAAAAGTCTACCAAGGATGTTTTAAAGCTCAATGAAAACAAAAATAAATAATCTGGTAAAATATATAGGCAAAGACTTAAAAGAAAATCTCATCAAAGAAGAAATACAAATAGCAAATGATTCTTTACATCATGTATTATTAAGGGAATGCATATGAGGACAATGTAACTCTATTACATATGACCCAGAATGGCCAATCCTGATACTGGCAACATAAAATGCTGCCAAGGACGTGGAGCTATAAGAACTCTCTCTCATTGTTGAGGCGGCAGCAAAATGGTACAGGCACCTTGGAAGACAGTTTATAACTTCTTATAAAATTAGGCTTTATTTTTACCATATGATCCAGTATTCACTCTCTTTGGAGTTAACCTTAGTAGTTGAAAATTTATGTTCACACATACACCTGAACCCAGATGTTTCCAGATTCACTGTCAATGGCTGGAGGCAACCCAGGTGTTTTTTTTTTTTTTTAACTTTACTTGTGTTTAATTAATAACACAGGGTAGTGGAAAACTCTCATTTTTAGATATTATATACTGAAATAGTTTTTATAATCATATGTTAATAAGACCTTAGCACTTGATAAATATTCTAGAAAGTATATTTTCTAAGAGGAACTTTGAATTGTCTTCAATATCATTATCAAATTTCTCCAAAGAAATGGAAGTTGATGATTAATATTCTTAATCATGGGATAGTGCAACTTCACTAAGATTAACTGGATTTTTAATTCAAATCCCCAAATTATATTATGGAATTTCTAGGATCAATGCTTAAAAGTTAATTTGTCTAAAAATCTTTTTAACTATCAACAGTTTTCTACTTACTGAAAAGCTGATAAATTGGTTAGAAGGCACTGTTGAATGAGATCTAAGAACCTGTCATTATAGAAATTAAGTTTATATAGTATCTAGGCCCAGATGGCATATTTAACTATAGCAGACATTTGAAATGTCACTGATCCCCATGAGAATCAGGAGACAGCATATTTGTGAATTAAAAAAAATCATTTCTACAAATATCACTCAAAGAGCATGACACTGAGTATGAATCTGTTTAATATGAAAGGTTATGTTTAACAATAGCTATTATAGTAAATGTGGATACCCATGCATATCTTCAACTGTGCATACCTTATCCTATACTTAGTAGCACTCAATAAGTTTGCCAAACCTGTTTCTTTCTGAACACACAGCCAGACTAGATTTCACATCTTTTCATTATATTAGCAGAGGTTATATGACTAAGTTATGGCAAATATGGTATAGGTGGAAGTGATAGGTTGTTGGGATTGGCCATAAAACCTTCCACATATTGACCTGTATGTGCCTTATTGTTTTCTACATATGGACTAAATATAGAGGAAGACATGATCCCAGAATATGATTGGAGGTACCAAAGAAGAGACTCTTATTGACCACGTAAAACAGAGCCACCCACTTATTCCACCCATCATCAATTGCCTACACTGAACAGTTGACACATGCAACACTGTTTATGCAATACGTGTTCAGAAAAAAATAGATAAATTTCAATTCAGGTCATAATATACAATTTTAGAATAACTTTCAGATGCAATATTTATCTGACTATATATGCAATATTTCTGTTATCCTTATACTAAAAAACATCCTTGCATATTTGAAAGCCAAGTTTGACTGAGCTATTGAGAAATAAACATGAAATAAACCTTTTAAATATTGTTTTTTACAACTACTTGCTTACCCTGATTAATACAAAACATAAAAAATTTATTTTAAAGAATAGTAATAGCAATAGCAATAGCAATAGCTGATAATAATAATAATAATAATAATAGTGATAGGTAGTTAGGATTGTGAGTGAAGCTGGAATATACTATCACATAGCTTATTTGTGGTTAAGCTGAAAAGGCATCTAGTACCCTCTGACTCTCACACCCCCTTATACAATGACGGAGATACATGGTACTTGTCTAGGGCATGATAAGTATGGTAAACTCTGTGATATATTACAGTGAACAATATTCCCATGCTGTGATTTTAAAGGCTCAGAATTGTGGTTTACACAAGTGTTATTAACCATTGCACAATAGAAAGAGGAAAACATGGGAAATTTGGAGTGGAAACAGTGTTAAAGCAAAAAATCTTGGATTCTAACATCATGAAGGGCATTACATACAAGAGGCACTGTGGCAGTATCATGAAGGGAAAAACAGACTTGCAAAGTATGAAGAGAACATTTTTATTTATTTGTCATTAATCTGTGCTTTCAGAATATAGTATCTACTTCATTCTCAGTGAGCCTTGACAAATGGAATTTCCTTCCCTTCTTTTTCTTTAATAGTTTCTAGGGAATGTTTAAAATACAAGCCTGGCTGATCTTAAAATCTTGGAACCACAGCTACAATGTATTGAATGTTAGACTGTGTGCTCTTTCTTTAGCTATACAATCCAGGATTAGGCCTCATCATTCCCATGTTCCTACTAACTACGGTAACAGAAGTATTCACACAGCGTATCGAAGATAGCATTTTACTAAGTAGCCATATCAGAAATTTAACCAGTTTGGAAAGCAGTGCTCCTGATTACTAAAATTTCATGATGATTTTTCTCACATATATTATTCTAGACCTCAGCACAAACAATTCTTTAATTCATATTATCAAGTCTGAGTTACTACTGTAATACAGGAAATTAAAAAAAAATATGACCCCTTCCATTTCAGATCATTAACTGGGGAGAGAATACTACAATCACAAGATATATATTTCCTCAACATCTTCAACCTCAGCCTTGAAGTGCTTCAGGAACTTTAATCCTTTTTATTTTTGATATTCTTACAACTGCAGATCTTAGAGGTCTGAGAAGAACATTCTTCATTAGGAGATTTCTCATAAATACGTAAAATTGCAAGGCCTGATTAAAGAGCCTTGGTTTTCTTTAAAGATGAGTCATTTCAATTTTTCCTCATCATTGATTTCAGTAAAATAATGTATGTTCACAGTTACTGTTAGACAAGCAAATCAAACTTAATGACTGACTCTTTATATTAAGTGACTATTTGAAAAAAAATTGTCTAACATTATTCAAATTAAATCCAAAATGTCAAAATATATTCTATACAGCCTGAATATATATATTTTTCTAGAAATACTCAAAAATTACTTAAAATTTATTAAAATAATGATAATTAGGATTTTTCACCCAAAGCAGTAATTATTCATAGTTTGGGCTTTTATACTATAAGGCAAATCTTAGCCAAACAAAATCTAAGGAAAACAAGGACCCTATTAAGAAATATGCTGAGCCAGGCGTGGTGGCGCACGCCTTTAATCCCAGCACTCGGGAGGCAGAGGTAGGAGGATTGCCGTGAGTTCGAGGCCACCCTGAGACTCCATAGTGAATTCCAGGTCAGCCTGGGCTAGAGTGAAACCCTACCTCGAAAAACCAAAAAAAAAAAAAAAAGAAAAGAAATATGCTCATGCCAAAATACAGAATTTATTACCAAACTAAATGCACTTTTACCATATATTCCAGCAATCACTCTCTTTGGCTTTACCAAAGAATTGGAACAATGTGTCCATTAGAAAGCTGGTGTTCAAGAAAAAACCTCATAGATGCTGGGTGAAGTGATGCCCAACAGAAGCAGGAGGATCCTTTAAACTGAGCAATTTTAGGCCAGGCTGGTCAACCTAACAAAATTCTGTCTTTTAACAAGTAAAACCAAACCAATCAAGAAGAAAAAAACCTACGCAAAGGTGGTGATAGCTGCTGAATTTGTGACAGTGCATATGCGAAAGCAAATAAGTCTTCTTCAGTAAACAAATGGAAAAGAGAAACTGTGTAATGTCCTTGCAGTGGAATGTTAGTTATTGTTGGAAAATGAGCTACCAAGCCATAAGAAACATAGGGCAAATTTATATATCTATTTCTAGATGAAGAAAGTGAATCTGAAAATCTGTATACTGACTGCATGTTTATGACATTTTGGAAAAAACAGAAAGGACAATAAAAAAGCTCAACTGCTGCCAGGGAGTGGGCTGGGGGTGGCTAAAGGGGCAGAGAAAAGAGGGCTTTAGGGAGAGAACAAAATCTGTATGGAACATAGCTATAATGATCAATAGCATAAAAGTCATAATATTTAATTATGCTTTATTTCCAAAATTTGTTTTCTGATATTTAGAAATCAAGGTTATGCTTCTGAACCACTTTGCCTCTGATATCGTCTGATTTTAACTTTCTTTTCTGTTCACATTGTCTCAGTGTTGACTGTCTAAACTGTAGCTTCACTAAGGACCACAGTCATCTCCTCTACTCTAGTCTTACCAAACAAATTCTCATTTAGGACCTCAGACTTGATGGTATATCACATAGATACACAGATTGATAGTTTATTACCAACCTAAATGCACTTTTACCATATATTCCAGCCATCACTCTCTTTGGCTTTACGGATACTTCAATATCAAATAAATGGCATTACACAAAGTCATATTAGAGGATGTTATTTTGTACCAAAAGAATTTCCTTGAGGAAAATGAAAAGAAACATTGTATGAGTACTTTTATAAAGGGGGCAGGAAAAGTAATTCTCCTTCATTCCTTGGCTTTTATTTTAATTTTGCACAAATGGTGTAAAACTTGAAAACAATCCTTGGTTGATTTTAACTGAGTGAAATGGGATAATTTGTTTCTTTTATATAAATTACAACATGATCACTAATCTCTATCTGACTTAAATTAAGCACATAGATACAATTTCAGAATTTGACACTTGTTTCTATTCTATAGAACCATGGATGAGAATTTATCAAGTGAACTCTGAGCTTCTGATACACAGGCATTATTGCTTACTGTAAAGGAAACTTAATTATCAAGAAAAAGAAAGTTCATCTGATTATAATTAAGAACCAATCAATTTTTGTTACAAAACAGCAAATAGTCTTGGCTCTAAGATTTTTCTCCTGCATTATTCCATTACACTAAGATATTAGGTTTTAGGAATTAGAAAAGTAAGAGTTTATTCGCCGTAAATATGTGCATCTGCTTCCTAATAAGGAACTTGATGACTTCATATTCAGAAGACATTTTGAATATAAATAAGCACAGTTTCTTAATTAACAGCATTTCAACTAAAGCACTTTAGATATCCATTTAAAAAATTTATTAGATTCATGATCTTAAACTTTTGAAAATTCAAAATGCTTATTTTTTTTACACAGTTAATACATAAAATTATATAGATAGAAGCCATCTTTCTCAGTGAGAATGTTCAAAGATTAAATTATTCTACAGGAGAAATTTCTCTTTATGGTAGATTATTTGTTAGAATAAAGACATTTCTTACATATTACACAAAATGCGTATTTGTCCCACAGTCCTAAAGATTGGGAACCAAGCCTCCCCCACTCCCAATATTGTAGAGAAGTGCTGTACCACTGATCTGTATTCCAGCTCTCTCTCTCTCTCTTTACTTCTTTTGAGACAAGGTTTCACCAAATTGCCAAATAGGCCTTGAGCTCACTCTGTAGCCCAGGAAGAACTTGAAATAGCAAACTTACTTCCTTAGCCTCTTAAACATCTGGGATTAAAAGTCTTATGCCATTGGACCCAGCATGCAAATTATTTATTTACATAAAGAAATATAACTACATTTTCTCCAAGAAAGATTTCAGCTCAATTTTGTTTAACTTTTTTTAACCACCCAGTAAGGAAAGGCTTTAGTTATTATATTTCAGTACAGAAGATAACATAAAATTAAATTTTCTAGTATTGAAACAAGATATTTTAAAATCTAGAAATAATTGTAACATGTTTATTTTATGCAATGGTTCTGGTACTTTAAAATATCTTTAAGAATATTCTTTTGGGGCTGGAGGGATGGCTTAGTGGGTAAGGCATTTGCCTGCAAGGTCAAAGGACCCAGGTTCAATTCTTCAGGACCCACGTTAGCCAAATGCACAAGGGGATACACACATCTGGAGTTTGCAGTGGCTGGAGGCCCTGGCGCACCCATTCTCTCCCTCTCTCTCCCTCTTTCTCTGTCAAATAAATAAATAATAAAATAAAAATATTTTTTAAAAAATATTCTTTTCAAATGTTAAATATTAAATTTATCAAAAAGCACTATAACTTTGAAGCTAGTTTAATATTTCAGGGAATTTATAAGAATTTAGTTTGCGCCGGGCGTGGTGGCGCACGCCTTTAATCCCAGCACTCGGGAGGCAGAGGTAGGAGAATTGCTGTGAGTTCGAGGACACCCTGAGACTCCATAGTGAATTCCAGGTCAGCCTGGGCTAGAGTGAGACCCTACCTCGAAAAACCAAAAAAAAAAAAAAAGAATTTAGTTTGTGTTTTCATAAAAATGACCAAATATTAGAAGATAATGCAACTCACACAGCACTCACTGCCTACTCTAAATACCTGTGCTCTGACTCACATTCCTTTTTCAAGAACACTCACTGGGGATTAGGAAAAAATCTACTTTATAGCTTTATTTTTTAACGTGAAGCTAATAATATTAGCTGGGAACATAAATGAGTGAATTTTTGTGTCAATTCTTCCACAGAGAGATACATAAACAAGAGCCTATAAGGTATGTTTCACATTATTTCACAAATTTATTTGACATGACAGGGTTCATGCACTATGTATTCATAATAAATATCTATACTTAAGAAGAAGAGTAAAGCTAATATTAGATTATAATCAGAAACTGAACAATAAACCAGAGATTTATAGAGTCAAAACAAAGCAAAGAAGATTTACAGGAAAAAAGTGTACATTTTGTGACAGAAGATGGCAAAAGAAAAATGCAGTTTTGGATACTTTAAATCTTTAGTTAACTTGAGTGGTAGTTTCTTTTCTTTGTTTTTCCTTCTTATTTTAGTAGTTGTAAAGACTGTAGAAATGGGAAATAGATTCATAACTAAGAATTTTTCTTCTCCCATGTGCACAAGAATGCATTAAATGCAGCACGTAACACCATGTCCTCACCTGCAAAGATGCAGTGCCCGCCAGCACTTCTGAGGGAGGTGCCAGGTGAGGACACGACATACAGCGGCAGAGCAAGCCACCATGGAGGTCCTGCAGCTGCACGACTCACTGCTGAGCGAAGAGGCGGCGACAGATTCTCACTCCACACTGTCCCTGCGGCCTCGGCTGAGCCCCTAGACTCATAACGCAGTGCATTCGTCGCCCTCACCTTTATGAAAGCTGCACTTAGTCACCGGATATACTCATGGAGTCATATGCCTTCAGTTTTGACCCTTGTCTCTGTAATTATTTTATGGTCCATGTTTCTTAGATAACTAGAATATTTACATGAATTACCAAGACTGAGAGATTCATACTAAAAATTATAACAATCAGAAAAAAAGGTTTATTTTGGAAGCAAGGAGGACATTCCAAAATGTTAGATGTACTTTTCCTTACTTCATGAAGAACAGACCTTGAAATCACAGTTGTGAAAACGAACCAGATACTGAATACATTCAACTTAATACTATAGCTTGGACTGGAAGGTGGCTCAGTGATTAAAGGCACTTTCCTGCAAAATCTGTTAGCCTTAGTACAATTTACAAATATGTACATAAAGTCAGACACACAAAGTGGTGTAAGTGTCTAGAATTCATTTGTAGCAGCACGAGACTCTGGCACACCCATTTATTTTCTTTGTCTCATAAATAAATGAATGAATGAATAAATAAGTATTTTTAAAATTTATTTATGTGCAAGTAGAGAGAGAGAGAGATGCATGTGCCACTTTGTGCATCAAGCTTTATATGGGCACTGGGGAATCAAACCCAGGTCATTAGGCTTTGCAGGTAAGTACCTTATTCACTGAGCCATCTCTCCAGCCCTAAAAATTTTTTTATGAGAGACAGAGAGAGAGAGAGAGAGAGGGAGAGGGAGAGGGAGAGGGAGAAGGAGAGAGAGAGGGAGGGAGGGAGAATTGGCATTCTAGGGCCTTCAGACACTGCAATTGAACTCAACATGTGCAGCAACTTGCTCGCATACACAACCTTACACAAGTGTCACTTTCTGCATCTGGTTTACACGGGATCTGGGAGTCCTTAGGCTTTGCAGGCAAGTGCCTTAACCACTAAGCAATCTCTCAATCCTCCTAAAACTATTTTTTAAAGAACAAGAAAGCAGTTACTCATTATAGAACAACTGTGCAATTTTCATTTGTGTGAGCCCAAACAATGGTTCAGGAAAAGCTGCTTTGCCACCCTGGAGTGATGTTTATACAACATTTAGAAATCCATCTCACCACAGAGCTTTATGTATGGTCCCAATATTTTGGCTGAAGTTTACCATCCATGTTTTAAATACAGAGTTCAATCAAACATACTTTTCAATTACTTCAGCATTTTTTTTTTTTTTTTTGCCAGCAAGACTTCGAAGGCATTTTGGTGTGTTCCACATATTTCCCTTCTAATCCTCCATTAAATTTCACATTTAAGTTTAAGTAAGTCTCTTCTCGGAATGTGAATAAACAGAGCTGGGCTTGGAGACACACACTTGTAATCCCAGCTCTCAAGAAGGTGGAGTAGGAAGATCACAAAATCCAGGTCAGCCTGGGGTACATAGTGAGACCCTGTCTCAAAAAATAAAAATAGATTGCCAACAAATATCAAAGGGTATAGAACTATTTTCCAGGAGTCATATAAGAAATAAGAATATTTATAACAAGAATAATTTATGTTTCATTTATATATCCATGTATACTTCAGGCATTTATATGTGAAGAAAAGTATCTGTGTAGTAGGAAGGTAGAAATAAGAAGATGTTAGTCACTTGTTTTGACCAACAAGTTTTACAATGTATTTATTTATACACAAGTGTACTTAATATTTATATAATTCATTTTCTTAATCCTTTCCTGCCTTGCCCCTCTTCTCCCACTGTTTTTCATTCATTATTCCTTCCTTCCATGCAACACTGGTTTTTGGCTTTGACCACAGTTTCCATAAGAAAGAAGAGCTACATTAGCCAGGAAGGAAGCTAATAAGCTCCCTCCTCAGATGTCATTAGAGACTTCCCGAACAAAGCAGACACACACTCAATTACTTAAATGATGGTGCTGGTGTAAGAAACAAGTACAGATTCCATATTTTATTATGATTAAAGCTAACTTGAACAGGGAAAATCTAATATGAATAAGATTTATTAAGAAATCCTACACATCATGGAAAATAAAGTTTTTCCTCAACAATGTACAGATACTTTTAGTACACTGTTAAATACATGAGGGTTAATCACTTCATTCAATATAATAAATAATAGATTTCATTAATACATAATTTCTTATACATCTACTTTTCCCTAAAGTGGGTTTTATTGTGCAATTTACTCCATTATCCACAATGAGTGGAAGGGATATACAAAATCTTCCTCTCCCTCTCTCTCTCATATATAATTTAAATACATGCTATATTTGTTTTGTGTCATATTTCTGTAGACGCTCTTAGCCATTGCTCTGGCACACCATTCAAATGCTTGGGACAGTCTGATTCTCTTAAGACAACTTAGGTAAAAGCCCAGCAGCGTGCAGCGCAGAAACCATTACTCCAGTCACCACAGCAAAGCCTTCGGAGTCCCTGCCGCTTCGCGTTCTTTCTCCCGTGTACTCTCTACCCCTAATGAAGCACCTGTCACTTCAATGGAACTGCTTATGTATAGTTTCTTCTCCACTCTGTTGCTACTTCTTAAGTTTAGCAGATGTAACAGTTCTAAGAACTCCCTGGCTTAAATAAGATACATTTGTCTTCCACAAATCTTGAGACTGGGAGATCCAATGTCAAGGTGCTAGTAGATCTGGTGTCTGCTGAGGTCACTATTCATTTTTTTTTAAAAACAATATTTTATTTTTATTTATTTATTTGAGACAGAGAGAAAGAGAGGAAGGGAGAGGACAGGAGAGCAAGAATGGGGCATAAGAAGCATCTATATTTTAAATAGAAATGCTTCTATTTTCCTTTTGTTTCAACATACCTTTTCATATCTTTGATAAAAAGCTTTATCAAACTAATTGGCAAAGAAAGATGATTAATTCAGAGTAGCAGTGCTACCTGTATTTTCTGTGAGCCTTCAGAATAAGATATCTAGTTTCTTAACCACTGTCATGAGAAGTATATAGGAAGAATATCCATCAAAAATAAGCATGCTTTCAAAGATGTTTGTAAAACAAATAGATAATATTATACAGAACAAATAATGAAAATGCATTGCATAATAGTATTTTACCTCTGAGTAACTGAATTTCAAAATTATTTTGCCTTCTTGTAAGCTATGATTTAAGCATAATTCTAAATGGTATTATTAACTGAAATATATAATTATGCCCTTTGTAAATCCATGCCAGTACATCAACTAAAATGTCTACATATAGAGCATGATGGAAATCCCAAGTTAGGCTGAGGAAACAGTTCAGTCAGTCAAGCGTTTGCCGTGAAAACATGAAGACTTGAGTTCATGTCCCCAGCACTCTGTAAAAGTCAGGTGAGGTAGTATGCACCTGTGACCCCAGCACTGTGGAGACCAACACACTGAGATTTCCTAGGGCTTGCTGGCCAGCTAGTCTGCTGGAAGAACTAGTGAGCTCTAGGTTCAAAGAGAATCCCTGTCTCCAAAGGTGAAGTGGACAGCAACTGAGGATTCCCATGTTTTTGGTCACCACATATACACATATACATTCCCCTCACATAAAGGTACCTTTGAAACAAAAGGCTGTGAAAAACAGTTTCTCAAAAATACATATTTTGGGCTGGATAGATGGCTTAGCAGTTAAGGTGCTTACCTTCAAATCGTAAGGACCCAGGTTTGACTCCCCAAAACCCATGTAAGCCAGACACGGAAGATGAAGTGTGCTTGTAAGAACACACGTGAGCACAATGTGACACACTTGTCTGGAGTTCAGCTTCAGTGGCTAGAAGCCCTGGAGCACTGATTCTCTCTCTCTCTTTCTCTCTCATAAAAAACTTAAATATTTTGATAGCATTGCATATATCAGAAATGTAGTCCCCAGCTTCCCACCTAAAATCATCAACTAAGCATCTTCATTTAATTATTCAAAAAGAAAAACTAACACAAATAAACCAATGTTCAATTATTTTGTGATTTCAACATATACATTCTCATTCTAATAATCATCAAATAAAATATTATTCCCTCTAAAATAAGACATTAATAAATTATATTAAATAACAAAGCATAAGATAGGACCAAGCATTGAAATTTCAAATGTATAGAAAATTTTATATCTATTTGTTGTAGACACTGCACATTGCTGGGGGAATAATATTTTATGGAATGAAGGGATTTATTTCAAGCTTAGAAATTCAAGGAAGTTCCACCAATGGCAGAAGAAGCTGGCTCCCCTTCACATATTCCACCAGAGAGAAAAACCAGCCCCACACATGCATACACAGCTCAAACTGCCCAGCACCACTTTAGGCTAGAATTCAGATCTGCCCCTAAGCACATCTTAGAGCTAGACTCCAAGATCCACTCCCAGTGACACTTCTTCCAGCAGCTGTTGGAGACCTAAGGCTATGGGAGACATACATTCACATTAAAACCACCATGCCTTTAAAACATTAAGACATTGACATTAATGATCAGTTGTTATCATTGACCTATTCTCTATATAGACAGAAATGGTACCATTGCCATAAACTCCTACCAAACAAAGGGAAATAAGCCTTGGAAGAACCTTAGTCAGTGTGGAGGGAAAGTACATGTTACACCATGGGGTAGAGTCATCACAGGGCATTTTTTCAATCCCTCCTCTATACCTTTCGTACTCTTTTCATACTACATTCAAAGACAAGCAACACTGAAAAGCCTAAGGATAATTACTCTTAGATTTTATAAAGTCATTATTTTAAAAACCTGATTATCAGCCGGGCGTGGTGGCGCACGCCTTTAATCCCAGCACTCGGGAGGCAGAAGTAGGAGGATCGCCATGAGTTCGAGGCCACCCTGAGACTCCATAGTGAATTCCAGGTCAGCCTGGGCTAGAGTGAGACCCTACCTCGAAAAACCAAAACAAACAAACAAACAAACAAAACAAACAAACAAACAAAAAAACCCCCACCTGATTATCACACTGTTTAATAAGTTGAGGTTCCATCAGGAATTCCTATGAGTAATAGCATGTTTCCAAGTTTTTGAGGTAAAACATAAAAACTGTGTACATTTTAGGTATACAATTGATTGAGTAAAGGAAAGGTGGAGGAAGGGGTAATCAAAATCTAAGAAGATATAAATAAATCATATGGAATCCTCTGGTTTTGGACAATAGAACCCTCAGGAGCCATAGATTGATGCTAGAAAATTTTCAGTGCCAGGGAAGGGATACCTTCCAGTGAGTTTTGGTCAGGGAGGTCCCTGATGCCCCCAAAACATTCCATATGATAGGCCATTGGTGAGGCCCTTAGTTTCCCACCAGGAATAGATGGTAAGACCCTATTACTGAAGACTCTACCTACTTGGGCTGCAAGACCACCGAGAAATCCTGCTGGAACTGAGCTGATTGATTACTTCCTCCATGTAGAGCAGCTGACAGAAAACTGGAAGAAGCCATTCTACATGTAGTTCAAGGGGAGAAAGAGATACCACCAGTGAAGATACTTAACAGTGGACACTGCAAGCCTTATAATTGGCCAGCCAGGCCAAATGAGCCAATGGGTGCAATAGTGGCACATCCATCAGGGTGGAAACCAACTGCCCTCTAATTGGACTGGAGGCCCGCTCCATGGGAGGGAATACATCTCCGATACTGAAAACTTAAAACAGGGGTAGTCATGAGCCCTAGGGGTGTAATGTCTGCTGATGTCTGGATTAATGTATATACTATGCTTATCAAACTGCCCAGTAAGTACTTCTCTTAATATTCATACCCTTATATTAATGCTACATTCACTTTGGGTAGAGAATCTTCTCTTTTCAGATGGCAGTGACCTTGGGACGACTCAGAAGGTATCATGGTGCTGGAAAGAAGTGACTGGAGTACTGAGTAATATCTCTATCACAACTTCCAAGGCTCAGGGTCTAATGCGGAAGAGGTGGCGGAAAGAACGTAAGAGCCAAAGGAAGGGTAAGACTCCTTACAACGTGCTCCCTCCAGACATAAAATGGCCTGGATATCCATGACCTCACAGTGTCTGACACTACCTACACAAGACCATCATAAGAGGAGGAAAAGATCATGACATCAAAATAAAAGAGAGACTGATTGAGATGGGGAGGGGATATGATGGAGAGAGGAGTTTCAAAGGGGAAAGTGGGGGGAGGGAGGGTATCACCATGGGATACTTTTCATAATCATGGAAGATGTTAATAGAAAATGAGAAAATAAATAAATAAAGAAACCTAAGAGTGGATCTAACATATGATCCAACAATTCCACTTCTAGGTATATATCCAGAAGAAAATAAATCAGCACACTAGTCAAAGCAAACCTTCTAAGATAGAGTAGTTATATATGTGCCAAATATCCTTTCATTTTCCTTATAAGATGAAAGTGGCTTACTAATTTCTGCCTCTTTAAGGACTACATCTCTAAAAAAATCATTGGGACTGTTTTTCTCAAGCAGTTCAACAATGGAGCACATTATCTGACACTGATCCCTCTTAAGATAATCTAGACAAAATACATGTCTTCCAGTTCTCACTCTGTGATACCAAATATTTAAAAATGTTTTAAAAATATAAAACATACAGACTAGAAAAATTAATTCCAAATGTTTAGTATATTCATTTCCACATAAAACTCAAATAGATTAACAGTCCCAAATTTTCAGGATCAAAAAGATGTTTTTAAAGTTCCCACTATGATTTTCCTGATGTACAAATTATGTGAATAATAAAGATGTAGCTTAAAAATTATTTCTGTACCCTATAACTCTATCTTGAATCAAATGTTTATGTTCCCATGACACTGTATGTATACTTCCATTAAAGATTTACTAATTGGTGTTTTAGGTATTTGAGTGTATTTTACACAGACTTACCTTAAGTAGATATTTTAAAAGGATATGATCAAATGAATAAATATACATTTTCTTAGAAATCTTAGTAAAATAAATTTAGGTGAATAAGCTTAAATTCATAGCACTGTTTATGTTTAGAAATGTTCCCTTTATATTCATGACAAAGGAAATTTTTCTTTATAAATAACAAGCCCATATTTGGAACTAAATATTATTGTTACATAAATAATCATAAGAAATCTAGCATATTAGAGAATCTATGTTAGACTTATAACATTTGTGAAAACAGTATACACAAAGCTATATGAAGAAAATGAGATGGGAAAGAAAAGGCAGAGATGAAAGATATGATAGAAGATGGATGGATCTCCCATGAGTGGAGATCTTCTGAAGTCTTAGACAAATACCAAAGTCTTCTGAAATTCCTTTGGATCAGAGCAGATAAGGAAGAGTTCTACTTGGATGACACTAAATTGGGTCTTTAGAGTAAAAGAACCATAAGGTACAGCATGAATCTTTAATAATAATTGAGAAAAGAAAGAATGTCTATATTTTAAAATGCTTCCCTATATTTTTAAATTATACTAAAACTTGATTTTTGTTATATATGATTATGAGCTCTCACAAAAGTAATGGGCTTCTGCAATCATGACATAATCTGCACATGCCACATAAAATGTCTTTGAGCTAGTCCTCTGCATGCTGAGTCTTATCTAAACACTACATTCAGACTTAATTTTCTGGTGGCTAATGAAATACTTTAAAAAAAAGTAAACTAGGGAGGTGAAGTAGTTATTTGCTTTCAGATATATTTAAAAATATTCATGCACACAAGAATATGTCAACATGTACGTATCTGTATACATGTGCACATATGATACAGATATTAATAGCTTGAGAAAGCCTCCATACCCCCTGACATTACAGACTGGGTAACATAACAGACGAACGATTTTCTCCTCTGCTGAGAGTCTCCACACCTTATCATCATGCCAAAGCTACTTTGTTCCATGGAATTAAATCAGCAAGGTCCTTAAAAAAATTTACAACTAGACTCAGCTGTACATATATAAGCAGCAACTAGTACAGTAATGATTTAAAAGGCACATCAGGCTGCTTTTTGCTAACAGGTTTTTAAAGATCTTCTCGCAGGTAGAGCAACAGCTGTTGCTGTGCAGTTCTAATCGCCAGAGAATTTCTTTTTAGCACAGTTTGATATCATGGCCTAAATTCAAAGTGACACCAAATTAAAGCCTGTTATGGTAATAATCATGGCAGGATAAAGTGGTTTAGGAAAACTTAGTCTGAGTCCTCAAAATTAATTCAATTATATTACCCTTGACTGGCTAGTTCTAAAGTCTTACTTGAATATAAAATAAAAATGACTTAAATTTATTTAAATTTTTTTAAACAAGATTCCCCAGAATGGACAAAAAGCAATAATACATTTTTACAAATAAATAATGTGCTACTTGTACATAAGAGGAATAGGACAGAATAATTTTCTTTCCAGAGACGAAGTACTTAACTTTACAATTTTCATCAAAAGTTGAAAATAAAAAAATTAAAATATTTACTGGTAGTTAAGAAGATGATTCATATTAATGATAAATCATTCATACATACACACACACACACACACACACACACACACACACATATATATATATATATATATATATATATATATATATATATATACACACACACACACACACACACACACACACACCCCTCACACACAGACATGAAGGAAGGGAAGGCCCTGTAGCTACTTCTAACATTCATAATAGGAGTTAGAAGACCAGTAACACAGTGTCAGAATTCTTAAAAATAAAGTATTTGAAGTAGCTAAAATTGGGCAAAATTTAAAACTATTATTAAAATAACACTTTTTTGAGACAGGCCTCACTATGTAGCCCAGGCTGTCAGGACTCTTATTACCTACACTGTGATCAATGCACTTAGGAGAATGAGGCATCAGGACCATGAGTTTGAGCCCAGCCTGTGCAAGGCCCTGTCTCAAAAAAAAGCAAATAATAAAGAAAAGAAACATTATTCAGGAAAAAGGGCTCTGTGTGATAATACTATTTTATATTTAGTTTTTTAGTTATTCCAACAATAATGTAAGAAGTCAGAAATATTCAGCATTCCATCTGCAATCAGTCTAGAGAGAAATTTTCTCAGTGCACTGACCACCAAGCCATCAGGGTGCTGTGGATATATGGGTGTTCAGGGTATACACAACATTCCCCCTACAGGAGCATCACATGACAGATCCCAAGTATTTTATTTTATTTCTTAAATTTTTATATTTATGCTAGTTTGACATTTTCATGGATGTATTTAATGTATTTTGATCTTATTTCTTCCAATTATCCTCTCTTGTCTTCCCTTTATACCCTTTTTACCCATTAATCCCCATTTCACTTTCATGTTTTTTTCTTTTTTGTTAATTTTTTTTATTTAAGAGAGAGAGAGAGAGAGAGAGAGAGAGAGAGAGAGAATGAGAATGGCTGTGCTGTGGTGTGCAGCTGGCTTACATGGGTCCTGGGGAAACTGAATCTGGGTCCTTTAGCTTCACGAACAAGCAACTTAAGCACAAAGCCATCTCTCCAACCCTCAGGCTTTTTTTCTTTTAACCCATTGAGTTAAATTAGGGATGCTTGCATGATCATGGGTAGTAGGTTATTTACTCTGGATGGGTAACTTTTTGAAGGCAATTATTGTGGTGGTTTTGATGTAAAAATGACCCCCGTACACTCATGTGTGTGAATACTTAATTCCTAGTTGGTGGTGCTCATAAGGGAAAGTTGTGCAGTTTAGAAGGTGATGTGTGGATGGGGACGGCCCCTGAGGTGTTATTAACAGGCTCCGGATCTTGTTCTTCCTCTCTGTGTTTCCTCTCTGCTGGTGTGATGTGATTCCTGCCCCAGCCATGCTTTCTCCTTCATGATTGAACTCCCCTGGAAACTGGAAACTGAGAATAAACACTTTCCTTCTTTAAGCTTCTGCTTAGGTATTTTTCCTAGCAATAAGAGAGTAATTGATAAAAGTACCATATTTTTTTCCTTGTCTGCACTGCAATCCCATTCCTCTAATTCATAATTACTCAACATATTTCTAGATAGCAGCTATTCAGAGTTCTGTGTGTTTCAGAGCAAATATGCAGTACTTTAGCCTTTGTATGACAACATCATTCCACAGCCACATCATTCTGCACTCAATATAGTTTTGTGTGTATCTAGACATATATGGTATATGTACATGTCTGTAAGGGCATATGTGTGCCTTCACACATATGTGGAGGTCTGAGGACAACTTTGAAGTGTATATCTTCCCCTTCTGCCTATCTGACATATCACTAGATAGTTTACTTCAAAGTTACAAGTGTGGAACCTCCTATTGCCATAGCACATTGGAATTACAGACACATGTACCACCTGGAGTCTGGCTTTATGTAGGTGCTGGGGAATCAAATTAGGGCTGGCAAGATTAGAAGCAAATGCCTTTATCTACTGAGCCATCTCCTCAGCCCCTCCGGACAGTGTTTGCAGCCCACTACATACCCACTTTCTAAAGAATATGAGTTAATGGCTTTCTAGGAAAATACTAAACAACCAATTAACCTGAAAATAAATCTCAGTAACTGCAGAAATTCAGTAACTACAGGAATGTTCTAAGTTTTATAGCAATAGTTTAGAGCCTCTGGGACAAGTGCTGAGAAATAAATCTGTTTTGGTTGCTAATGCCAATGAATTCCTTTGTGGTAACTTTCAAACCACAGGAATTCTCTTATTTGGAGGCTGTAATTCTCTTAGAAGATATGCTTCCCAATTAAGAACTATATCACGGGAAGGCATGTCAATAAACATTATGACTTCATGGATAAATCCAGAGAGAAAATTTAAATGGTTATTAAGAAGGTAGCTTATTTACATTAGATCTGAAAATAAGCAAGTGTCCTCTGGCAGTAAATACATGGTCTGCTAGAACTATGAAAGTATTTACCCATAGGATCAGTGTGTTAGAACTTTAGAAGTTAACACACAAGGCAAAAGGAAAAATCTTTGTTTTACAGAGCTAAAGTGAGTTTTGTAAGAATACAGTCATAAACAGCAATTTTTAATTCAAGTCTTTCCTCTCTTAATATGCCTCATTTCTATTATCTCTAAAGTGTAATACTAATCAGAAAATGCCATCTTCATAGACTGAGACATATAGCTAGCATTTTAGGGTAAGGATTAAAAATATGTAGTACTATCATTCCTCATACCTCTATGACAGCAACTTCATTCTGTGCCCATCAGACTAATTGGATACTTTTGTTATACAGTGATGAGAATGAGAGTTTCTTTTCTCCACTTCCCTACAGATCCAGAAAAGTGGCTACATGGATTTTTAATTATTAAAAATTTATTTGAAGAGCATCCTTATACTTCACAGACATCTTCTGACATACATGTAACTGATTGCCCTCTTCCTAAATAACCAAGGAAGCTCCTCTGCTCACCACCCTGAGAGATGTAAACAATATATTAACAGTGTTACTAAAATTGTTATCAAGATTCTTCTTTCCAAAAAATTGTGTGAATGTTTCAACATTTGATTCTCTCACAAAAAAATTACTTAGACTAAATTTCTTATTCACACTTATCGTACTTAATATTTTCATCTATAGGAAGAAAGCTTATTTCCTGAGAGATCCTACAAGCTAGGGGGACAGAGACTTTGTAAACCTGAAGATTCAATGCCACAATGCAGACTCTGACCACATGACCTCTAAAGTCTCAGGGGGACATTAGCACTCATCACACACTGAATGCTGTGTGCACTGCCAGCCTGCGGGGGCTCGCAATTCTCACTATAGAATACATGAAACAATGTGAAGCAGGAAATGTGTCCAATATGGTTTCAATGGGTGTCCAAATCATGTAAGCAATGGTGGTTTGTTCATGTGTGTTTCTTTCAAATGACTATTAAATTGTTAGACCATGGATATTTATCAAGCTCTTTGGACCTAACTACTCAACAAACAGAACTGCTATGGATTTGTTTGTTTTTACTGAAGGACTCAGAAAAACATGACTAAGACAATAAAGGTTCTATGAACAAAGGCAATTTCAGAAAGTGCTAATGTAAAAAGTGAGGTGCATATGCTCTGAGTGGCTTAAGTATCAACTCAATAAAATGAAAGGACCCACATACACCTAGAAAGTAAATCAGTTCAAATATCTTATATGGCAATTGTGCTTAATTTCAACATTTCTTTTTATTGAATTGTTGCCATAATTTTGTGCTGAGTATCAAATCAAAGGCCTCACACTAGCTGAGCAAGTGCTCTACCACTCAGCAATGTGAGCAGAACAACAGTATTTATTTTGTTATTATAATCAACTCTGTATAATACAGTTTCAGAACCATAGCTTTTACTGCCAATTAAGGTAAATAATGAATACAAATCTTCCTCTGTGACAGGCTGACGTCCTGAAGTTATATCAAGTAGTGAAAATTTGAGGTTCCTGGTAAGAGATATGGAACAATTTCATCTTTTCACCTATGAATGTCTTGTATCTACTATTATTCTATATGGAGCCAGAACAAGAAAGCATCAATTAGAATGAACTTTCTGAACGGATTAGCAAAAAAATAAATAAAGTGAAGTCAGCTAGCAAGGGTGTATGCAGAATATAATAAATTCAATAGAATAAGAAAACCAAAGGAATAAAAATTAGAGGGGATGCATTCCCTTGTCTTAAAATAAATGGAAATATCTATAATTTTCCTTATAGAAATAGCAATTGCTGCATAACTTGTGAGGAAGGAGGGAGGAGAAGGAAGGAGAGTTGATTCATGGTGATTCTATACAGGTAGACTTACTCTTGTTCCTGTTGAATCTTTTCTCTTGGCTCTGAGGGTTTCTGCTAACATGATGCAGCTGCTACAAAATTGCAAAGTAGAAAGTAACAGATTTTTACAGCTAAAGTGACTTTTATGATCATCTAGTCAAACACCTTCATTTTACATTTAACTCAGATGTCAGCTCAAGCCGTGAATCCAGCCCGCAGCCTCCTTCATGCTGCTAGATATCCTAAGGGATTATCTGCTCATGTTTACTTCCAGCCTTGACTCTCTTCCAGCTTTTGACCCTTAGGGACTTTTGATCTCACTTGCTGCAAATCTTACCTTTCTCTGCTATTTAAAGACATAGGCAATAAAATGCTGAATTGTTATCAACTGATATCTATCAGGTAACAGACTTAAATTTTTTAATGGGATCATAGTAATAGACTGTGAATATGACTTATAAAATCATTCTTTTGGAGTACTGCATGCAATAAGTATTAAGTCAGAATATATATTTTGTTTCTGGTCATTATTTTTTCTTTCATTTTAGATCTGAGATATTAAGTAGTCTAAAAACCTGCACAATGCACACAATTATGTAGAAGATTATCATTAATCATGTTATGCCTTAAATATTAGTGTACTGGGATCATGGTGAAGTCAGAGAATGAGCACTATCAAATCACCATTTGCTGTTAACATATGGTGTCATTGTTCATCCCTGTCTTCTATTAAAAAGGGATTTTTCCCATCTACACTTGGGAATTATTTAAGGAAGATCCTAGTTAAAATGTTTTCACTCATAACTGCCTTGACATTGAGCCTGAGGATGCACTACAACTGATAATAAGATAGATCTCTTCCATTCAGAAACAGTCAACTACCATTCCATAATAATTCTAATAATAATAAAGTAAGGGGATATGAACAGAAACCATTGGCAGACCAGACACAGGGATGCTTTTTTCCTAAACCAAACTTCAAAATTTTAGTTCAAAACTGAACGAATATGGAAAACCAGTATTTATTTTAACTTGGCACTGGGTTTCTTTGGTTTAACTGTCAACTTATTTTCCCTTCTCTTCAGTCCCTGAGCACTATTAGTAGCAGCAGGCACTTGGTAGGTGTTCATGCACTTGAATAGAACTTGGAGTTCACACAGTTCTCTACTGTCTAGAAGTCTAGAAACTATAAATGTTTCTTCTGCCCACTATACATCTCACTCACATGGCTAAATCCCAGCTAATACCTATGGAATTAGATTGATTTCATTAGTTTTTATGTAGTAAACTTCTACAATTTTGTTTTAGTATCTTCCATACTTTTCATTTCATGAAATACAAGAGATTTTATTCTACAGAACAGCCTGATTTCCTTGATTCTAATCTCACCCTTCCCAACAATTCAAAATCTCAAAGTGGAAACTGAAATGACACAAACCTTGTTTGTTTTACAGAACTTTCCAGCAAGGCCTGTTGAAATAGTGTGCTTCCACCACACATTAAACATTACTTATGGAACATTAACTCCTTGTGTGAAAGGCTAAAAGACAAACTGGTAACTGAATCACTACGTCTTTACCAAATGGGGAACAGTAATAAATTAAGACAGAGCATCTCTTAAATTTTAAAATTTTGTTTATTTGTAACTTTTTATAATACTAGTTTATTAATATTTCCTATAAGTAAATGTAATTTTTAACAAATACATCTATAAGTACAATCCCTTTTGATCTTTGACATATTGTTTGTTACTTAAAACAAAATGCAACATTCATAAATGAACTTGCTTTTAAATTGTAAAGTCATAATGCCATGTCTACTGCAAAGATATTCCATGGGGATGTGTAGGTCACTTCAAAGATCGTATGTAGTACAATGTGGTCACCAGGGTCTATGGCTTAGTAAGGAATACATATATGACACAAAAAAGTAAGTCTGAAAAGCAAGTTAGGTATGAATTTAGTGACCATATGTTTTAATTAATTTGAAAACTGTTGCTGGCAGTTGGTCTGGACAGGAACTGGCAGAACTATTCATCCACCCAGTAGTGTCTGGGGGCTATTTGACAGCTTATCTTCCCTATTGTGAAGGCTTTTATCCACTTACAAAATGTTTGCATGTGCCCAGTGCCTGTCTGACTGTTGGCCATTTGAAACCAGAGCTAACATAGCCAGAGTACTCCCACCCCGAGGATGCAAGAAGGTAAATGAAATAAAAAATGTCCTCTCGTAAAACCCTGAACCCATTCCATCTCTCTTTCTCTCATCCAAATAAATAAATAAGTACACAAAATATTTTTTAAAGTTTTTCTTTCCTTTTCCTCTCCATGACTCCTGATCCCACTCAAACTTTTAGTCTTGTTTCTCCACTGGGTCCACTGAACATTTCTACTTGAATGTCATTATGCCACCTTAAATTCAATGTTTTTGTTTGTTTATTTTTGTTTTTTAGAAAGAGAGAGAGAGAGAGAAAGAAAGAGAGAGAGGAGAGACAGAATTGGTGTACCAGGGCCTCAGCCACTGCAATCAAACTCCAGACACTTGTGTCAACTATTGGACATGTGTGACCTTGTACTTGCCTCACTTTTATGTGTCTGGCTAAAGTGGGATCTGGAAAGTACAACATAGGTCTTTAGGCTTTGCAGGCAAGCACCTTAACTGCTAAGCCATCTCTCTAGCCCAAATTCAATGTTTTAAAGATAACTAACTCATCTTGAGGTGTCAGATTCAAACAAGGAAAACCTTTATAAGAAGCAACAAGAACCTTGTCTTCTCTTTGATTCATTTATTTTATCCTATTCCTTCACAAACGACAACAGTGGTGCTGGGTCCTTTCCTTCACTGTTAACCCTACAGTCCCTTGTCCTCACCACCTTTTGTCCAGACATTGCCTCAGAATTGTGAATGATTTCTTAGTCTTTAAGGAAGAAATCCAAATTACTTCACCTGGCATTCAGTTCATAATTATATACTCTCATGCTCGGGGCTTATTGTTCAGTTTCTGCTTGGATTTGCTTGTCATGTACACTGCCCTATATACACTAAATATACACTAAAGCTATATTCAAGCACATTTCTTTCAACTAGTCTTTTCTCAGTCACATGACTCTGGAATGTCATACTGGGTTTTTCCAATGATCAAACCTACTTCTACCTATCAAACTTATTCAATCCTTTGAGATTCTACCTAGATACAATTTTCTTGATAAAGCATGCCTTGATCCCATCAATAAATGTACTACTATATAGAGTTTACCTTAATCTTTACATATATAACAATGTCTATTTCACAACAGTAAGTGTTAATTATTGTTATAATTCATTAAATTTAAGTAGTTGTCAACTTCTAGAAGATAATGTGTTTTTATTTGTTTTCTCACAGTAGCCAATGCAATGTCTAATAGAGTTTGCAAAAATATTCAGTGAACAAACTCCAGATGCGTGCGGCCCCTTGTGCATCTGGCTAACGTGGGTCCTGGGGAATCGAGCCTTGAACTGGGGTCCTTAGGCTTCACAAGCAAGTGCTTAACCACTAAGCTATTTGTTGGGTCATGATATGCAGAGACATTTATCTTACCCATAACTGTGGGCTAACTCCATAATGCATAACCCATATACCTCAACAAGGAGGGGCCAAGGGGAAGGGGTAGGTCACGGATGAGCCTAATAATGGTACCAAACTGACTGTATTTGCTGAATACAAAACTTATTAATAAAAAATAAAAATTAAAATAAATAAATAAAAAAATATTCAATGAATATGGGATGATTATTTTTCTGTAGTTATTTTGAGAGGAAGACAAGTGTGTCTTGCAGATTAGGAAAACTTCCATTTATATGCCATGTGGCCATATAACATAAAGCAATATGCTAATGAATCTGAGACTCATTTCCTGATCTTCGAAATAAGAAGCAAACTTTTTTTTTTTTTTGGCTTTTTTTTTTTGGTCTCACTCTACCCCAGGCTGACCTGGAATTCACTCTGTAATTTCAGGGTAGCCTCAAACTCATGGCGAGTGCTGGGGTTAAAGGCCTGAGCCACCATGCCCGGCTTTTATAAGAAGCAAACATTTATTAAAGTATTAACATAGAGGCATAAAATGGTATATACATGTATATTTCTAACTCATTTGGCTTCTTATTTATGACGCATTAATATGCTGCTTTTGTATAAGCTAATATTTAAAATAGCCAGAGAGCTTTGTCTCTAACTTTCTTTCACAGAAAGCTGATTTGTCAATAGATTGTTAGGAAATATCTCTTTGAGCATGTTAAGATTTTCCTTCAATTTTTCAAGGATTTAAGGAATCATAAATTTAAGCTGCAATGGCTAGAAGTCATAACCATTTTTATTTTGTCTGTGTTTTTGTGGTACTAGGAACCTAATCCAGGGTTTCACACATGCTAGGCAAATACTCTACCACCCAGTTATATCCTCAGCCCACCTCTTAGATTTTATTAAACAAAAGTCTTTATTAGGAACATAAACTCAAACTTGCTATCGAGTTGGACAGTAATGGACAGCTTCTCTTGAACAGGAGAGCACTCATCATTTCATCACTATGATCTTTTTCAGGAAAACAACTTAAGGATGGAAGAATTTATTTTGGCTCACCATTTCAGAGGTTTCCGTCTATGACTGACTTGCTCCACTGCCATGGTCAGTAAAGAGGCAGAGAATCATAATACAAAGGATATAATAGGAGGTATACTGGAGCAGACCTGCTTACCTTGCTAGGGCTAACACTCTAAGAGAGAACAAGGAGGGGGCGTGGGACAGGATATAACTGCTAAGACACATCACCAGGGTCCTATACTTCCTCCAACTGGTTCTCACTCTAAAAGTTTCCACCAGCTCCCAATAATGTCATCATACATGAATCCATGCACTGACCAGCTAGGAACCAAGATTTCAATACATAAGCCTTTTGGGAGGACATTTTATATCAAAACCACAACAGGGAGAACAGAGAGATTTATTTGTTTGGTTATTTGGTTTTTGTTGTTGTTGTTGTTGTTGTTGTTGTTGTTGTTTTTTCAAGGTAGCGTCTCACTGTAGCTCAGGCAAACCAGGAATTGACTATGTTGTCTCAGGGTGGCCTTGAACTCACAGTGATCCTCCTACCACTGCCTCCCGAGTGCTGGAATTAAAGGTGTGCACCACCTCGCCTGACTCAGGAGATTTTTTAATTGTTTTTATTTTATTTTTAATTTCTACTTATTAGAGACAGAAGGGGGCGAGACAGAGAGAGAGAGAGAGAGAGAGAGAGAGGGTGAATGGGCACATCAGGGCCTGTAGGAATTTGCAAACAAATTCCAGATGCATATGCCACGATGTGCATCTAGCTAACATGGGACCTGAAGAATTGAACCTGGGTCCTTAACAGCTAAGCAATCTCTCCAGCCCAAGATTTTTTAAAACGGTGTTGAATTTTATGTCTATTTCTAGGTATATTTCTTGGCTATTTTCAGATCACCTGCAAGTTCTAAAAGTACACTTTAAAATATTTTTATTCATTTATTTGAGAGAGAGAGAGAGAGAAGGAGAGATGAAAAGAAATATGGGTGCATCAGGGCCTCTTGCCACTGCAAATGAACTCCAAATGCATGACATACTTTGTGTGTCTGTCTGGCTTTATGTGGGTACTTGGGAATCTAACCTAGGCTGGCAGACTTTGCAAGAAAGTAACTTTAACCTCGAAGCCATATCCCCAGCCCATAGATGTTCATTTTTAATTATATTTATCCAGTATGAGCAAGTGGATTTTATAGAGGCACATTTATAATCAAATTTCCTCTGCATTAGAAGAAATATGAGTGGTACTTTTAAATAGCATGCAATATAATCATACATTCATTTCATTTGTGAAATAAAGTATTATTGTAGTTGAATTGGGGTTTACAACATATACTGCTATTAAGTTTATTCCTAAGTCATAAATTCCAGAGTTTAGGAATTGTGTCATATGTAAATTAGTGTTAGCTTGGACAGAGAGTAGAGAAGCAAACATTCTTTTTGTTTTTATAAGAAATATATTACAGGCAAGTTGGAAGTATGCTAAATATTATAGTTAATTTTAAAAGAAAGTACAATTTATATATTCTGTCTGTTGTTATATGATTTTATAGAGAGAGAGTCTCACTTTGTAGTACAGGCTGGCCTGAAACTATTATTTAGCTCAGGCTAGTATTGAACTCATTAAAGTTCTCCAGCCACCATACCTTGCTTAGAGAACATATTTTTTAAATTTTTATGATATAGTATAGAAGAACAGTATAAGGTGATTGATGGCATATCATGAAAATAATTTTAGATAAAATAAATAGAAGGTAAGATATTTTTTATTGTTTCATGTTCCATTTAAGCTCTTGGATTTTAGTTTATGTACTTTTTTTGTTTAAAAAGAGGTTTACAAAAGAGAACAAACTGTGACTAAAGGAACAGGACATTTCATTAGCATTTCCCTGTCCTACAAAACAGCAAGCACTATTTGATTATCTGCCAAACAACAGAAGTCTAAAGAAACAAAAAAAAAAAAAAGCTATCATAATCTGATGCTTGCTCTTCTAATTCTTTTCTGTGTTTATTGGGATTTACCTTTTCCTATATAAACCACTTTGTAAGTTCATTCTCACTTATAAACACTCTTCTGTTTTAGCCATCTTCTCTTTTCCTTTTACACAGCCCCTTTTAGTCATTTTTCTTGACCATTTATTACTTATTTCTTTAATTTTTTCCTTTGTGCACATTATATTATATAATATACCATATAAAAAAAACCCAAAACCAAAACAAACAAGTTAAAATCTATCATGTAGTGACTTTAAGTCAATTTTTGCTTCCCATCATAACGGGTCACTGTGCTTCTGTAACGCTGCTCTACCCTTTTCCAGGCACTAAGGTTCCCGGCGCTTTCGCTGCAGTACGAGGGCACAATGAGAAGCTAGGTCTCCAGGACTCGGGAACTTAAGCATCTTCTGATTACTTGAAAATAACCAGTGTCATACTTTCATCTGATTTAATCTGCATTGGGTAATTGCTGAATAAAGGAAAATTTAACCCAAATGATAAATTATGGAATTCTGATATGCTGTTACTTCATTTTTTAATAGTTCCTGAGTTTATTCTTGGTTTAGTCTACCTGAGTTTAAATTGCACCACTTTACAAGCCTGTAAGATCTGGGGAAAGTCTTTTAATTCCCTAAATCTTCTTTCTAATCTGTGCAATGGGCTAGTAAATATCTATCTAATAGAGTTGTGAGTAGAATAAATACTGTGAGCTCTGTAACAATAATGATCACTGTTACTTTTGCTATTGCTATTATAACTCACACTTGTACTACAGATCAAACATTTCTAATCTAAAAATCTGAAATCCAAAATACTTCAAAATCTAAAATTATCTGAGTGCTGATGTGACCCCACCATTAAAGATTCCATATGTGATCTCACATAATGAGTGTTAGTCAGAATGCAGGCATGCTAAGAGATTGTATAATTAACTACAGGCTATGTATGTGAAGTACGTAGGAGACAAATGAATTTCATGTCTAGATTTGGATTCAATGCCCAAATTATTTCATTATGTGTATACAAATATCCTCCCCCAAAACCAAGATGGAAGAACTTTACTTAGCTCACTTTTCCTTATAATGGATTCTCTGTGTCCTGTCTCCTCAATATTTGCCATTTGGTTGGCTCCCTATCAGCAAATTTATGTTCAGAAAATGTAACCTGAAATGTGAAGTCACACAATTATTTCAAAAAGAAATATCTCAATTACCCTGAGCTTCATTCCAGTTTTAAATACTAATTTTAACATAAAAAATACAAAATCAAACCATCAGGAATTTAAACTTTACTAGACTAAAACTACAGAAACTCCTTATCAGTAGTAACCAAGTTCTACATCAGAGAAGGCCATTGCTTTTCTTAGTTTTTCTAAGGGTTTCTAAACAAGCAGAATCTTGGAGTAAATAGTTTTTCCCTTGGTATATGTTCTCAGTTTGTCTAAGCATTAGGTTAAATCTCTGGTTCTTTTATCTAAGAGACGTTAACTTCACAAGACCAGAGCAACTCCTTTTGTTTGGAGTTGAAATCTATGTGCTGCTATTATTTTTCCCTTTAAGAAATTAAAGAAATAAAATAGTTACCAAAAATTTCTTTGTTTTTATGAAATGCATGATTCACAAATTCATAACACAAATGATACATTTCCATTTTGATTGTTTTAAAAGTTGACGATTTCAATAATAATTCTTATAATTCATAAAAGAAGGCATTATTTTGAAAACATTTTCTACTGAAGCTAATGTAAATGTGCCCAATTTTCTGTGAGACTTTTATTAACATAAAATAACTTTTAATGTGCATTTCTAATTATAGAAGGCATAGTAATGCCACAAATCTGAAGATAAATTATTACTAAAATTTTATAGCAAACACCTATCTAAAACATAAATAAAAAAACAAAAAGAAACAATTCTGAAAACTAACTCATAAAAACATAAACATAAGTGCTACCCATATATATAGTTCTCTGTCATTGAAATAAATAACTACATATAGATACATTTCCTGTGGTTGTTCATTTCTGTCCTGCTATTTCCCCAACTGGAATACATTAGATCATTTGTGATACAGATAGAAATTCTATATAATGGCTTCTTAGCTTTTCATAAGATGTAGCATTTTTGTTCATATTTCCCTACCAAGTGTATATATATTTCACAATTGTCTACATATTTTTATTATCTGACCTTCTTATTTCAAATCCCTTTTCATAAAGAGCAATATTTCATATAATTAGTGTTAGCACACCAGCTAGTGAACACAGCAACCAGGGCTGGAGAGGTAGATCAGTAGTTAAAGGTGTTTACTTGCAAAGCCTGATGACCCAGGTTTGATTCTCCAATATTCACGTAAAGCCAGATGCACAAAGGAGCACATGCATCTGGAGTTTGTTTGCAGTGGCAAGAGGCTCTGGTGCACCCATTTACTCTCTCTCTCTCTCTCTCTCTCTCTCTCTCTCTTTCTCTGTCTCTCATTCTCTATTTGAAACTAAATAATATTTTAAAAATAAACATAGAAATTGCTAGTATTTAATTTTTAAATATCGTATTTAAGTCAATTCTATATTCAAACATTACCATGATAGAGGTAAGTTGCTGTAACCAAGAATAACATTGGCATGCGTGATTTTATATGCTTTAAAGATATTGCTACCATAGCATAAGTCTGGAGAGATGAGTATGTATCAGCCAGGAATCAATTCATCAGCAGGTAGTAATCTGCTTTACTTTTAGCAAAACAGTCAAATGTTTGATCTGAAGTTTTAAATGCTTTAGATGCTTATCAAGAGTTTGTATATGACTTACTTGAACTGTAAAAGTTCTTGCAATGCACAATGTATTTAAAAGAACCAGGAAACATGCTTAAATTTTTACAATCACACAGATACTTATTTACATTTAGAGTACGCTAGTTTCTTCTAGGATAGGCACCATGTTATGATTAAGCAATTCCCATTACTTACCAAAAACAAAAACTTATTTTTACAGCTTTGCTATTTAGAACCTGGTAACTTTTCAAAATTCTCTTTTAACCTTTACAAAAGTTTCAAGAGAATGAAGTACAACAGACTCATTTTTTTTATTAATTATGGACATACTTAGTATGTATACATCACGTGTTGATACCATCCTTTTTCTCATCCCTGCCCCCTCAATGGCCCTTCTCATTGGGGTCACAGGTTATCCCTGTGGGGGTTGTGGGTTATGCACTGTGGGAGCAGCAGTCAGTTATTGGGGAGAGGCATTTGCTAAGAATTGTATAGTACACTAGGAGAACATAAGTGAGCCTATGTGATATGAACAGAACAGAAAAATCAAAGCTAACATGGAAACAAGTGCTACTAGCCCAGAGGTGGCCTGCATGGGTAGGTAAAACTGCTACTGGGAGACAGCGGTTCAATGGAAACCCTTCTTCTTCTTCTTCAGAGGGGTTGGTCAGGGAGCTCCTAGGGCCCCCGAAGCAATACAGGCCACGTGATTGCCACTTCTCTTGGTTACCCACAAGAACAAGACTCTAAGACCATGATGCTGAAGATACCACACACTATGATCACAGGACATAGAGAAATCAAGCTGAAACTGATGTGGAATTTCTTTTCTCCAGGCCAGCTTCCATAGTACCAGAGGTACCATGAAAATTCCTGAAGGAGAAAAGTCAACAACAGTCTTTCCTCTCTGTCGACCCTGTAAGCTACACTACTAACCTGACCGGCAAGATGTTCCCACAAATGCAATAAAAAGGGGCGTGGTGGTAACCAGCTGCTTTCTGACTGGATGTGAGATGGTCCACAGGAAGGAATTCCAGGCTAGTACAGTGAGTCTGTTTAACAGTTTATGGCTGGAGTGTCATAGGCCCTAGTGAAGAAGCTATTATATTATTATTGTTGCTAAATGGATATGTTATGCCTTGTACAACTATCTTCTAAATATTTATGCCCACATATTAGGGCTGCTATCAGCTTTAGTCAGAGTATCTTTTCTTTTCTTTTTTTTTTTAACACTGGTAGCAGTTACTACAGAGTCTCATGACTAGTCAAACTGATAAGAGTAAGTGATTGATGAATATTCAGGCCTAAGGGGGACAGCTGGACTGCTCTTCTCAAGGCTTAGGGAGTATCATGGAAGAGGGGCTGGAACCAATGAGGCAGAGGGAGGAGAAGAGTGCTGTGGAACACTGTCCTGGACACCACACAGCCATTGCCCTCATGAACTCACAGTAGCTGGGATTAGTTGTCCATGACCTGCATGAAACTGAGTCTCCAAATATTCTGTTCATGGATCAGGGAAGGATTCGTAAAATCTCCCCTCCTGGAGGATCCGTAGCTAGGTAGTGGTTGCTGGGGGACAGATAGGCAGCCCCTGGCAACTTGTCCCTGTTCCTGTAAATAACCCTCACTCATGACCCTATAAGCAACCCTAATTAGACTCTCTGAAGACAAGGTAGGGGAATTAGAAGCATGACTAGTTGACAAGAGAAAAGGGATTAGCAGGCATGGGAGGGAAACAAGAGAGTGTAATGGGGTGAATGTCATCAAAATGCATTATAGGTATGTATGAAATTATCCAACATAAATAATGCTAGAAATCTAAACTCTGAAATAAGATGTCTAGCAGGAAGAAGATTTTCTCTTCAAAATATTCAATGGGAGAAAATGAGAAGCAAATTGAAAAAGAAGCATAATATGTCTATGGACAGAAATTCCATACATAATAAAATCTATGACTTATAATTTTTAAATGGTGGTCATTAAAACCTTTCAATAAGTTTTCACATACATGATCTCACTTATCTTGACAAGACTATAAGTTAACTAGTTAAAAAGAACTAATATAACAAAAGAGAAACTTACCATCTTATGCCTCACAGAAACTACTTAGTAAGAAAATGACAGCTTCCTGTAAATTATTAGAGTCCATAGTAGCAGAAAATGTGAGTCTTCACAACAGTAGTACAACAACAAATGTGGCCATGGGTTTAAATTTGCTTTAAAGTAATGATATGTAATTATTTCTCTTCTTCAACTTGTATCTGATTAAAAACTTCGTTAGTTATGTTACTCAATTTCCCTAGCATAGCCTTTTTTTCTTTTTTTCTATGTGCCCTAACACTACTCATTTTGAGTTTAATTTTATCATTTTCTTGAAAACTTCACAAAAACCAGTCCAATGTATTCTCAGCCTTTCTCTGAAAACTGAATACAAGATCACTGTAAATCTAGGGTTTATCCTAAAATCATGTTTTTTGAATTTGTTGTTTAAAACTTGGAATATAATTTTATGTAAAAAAACAACACAGTATAAAATTGTGTCACATTTACATGTCTTTATACAACAGCCTTTAAATATTTTTAAGTTAAAAAATAAAAGCCTTTGCAGTTATGCCACAGGCACTGGTATATGCATAGACTGATGAATTTGTTTAGCTAATATGCATTTTAGTTTAACATATTTATTTTCTTGTGGCAAAACAGCAGAAATTTATTGTTTTTAGCAATTTCCAAGTATATAACACATTGTCATTAACAACTGTCACCATGTTGTACAATAGATATTCTGAATATATTGCTCCTAATGTCAGTATACTTTGAACAATTCCACAATTCCTTACCTTCAGTCCCTACTAACCTCCATGATATTCTCTACTTCTATAACTTTAAAACTTTTCTAGATTCTATATTTATCATATAGTATTTATCTTTCTCTACCTGGCCAATGTTACTCAACAAAATATAATCTGAGGTAATCTATGTAGTCATAAATAACAGGATTTCTTTCCTTTTAAGGCTGCAACATTTCTTTTAAAAATATTTTATCTTTATTTATTTATTTGAGAGAGAGAAAAAAAGAAAATAGAGAGAGAGGGAGGCAGATAGAAAATGGGCATGTCAGGGCCTCCAGCTGCTGCAAACAAATTCAATACATGCACCACCTGTATATCATGAGTCCTGGGGAATCAAACCTAGGTCCTTTGGTTTTGCAGGCAAACACCTTAACCACTGAGCAATCTCTCTAGCCCCAAGGCTGAAACATTTTCTATTGTGCATGTGTGTATTATATTTTGTTATTCATTCAACTATCAATGAACATTTAGATTGATTCTATATCTTAGTTCCATATATAATGTAATTACTGTAAGAGTACAGGTATCTCTCTTTGATACACTGATTTTATTGTCCTTTGACATGCTCCTGGAAGTTAAGTTTCTAGATTATGTGGCAGTTCGATTTTTAAGAATTTCTTTGGAACTGCCTCAATGTTATCATAGGTATACTCATTTACATTCCTGGCTACCACACACAAGGGCTTTCTTTCTCTGCATTGTGCTCAGCACATGTTACTTTTTGTCTTTGTAGCAACAGCAATCCTAATAGGTGTTAGGTGATATCTCACTCACAAAAGACTTTTCATTTTTTTATGTTTATTTACTTGGTTGGGGAGGAAGGAGAGAGAATGTGGACACACAAGAGCCCCTGCCATTACAGACAAATTCCAGATGCATGTGTCACTTTGTGTTTCACATGGGTACAGCGAATCAAACCTGGGCAGTCAGGCTTTGCAAACAAGCACCTTTAGCCACTGAGCCATTCCACAAAAGGTTTTTAAACTCACAAAAGTTAAGTGTTATAAATTATTTCACAATATTAATGACCAAGCCAATCAATACAGGCACATAAAATTGAATAATAGCTTATTATAAATTCCAGTGTTTGATGAATAGCATATGAAGAAAGATTTCAGAATTCTGTAGTTCTTCCAAAAGGAGCTTTTGGATACTTTTGAGGAAAATTTTACTGTCATATGAAAAGCAGAAGAAAAAAAGTAGTAGGCTTGACACTTCTATTCTTACAAGGCTTGCAAACAAGTTTGGACTCTGGCATTTAGGAATATGGATTTAGAGAGATTTCACAGGGCTTACTGCATGATCAGGATGCCTCAGTGTGCCGAGACTGTACAGACAATATGGTTTATATTCCTTTCCTACTTAGAGTCTGGAATTTTGTCTATGTAACAGGAAGAGAGTACTTACATGACCATCTCTAGAAAAGCTGTTGCGTCCCGAGACTCTCCTGGTACTTCCTATGCGTCATCACAAGGGGTGGTTAACGACATTAAATATATCCTGTATACCTGTACCAGAGAGGGGCTCTTGGAGTTTGTATCTCTTTCCTTAAGGTCTTCCCTTTACTCATTTAATTGATTTAAAAGCTTTTTCTGTAAAAACATCACAGCAGTGAGTACTACTGTATGCTGCTGTTTGTGATGATTCCATAATTCATCTTGCACACGTATTTCATCTTTAGAAATAAACTAGTACCACTGTTCTGACTCTTCTCAGTTTTAGTTAGGGTTTATTGTAGTTCTTTATACACAAAAATGAGAGCAGAAGAGAAATATTTTGCAAAAAGAATTAAAGTATTTAGAGATTGGTTCAGTGGTGGAGCACATGCCCAGCATGTTCAAAGTATCGAGTTTAGTCCCAGAAACACATACACACAACCACGTTTAGAACAGAAGAGTTAAGTGAAATGCCATGTATACATATGAGAAAAAATTAATACTTGAAATAAAATGAAGTGTACAATGTGAAGGAAGAAACTACACAGCATCACTTCTATGAAGATGACAAGAGATAGGGACACTGATTTCTGCAGTTCTTTGTGCTTACCACCATATGGTTGAGGATATATAATTAAGGCAATACAGACAATTACTACCAATAAATACAATTGCTGGCATCCTCATATGCCAGGCATGATATATATATATATTATTTTGCATATAATGAATTAGATATAAATGATTCTACTAGATAAATATTAGTTTCAGCATTTTATAAATAGAGAAATACATTCAGAATGTAACTTTTCAACAGTTATTTCTGAATTGTGGGGTGATATTTGAACGTACATGTTTATGATTTTAAAACATATATTTTTCCACTGTTCTATAAAACTCTATGGGGACATAGGAAATAATGATTCAGTGAAGAGTTTCATACAATCTCTTTTTTTGTATGTAGTATATATATAATTTATCTATATAACATGGTTATAAATTTATTTCTATAACCACATGTCTATTTTATCTAATAAGGAACTAGAGCCAGGTGTGGTGGTGCACACCTTTAATCCCAGCCCTTGGGAGGCAGACATAGGAGGATCACTGTGAGTTCAAGGCCCCTGAGACTGAGACTACGTAGTAAATTCCAGGTCAGCCTGAGCTAGAGTAAGACCCTACCTTGAAAAACCAAAACAAACAAACAAACAAACAAAAAAAACAACCAACTAGACAAATATTAGGCACCATTGGGTGAATAGTCAATACTGTTAATTTCGTCATCAGCTATGCAGTCCTAAAAATTTCAAGATTATGAATAAATGAAATATCTCTTTTAGAGAATGTTTCTTTTAAAATAGGTAATGACAGGGCTAGAGAGATGGCTTAGTTGTTAAGTGCTTGCCTGTGAAGCCTAGGGACCCCAGTTCAAGGCTTGATTCCCCAGGATCCACGTAAGCCAGATGCACGGGGCAGGGGGGAAGGACTAATGCGTCTGGAGTTCATTTGCAGTTGCTGGAGGCCCTGGTGCACCCATTCTCTCTCTCTCTCTCTCTCTCTCTCTCTCTCTCTCTTTCTCTTTCTCTCCCTATCTGCCTCTTTCTCTCTCTGTTGCTCTCAACTAACTAAATAAATAAATGAACAACAAAAAATAAAATAGGTAATGGCAAAGGGGAGAGAAGATGGGTGAGGAGAGGAGGAAAGAGAAGAATAGACTCACATTGATAATTAATATAGTAAAGGAAATATTTAAACATAAAAATATATTTTAATAAAAGAAACTTCTGAACACAAAGTAAAACAGGGAAGTCTATGAAGATCAGATGCCCAAATTAGAAATTAAGTATGGCCCAAAACAATGCAAACCCTTGCCAAGGGTTTTAAACCAATAGTAAAACAAACAAACAACAAAAAACGTCCTTTAAATAAATCAAAACAGGAAGTCAGATTATAGCTGGTCCACCTTAATCTGGGTAAAAATAATTATGCTCAATGTGGTCAGTGAAAAGTATACAAAGATAATCCTCAAAAATCACAAGGGATGGCTCAGAGTTTAAGTGTGCTTCCTGCACAAACATGAAGGCCTGAGGGGCATAAGACCTTGTTCAAATCTCCAAAACCCATGTTAAGGAACTGAGTGTGGCTACATGTGTCTGTAATTCCTGTCCTACAGGTGAGCAGAGACCCTAAATCACTGGAGCTCCCCAAAGCATGGCAACCTCCAGGATCAGAAAGAGATTCTGGTTCAAACAAGAATGGCACAAGAGCCATGGAGCAGGGAAATGACTTCCCGTACTGCAGGTGAGTGTAGAAGTGCTGCAAGGGTACACACACACACACACACACACACACACACACGCATCACTATTTGTATGGAACCCTATACGCATGCACACATCACTCACACACACACATCACCATTTGTATGGAACCCTATACACATGCATACAACACTCACACACACATACACATATACACACATTACTATTTGTATAGAATCCTATTTCAGAGAACATTTACTCCACCTTCTCTGAGAATTATGGCAGCCTTAAGAATGGGGGGGCCTTTAACACCTTATTTAAGAGGAAGGGTAGGAGGTTCATCTAAATAAGTAATTGACTCTACATGAATCTACAATATAAGAAGAGCTGAAATCAGTATCCACATTTTTAAAATATTTTATTTTTATTTATTAACTAGAGAGAGAGAGGCAGAGAGGGAGGGGGTAGGAGAGAATATGAATGGGCGTGCTGAGGCTCTCAGCCACTGCAAACAACTTCAGATGCATGGGCCACCTTGTGCATTTGTGTTACATGGGTCCTGGGGAATTGAACCTGGGTCCTTTGGCTTTGCAGGCTAGTGGCTTAATTGCTAAGCCATCTCCCCAGCCCCACATTTTTTTTTTTTTTTTTTAAAAGTGGCTAGTAGCTTAACTATAGAGCACAAGACAGCATACATAAGGTTTTGGTTCAATCCTAGCACCAAAAATAAAAGATTTCCTTTTCCCATCAACATGGTATTTCAAATCATGTGTTTCATAAATTGCCTTAGATCTCTACATTTGAGGTGAGGGAAAATGTGTTAGTGGACGTTATCAGACTCCAGTCAAAGAATTTTAGTGAATTTATATAAAAAAGAATGGGAACTGTAGATCCATCAGGTCAAACAGCTAACTTCACAGATATCATTTATGACAACAGACAGTATAGCCATATACTGAGGGGACTTGCTCAGATGTAGAACGCCAAAAACAGTATTACTCTCAACCCTACAACAACAAAAACGGGGTACACTTAAAATATCCCAAAGTTCCCAATCTCACTGGAGAGCTCATTCTATGGACAGGCAGACACCTCAGAGAGAAAACAGGACACACGCCTTGGATCGGCGAGGCAGCTGCCCGTGGAATCAAGCAGGGGAGAAGAACTAAGCCAAACAATCTAACAAAGAGCTAAGGCCTACTCAGCTACTAGCTTGAGAACTCAGAATCCTTGAGAACCAGAAATGCCAAAGCAGTAGTCATGTGCTCAGAGACTTCCTCACAGCTAAAAAGGGTGCTCGCTCATGAGCAAAGCTGAGGGAGAGCAGGAGGCTAAAAGATCCCTTCACATTGCAGGCCCACAGGTAGGAAAAGCAGCTATCACCAGAAAAGCAGAAAAACTTTAAACCAGTGTGAACTTCATGGTAGCCCTCAGAGTTCAGCTTCTGTATGGCAGAGTAAGTGACCAGAACAAATTCAACCGTGGGGGAAGGACAGGAGTGCTACTTGAACCAAGACCTCATATCTGCTACTAGGATAGAAAAAGGTTACCTAAGACGGGAAATGAAGCCTGCCCAAGGTGGAGGGTGAAGCAAACAGATGGACACCCTGTCCTACACTTCACTTCTGTGACAGGTACAACACGGTGCACGGAAACCTTTTCTAAGGTTCAGACGCAAATCAAAAATTGGAGCTAAAGGCAGTCTCTCAAGCTAAGAATCCCTGGAGAAGTTTGAAACAAAAACAAACTCATGCCCAGTTCAACCGTACTGAAATGCTGCCCCCACCCCCACATTGAAAGTCAAGAAAAGAAGGAACAAACTCATTTCCTGGCATAAAATTTGCCTTGTTTCTACTGTCCTAGATAAGATGTTTAGTTTTCAACCAAAAAGTGTAAGACAAGTTTGGTAGTTTGAATAGATGGACCCCAATATCTTCAATGTTTTATTAGCTTGCATCTGCAGCCACCTGCCTGGAGGTGGTGTCACTGGGGGATCTTAAGGTGTGGTGGTGGATTTGAGATTTCAATTTAAAGATATGCAGTGTGCCTAGCTGGAGTTCC
Source organism: Dipus sagitta (assembly GCA_036346955.1). NCBI lineage: Eukaryota > Metazoa > Chordata > Mammalia > Rodentia > Dipodidae > Dipus > Dipus sagitta. Next base: position 4,055,195 of record CM070787.1, read on the forward strand.
TGAAGTGTTCTGTGGTTGTAGCTTTTGGCTTCTGGGCTTGTGGCTTCTCTCTCTGTTTGATCCTGTGAAGGCAGGTCAGCTTCCTCTGCCATTATGGAACTCCCTCTGGATCTGTAAGCTTGAATAACTCCCTTCCTCCATAACTGTGCCTGGTCTGGAAGTTCAACTCAGCGAACCTGAAGCTGTCTGCTACAACAAGAGAAAGAAAAAGAAAACCCATACATGTTCAACAAAGAAATGAAGACTGACATCCTGATGTCACTAGAGCTAATACGAAGAAAACAGAAAATATCTGCAAGTATGTTAAAGATTCTAGCGAGCCAGGGAGTAGTTCACTCGTAAGGTACATGCCCCTTGACCTGGGGTTGATCTACAGAAAAGCAAAATAAAGAAGCAGGTTCTAGGAGAAATGGAAGGTCATTGATTGAAAAATTTTCAAATCTTTAGCAGAGCGATGGAAGCTGTGAAAGAAAATCAAATCTAAAATTTAAAACATGCACAGCCACAGAAATTAAGATTACCTTTGACAAATTCATCAATGAACTCAACACAGTGAGGAACGTAAAAATTAAACATTAAAATGTCAAACTGAAATACAAGGAAAAGTAAATAAAAAAGAGAAATGATCATCTAAGGATTATGAACTAGCATCATATACTTGTAAATACAAAGCTAACGAAAAGTAGAGAATGATGGCACAAAAAATGTTTGGAGACGTTTCAACTAAGGATTTTCCCAAGTCAGTAAAGTCACAAACCATAGATAGGTAAACCTGCTCAAAAAACATAAAATAAGAAAATAAGCAACCCAGACACATCACCTTATTCCCTAGACAAAATGCAAATCTTGAAGGTATCCACATCCACACAGGAGTAAGATTAGAGTATAAGCATAGGAATTACACCAGACTTTCCGTCCTGAGGTTTGTCATACCAACACTTTAAAGCATGAAAGAAAAATACAGTCAACTAAGGATTTTACACATTGGGAAACATGTTTTAAACATGCACTAGGACTACGCTGGTATCAAATACAACAGAGCAAAGACTCTCTAGCCTACTCTACTCTGTCTGCATTTCTGGACCATACATCATATGTACTTAGGCCAGACGGTTGCTTTACCCATTCCCGTTTGCCACGACCTGTAATGCAGACGAGCAAGAAGAACAATAACCTACACCCTCTCTCTCGTTTTACTCCTTCCAACATCATACTGATGCCTGGACTTCTTAAAAATACAAATCTGACTGTGGAACTCAGTTCCCATCAACTCTAATTTGTCTTGGATTCTCTGTCAGCACTGTAGTACAGCTTATACTCCTGACCACTGGGGAGACTGAGGCAGGAGAATCACTCGACCACAGGCGGTCAAGAGAAGCCTGGGCAACATAGCATGTTGTTTCTAACAACAGCAGCAGCAGCAAAAACTGAGGCTTCCAGCCCTCTTTCATCTGATCCCTTCCTACTCATGTAGTGTTCTCTCTCAGCATTCTTCATTATAACATTTTTTTGTTTTATTTCTACAAACTCCAAGAAATCTCTAAATATACTGTGTATCATCTTATTTTTATATTGGATTATAATTTATCCTAACTGGAGATACTTCCCTCTGGGCCTGACTCTACATTGAATTCCCCATCACAAAAGTTATAAACCCTTCTTCATGAAAAGTACAAAGACATGTCAATTTATCCTCCTAAGTGGTGCCATGCAGCAACTCACACAGCATTCATTTGAGTCGAGCATGACAAATGATCTCAGGGTCAGAGCATGGTGAGATCAGCATGCAGGGGTACACAGCAAGGGAGTACCTGGTCCCAAGCTCAGTGTCTGCCAACGGGCTGCTGGGAAAGATGGCAACTGTTCAGTCTCCTTTTTATCACAGGCCAGAGAAGTATGGTATCAGCTAATGAACATTCCTTTATATTATTAGTTAAGCTTTGATGTGAATCAAGTTATATTACTCTTATGGCATTACAGGAGGTTGCAGAGTTGGAGTAGCAGACAGCCTTCCTCGGTCTTCACTCATAAAGCCTGAACAAGCCTCAGCTGCTGAGCTCTTCCCAACAGCCTTCCCTTCCCTTGCCTTTAACTGTTTCCACAGCACGCTGTTCACTTTTCCCTAAGAGCAGACTTTACGGTGATCTTCAGCTGTCTTGTCTCCCTACAGAAAAAAGCCCCCAAAGCGCTAAGATCCTGTTTCATTTATATCTCTTCAGCACTTAGGCCTGTGCATGGCAAGATCAATAAATGCATCTTTAACTAAATAAAAAGAAAAGAAAAGGATAATTGAGATGGTCTAAACTGCTATGAAAAAAAAAATTAAGAGAACCAGATGTAGTGGCTCACACCTACCATCCCGGCACTGGTAGGGTGAAGCAGAAGAGTCACTGTGAGTTTGAAGCTAGTCTGGGCTACAGTGAGTTCCAGGTCAATGTAGACTAGAGTGAGACCCCACCTCAAAAACCAAAATAACACAAGATATAGATTAAGTGCCATTAATAAGATAAGTCACAAACAATACTAATATTTAGATATTTCTCTGGACCACTAAATAATGCATGTAATATCCTAAAGGACTGTAGACTTAAAGATATGTGTGATTCTGCACATATTTAAGAAAATAAGATTCACATCAGTGTTGCATGATTCTGGCATTGTTACAGGAGAAAACTGCAGGGAACAGCTGCATACAGAAGAAAAACAGGAAAACGGAGAGAAAAGCCAGAAATAATTTGGTAATCAAAAGTTTTAAAATACAATCAATAGAAAAAAATACTAAATTATTTATAAATTGTTTTGTCTATTTTTCTTATTATCAAGTAGCACAGAAAGGCAATATTTTCATTTAGGACAACTTTCTTTATAACTTCTAATAGTTGGTTACTTTTACCTGAATATACTGAACAACAGAGAATAAAAACCATCACTTTAGGGGATACCTTTGTACTTTATTCAAAAGTAAGGGCAATGCACTATTACCCAAAATATCTCAGCAACTGACCATCTACAGATGAGACACTTATGCAGTGCTTTAACCCATCCCTTGGCAGTAGTATAAAATGGCAAGCCAAATTTAAAACACTTTTATTAATAAAATAACTATTTTATGACCAGATAAATTCCAAATTTAGAAAAATCAACTATTATATATCTCCAGTGAAGATCTTTGTTGGTAATTTTCATGGCAATTTAATAAAATAATATGTATTATACTTTTATGTAATTTATATAAAATCAATCACCAGGGGCTGGGGACAGATAGGGAGGTGGCTGAGGACATAGCAGGCAGAGTAGGTCTTTTTGTTCTGTATCTTGTAAACGTATACATGTAATCAAAATCACATCAAGTACACACACTGGAGTGTAAGTAAAACAGGGAAATCTGAATAAAGTCAGTGAATTAAATTAAGGTCAATATCTCAGTATGATTATTATAAAACAATTTTGTCAGATATTACCATGGAGTTGGAAACTTTGGAATGAAAACTTTCTGGATTTATCAAAATAAAAAAGATTTAAAAAAATATCAATCTGTGTTTTTCTCACAACAATTTATGTTCATCCAAATATAAAATATACTCCACCCACCCTTCCAAATCTGCAGTCTCTTCCTAATTAAATCATTAGTTCATAGTCCAGGAACTGATTGTTGAAATCAGGGTGAGTTACAAATAAGGAAGAGGTGCCATTTCTCACTATGTGAAGGATGTAAACTAAAGAGACAAGTTATCTGACTTCCACACATTCAGAAACACCTCCTCAGGGATATGATAATCGTAATAGATATTCTCATTCAAGGGATGGGAAAAACAGGTGGTAAGCATGTGACTTCACTGACCAGAACAGCTCTGATGACCAGAAGGGCTCATGTGGTGAGTACCTTGATTAGTCTGGCTCTCCTCAATGGAGGACTCCTCTGTGTTCTGGATCATGCCCTATAGATTCTTAGATATGCCATCAGGGTCACATTTCTATAAATACAATGGCCCATATCTGCAACTATTTTTTCCTGCATTTGGAAGTTGAAGGATCTGAAAGCCTCTTCCATTTCGTGGTCTTTGTCTTGGTACCTCTTGCTCTAGGCTGATGAATTTCTTATCTGTCAATTTATACACCTACTCACCCAGGGAGAAGGCACAGTTACAGACGCTAAACTGAATTTTCTACTTTGGTCTTCCTGTGAAGCTACTGAGGGACCAAGCCCTGAAGATTCTGAGCATCCCTTTATTTAACAGAGAAAGGTTGGGAGATATGCTCTGAGACATGTGGGAGGCTTCTGTGTACTTATATTCAAGTCTGCCCAAGGATTGTAAAGTTATACCTCAGTTTCATCTTTGCCCTGAACCTCTCCCAGTTCTGTTCTGGGTTTGACATTTATACTAAAAGCCTTTCTTTGAGAGCCTTTGCTTGATAACAAAAATTATCTTTTAGCTTATTTCTATTTATCCCTCATGAGAGGTAACATATGACACTACATATTTACACTGGGAATTTCTTTATTCAGACTAATCACATCATAAATGATTCTTTTATTGATTTCCTATTTTCAATGTTAGCCTACATAACAATTCTGCTAAACCTTCTGCCACTAGATAACAAAGATTCTACTTCTAGCTTCAAACAATATTGTGATCACTTCGTGTAAAGCCCTCACCAACAGTCCTCATGGGTCTTGATAGGTGTCACGTACATGCTTCACCCAAAACTGGTTCCAAGTACTTCAGGTTGTGTTACACCAGAACTCTACTTCAAATGTCAAATTCCATTCTGGTTACTTATTGCAACAAAACAAATCACCCCAAACTGAGTGCCTAACGGGTTCTGTAGTTCAGTACTTTGGATAGAGAACCATACAAATAGTGTCTTTGTAGACCCCACAATATCTAGACCTCAGTAAGGAAGCCTCAAACAGCTGTGGGCTTCCTTGCAAGGCAGTTGTAGCTGGGCTTTGATGATTGGAAAGTGAGGTTCAGGTGACTGAAGGCCAAAATTGTTGCCTTGGGGCTGGGTTTATCACAAAACACTGACAGTTTTTAGAGGAAGAATCCCAAGCCAAAAAAAAAAAAAAGAGTAGGACTTCCAAGAGAGCACTACAGAATGAGCACTGAGATGACCCTTTGTGGATCGGGTGCTGAGGTGCTGAAGGTGGAGATGTTAGCTGAGTCCTCACCAAGAGGAAAGATTCGACTTTTTATCTTGAATGAATGACAGGACAGCTAAAGGCAGAGGCAGTGATTAGAAGAAAGTCTAATTTTTCATAAGGAGGGAAGAGAGAGATGATAGAAAGAGAAAGGTACTGAAGGAGGAGGGAAGATTGAGAGGGAGTTTGGAAGAAATAGGCAGTGAAGGAGAGAAATGCTAGGAATAGAAAAATGGATCACATGCACACTAAGCAAGTATTCTACTGCTGAGCTATATCTACAGATCTTTTTTTTTTCTTCATAAAATGAAAGGGATTATTTTGGCTCACTGGAATTTGTTACAGTCGATGACCATTTAGTAGAATTTAAGGTTGGAAAAATGCTAAGAATTATTTCAACAAACATCTGGGAAGCAGGACTAAGCAAGCAGGAGGCACCTGAACAAGGTCCCCATCCTTTTCCTTCCAACAGTGAGCATCATCTAGTAGGGGATCCATCCAGCTGAATGCGCGTCCTTGACAGCGAAGTCCAGGCAGCTAAGTGTGCCTGAAGGCAGTTCATATTAAAAGGCAGGAAGCTGAAAGCTCCTTAAGAAGATTCTACTACCAAAACCTCACCAGCACAGAATAAACTTAAACCCAAACATTCACTAGGAGCACAAAAGGCCCAAGAAATGAACATGCTAATGAAAACCTGAGCAGTAAAAAGCAGCTGAACACTCAGGACCCTGGTAGGGTCCTGAGGGCAGCACCCACCTTCTTCTTTATGTCCTGCTAGAGAGCCCATGACTAATGAGAGGTCTGCAAGGGCCCCTGAGATCTACAGGACCTGATAGCAGTGCCACCTTAAGCCACTCTTGATCTGAACCCATATCTGAGTTCTCATCCAATCAAAATAGGAATGGAGAATGGTTCCCAAGTACCTGTGTCATGTGCTCTACTTTCTCCAAAACCAAATAACTACAAATCAGGACTGTGGGTGTGGAAACGAGCAGGTCAGTTCTAGTCACAATCCACGCCAAAGCATACTGAGATTCCCCCCACTCGGCAGCTTTCCATGCTTTTCTTTCAGCCCCCACTGGGATTTCTCTGAAGTGAAGAATATTAAAATCTTAGACATAAGAATGAATAGGGAGGAAAATTTAGCAAAGGAAATTGGAAAGAATGATCGGAGTTTGTTTTTATGGTCAGGAAGAGTAAAGAGGTGCAGTGTATGGACTGCAATGGTTCCCATAGTAAAGAGTGTCCTTCCACACTGGAGCGACACGGAACAAGCCTGGTGAGGCACCCCGTCACCTCCAGCACAGACATTACATCAAGACACACCACTGTAAGGAACAATGGCAGCAATTTTGCTGTGTAAGGATTTTCTATTTCTTTTATGTATTTTGGTCTCTGTCAGAATTACAATACGGCCAGCTCAAAAATATTTCCCTTCACTTTCTCTTTTCATCTCAATCTTAGATTGGAAATGGCAGAAAATGAAGAGGGAAGGAATAAAATATGGTGATAAGCAGGAAGAAATAAAAATAAAAGGAAAGCACGAGGAAACAGTGAATGGGTTGCCTAAGAGTGGTATAATGTTCACATGGAATTGTGGTCACTTAAAGTTAGCATGCCTAAAACATTCTAAAACGTTCTTTGAAGTTTCAAATCCATCCCTTAAGCTATTTATTAAACTAGGTAAAATATAAATAGATTAATAAATTAAACATGACAAATATTGTCAGTCTTTAAATTTACTTATGTCCTTAAGACATCTTCAAGATAATAGTATATTTTGGCTAAAAATAATTTTTAATTCACCGTTTCCTTCTTCCTTACTAATAGAACCTACAAATTTTAAAATATTATTTATTTATTTATTTGAGAGAGAGAAATAGGCAGGCAGGGAGTGAAGGAGGGAGGGGGAGGGGGAGAAAGACAGAGAATGGGTACTCCAGGGCCTCCAACCACTGTAAACGAAACTCCAGACACATGTTCCCCATTGTGCATCTGGCTTATGAAGGTCCTGGGGAATCAAATCTGAGTCCTTTAACTTTGAAGGCAAGTGCCTCATCCACCAAGCCATCCCCCAGCCCAATAACTTTTTAATTATTTACGCTGATCTTAAGTGTAAATTCAGCATATGCTTCCTACAACAGAGTTGCAAAGAATAAAGAATGCTGTTATACTGATAGATTTCTCTACCTATTTCAAGTATCAAAACTTGTAGAGAAAGCAAGCCATGGCTCATTTAGGTCCATTTTGTTTTCCTACAAAATTTGAATCTATTACCCCCTATAATACATGACTGCTTTCTAAAATGAAAGTGAAGCCTATAAAAGCCATTCAGCATTGAAGCCCTGCTTCAGTATCCACAAACAGCTTTTCAGAATCTTAGGAAACCATGACATTGTGTTAACACCAAACAAATTTTATGCCCTAAGATATAGAGTTCAAGTTAGAAGCATCAAGAAATAGGGAACACATTTGAGAAGTTACTGGGTGATAGAACATACCAATTATTCTATACACTTTAGTGAAACTAGTATGATAATATTTCTCACTAACTTGCATTCTTCTCCCACCCCATCTTCGAAATGTGAGCATTTTGCCAAGTTTCTCTTCCTGGGCCTAAATTCTTCTTTTACTTTATTCTCTCCTTAATTTAGCCAATTCTTATAGCTTAATCAACTTTCTGTGTTTTCTACATTTAAAATTTCAGTTTCTGATACTGGCACCCCAAGTTTCCATTTTCAACACAAATAGTTTCTAATTTTCTATCTAAATTGTTACACATTTTTTCCTTTGTTTCCCCCTTTGTTTTTAACAGCTATTACATGGTGATTTTAGAAATGAAGATTAGACGCGAACTATAACATCTGAGGTCTTATATGGTAGCCTGTCTTTATTGCCACCTTGACTAGATTGAAATCACATCAAAGACAAACCCCTGGGAATGTCTGTGAGGACATCTCCAGAAAGGTTTAAGTGAGGAAGGAAAACCCATTTTAAGTGTGGTGCACAATCCCATTGGCTATAGTCCTAGAGTGAATAAAAAGAAGAAAACAAATTGCATTCCTCTCCCTCTGCCTCTTGACTGTGGACACAATTTACACCTCATACTTCCACAATCATGCCTCCCCATCATGATGGGGTATATCCCCACAGCTCTGGGCAAAATTCAACCCTTCCCTCTTTAAGTTGCTTTTGTCAGGTATTGTGTCACAGAATGAGAAAAGTAACTAATGACCAGGGTCAGATGGAAGACTGTAATGATTATTTACTGGAATTGACAGGCTTTCGTGACCAGTTCAGAACACACAAGATAGAGATATTTAAATAACGTGGGGAACTTGTTGCATTAAGCCATCTTTGTTACTATAAGAAAATAATTGAACTTGAACAATGCGTAAAGAAAAGAGGCCTTAATTTTAAAGGTTCACAGTTTCAGAAAACTACAAGTCTGATATCAAGAGGCCCTATCAGTTCATCTCTGGTGAGGGTGTTGTGGTGGATAACATCTCAATGATAGTATTATGTGCAGGAAATCATATAGCAAGATGGGATGTCAGAAGGCACTTAAGGGCAAGGTTTACTCTTTTACAACAATCCACTCCCACCAGAACTAGGCAGAACCCCTTGAGAATCACATTATTCCCTTCTAAAGACAGTGCCCCAACATACAATTACCTTGCACTAGGTCCCACAAAGATATAATTACCTTGCACTAGGCTGTACCAAGATACAATTACCTTGCACTAGGCCCACCACTCATAGTTTCATTACCTCTACAATGCCACTGAAGACCAAGTTTCTGGCATGTGTGCCTAAGGACATACACTCAAACTATTTATAAGTCACAGTACTGGTTATATGCAAACACCATTTAATTAGATAAAACAGGAGAAATGTGGAAAGAATGAAAACTGACCTACTTTGGTGTAAATGGTAGACAAAGAGTTCTTGTAGAGTGTTCTCTCCTTTCTGGTGTCTAGGTACCATCTACGGCTCTTTCAAGATACTCCATGGGTCTAGGAAACTCAGCATGATACCAATTTTCATCAGGATAATTTCACAATCTCCTTATAGTGTTACACTTTCACCATCTGTTAGCTAAGCACTGATACTGTTGTGAATATTTCTACTGTGATCCACGGTTCTGTTTACCTTCCTTAAATACACCTTACATTTTTCTAATGTCAGCCAAATTCTATAATATTCTCCAAAATGTCTTTTTTTTCAAACCCTAGTAGTCATCCAAATGCTAGTGTATACTTAGGGTAGTTAAACTCATATAGTATAGTAGTTATAATTTATATCCATAGCAATTAACTTATGATAGGCAGACTAAATATTATACTAAGCAGGATGTTAACTAGAAGAAATTTTTATAAGTTGTTGTTTTTCCTATATCTTCAAGTAGCTTACTTATAAATGGACTCTTGAAATAGAGTTAATACAGAAATGATAGGATAAGCCTAAATTAGGTTTTCCAAAATCACTTCCCTCAATGATAATGCCCTCCATAGCAGTTACATTTGCTGATTTTATACCCTTTTCACCTTAAAAAATAGTCTAGATATTTTAACACAATGTATCATATACAATTTTAAGGGTAAGCTTAGCTTTTGTAAGAAAAATCTGGAACTCAAGATCCTAAAAATTAAAATATTGTTACCTTCTTTTTTAAAAGATTCTGAGATTTTCCTGTTACAGTGTTCAGATTTGACTTAGAACTTGATCTTTGGAAATTAATATCATTTACTGACTATGTTTGGCTGCAAACAATTCTTTTATCATAGGGTTCATGGTTAGTGACCTTAAAACCAAAGACAGAGGCAAGTATCAAGCCAAATATATGTAATATGCTTAATATTGAAAAGAAGTTCAACTGAATAAAATACTTAACATTAAAAATAAATTCAATTAAATGTGTAGTCACACCATTCAGTATGAAAACAGATATACCAGCATATTACATAGAGCATCATGTAGTTCTCATTGTTAACTAAGTAACCATAGTTTTAATTTCTAGTGTAAAATCTGTCAGATATACAATATTTAAAATATTGTGAAGTTAGCCAGGCGTGATGGCACACGCCTTTCATCCCAGCACTCGGGAAGCAGAGGTGGGAGGATCACCATGAGCTCGAGGCCACCCTGAGACTACAGAGTGAATTCCAGGTCAGCCTGGGCTAGAGTGAGACCCTACCTCGAAAAAAACAAAAAAAAAAAAATTATATGTATATAGTGAAGTGAAGAACTTACTTTAAAAAGAGATATTAATTATTAGCCTTCTTAATACCAAATCCCAACTAAACATCATAATAATTGAAAACGAGTTTGGAATAAAAGTTGGAATAAATGGAATAATATTTAGCTCCTTTACCTCAAATAAAATAAGAAAAGAATTGAAAATGGGCTGGAAAGTTGGCTTAGCACTTAAGGTGCTTGCCTGTAAGGCCAAAGAATCCAGGTTTGATTCCCCAGGACTCAGGTAAACCAGGTGCAAAATGTGGCACATGCGTCTTGAGTTCATTTGCAGTGGCTAAAGGCTCCAGTGTGCCCATTCTCTCTGTGTGTGTCTCTTTCTCCCTCCCTCTCTGTCTCTTTCTCAAAAACAATAAACAATAAGTAATATTTTTTAAAAAAGAATTAAAATATCTTTGTATTTTCAAGTTACTCAAAGCATTACCACTTAAACAAAGTTCCATATAAAAGTTAAAAATAAACATAATGGCTGTAGCAATATGACTACAAATCTAAGGTATTCAGGTACATTTCAATATTTCTTATTTAAATCTCAAAAATAGCTTCCTATGGTTTCTAAATATATAGAATTTACATCCCTTAATGTTAGATTAGAAATGTATGCTATTGTTGGGCATGGTGATGCACGCCTTCAGTCCCAACACTTGGGAGGCAGAGGTAGGAGGATCGCTGTGAGTTTGAGGCCACCCTGAGACTACATAGTGAATTCCAGGTCAGCCTGGGTTAGAGTGAGACCCTACCTTGAAAAACCAAAAAAAAAAAAAAAAAAAAAAAAAAAGTATGCTATTTTAGGAAGAATATAGTTAATTTAAATTTCAAATTTTATTATGCTATTGGCAAAATAATCAGAGGGAATGCAACATCAGCATCAAATATAGTCAAGAGCAAAGGCAGAGCAAAGGTCTCTCATGTTCAATTTTTTTATATTCATCAGAAATTAGATATTAATAAAACAATATACCTCCATAAAAGAAAGATGCTTATAGCATTCCTTTAAGATACATATTTTGAAAAGTTACATTACTTTTGGAAAATAATTGTATTTACTTATTTGATAGTTAGAAGGAGGCTGAGAGTGAGTAAGTATGGGTATGCTTCTTGCCACTATAAATGAACTCCAGATGCAACCTTGTGCATCTGGCTTCACATGGGTACTGGAGAATCAAACCCAGGCTATCAGGCTTTGCAAGCAAGTGCCTTAACCACTGAGCAATCTCTCCAGCCCAACATTACTTTTTAATGTCTCTTCTCTCTCTCTCTCTCTCTCTCTCTCTCTCTCTCTCTCTCTCTCTCTGTGTGTGTGTGTGTGTGTGTGTGTGTGTGTGTGTGTGTAGGCCAGAGTACAACCTCAGGTGTCATTCCACAGAAACACTGTCCCATTTTTGAGATAGGGTCTCTTCAATGGCTCATTAACTCAGTAGATTGGCTGGCCAGCAAGCATCAGGTGTCCTGTGTTTACCTCCCCCATCCGTGGGATTACAAGTGTGTGCCACTGTAACCAGTATCTTTACGTGGGTTTCGAGGAACAAACTCAGGTCCTCATGCTTGCAAGGCAAACCCTTTACTAATTAAGTTATCTCCCCAGCCCCATAATACTTTTTATAATAAAACAAATAGTAATCAGACTCCTGTTTATTTTCTTCATTAATTTCTATATGAATTTCACATTGTATATAAATTCTTTAAATTATTCTATAAAAATTGAGTAAAGTGGAATTCTATGATGTGTGATGGTCTCTTTCGTCACATCCCTTTATTCATATTATCTATTGAATGAAGCAATACACAGTCCATCAGAAAATGTTGGATTCAAAAAAATAAGAAAAATAGCTAACGTTAACAATTCTCAGATTCCACCTAGCAGTACAGTAGTCCTCAGACAAAATGTCAACAAGATCAGAGCACACACATACCAGGGTAAAGCAGGTGAAAGAATTCTTCAAATCAACACAGCTTACACACAACCAAACAGCAAACAAACCTACTAGTTACACTATAATGAATAATAAATGTTTTATGATGTTTGTGTATGGAAACAGAATTTATACTAGAACCTCTAGCAAATTTAAACAAGGAAAGAAACAGAAACAACATGGTGATGATAAGGCTACAAATAAATTCCATGTCTCCACCTGTTGAGTTAAACAATAGCCTATATGTTGACTGATAAACACTAATCTATACCTACAAAATGTTTACCATCTTAACAGGGTTCAAATATAACTCTATTTGTTACCAGTGGACTACGAATTCTAATTTACTTGGGATGTTTTAGAGTATTACGGCCCAAAATGATACTATTCATTCATTTTTCCATATGCCAAATGCCTATTTTACCCCTCATATCTAAACATATCAAGGGATGTATACTTTCAGTCTCTGTTCACATTCTTACAGGCCTATAAATTTAATTCCGCCAGGAATATAAAACAATACTGCATCTCTGCATGCAGTTGATTATTCAGTTTTCAGATTTCTTGAGAAAGGGTCTCTTTTGCTGAACAGTAAGTCTTAACACAGAGATTATATTCATCTTGCTCACTTTCGTGCTCCCCAGTATCATACTGCTCAAGATAGAAAGACTCTCAGCGGGAGTCTGGAGGAAAGCCAGTCCTCAGACGATTAGACCATCTAGTGCTGGAAGGTGCTACATGAGCTACCAGGGAAAGGGGCCAACATCTGTCCAAGCAACTCAAGGTCTAAGCTACTCAGAAGCAAACAACCTGATGTGATGCTCACATAAGTGTAATAGTGGTACACAGCTGTGGTGGGTAACCAACTGCTCTTGGATTGACTAACAGATCTGCTCAGTGGAAAGGAATATATATGTGAAACTGGGAAACAAGTCAGAATCATAAGCAGAAAATGATTTAGCTTTCCAATATCAAGCTCCCATTACTCTTGGGCCACAAGAAGGTCTACACCCATTAAATTCTCTCTAAACTAATTATGGTTATCCCATTTAACCTGCACTGACTTCACTCTCCATTGGAGAGTCTGCTTCTCTTTTTCAGATGGGAGCTGGACCTGAGGAGATAAACTACTCACTGCACTTCAACCCGGACCCACCTGAAACCACATATAAATTGTGGAGATGAGCAAGAGTGCTGCTTTCTCTGTGAACTTGATATCAGCACAAGGGTGAAGGAGATACACACTGAGGACACTCAACACCTACCAAAGCAGAGATCCAGAGGCCCCTAAGAGCTCATCACTGAAGTAGACTTAAAACAAACCCAATGTGGCTCGGGGAATTTTGCGGAAGAGTTGGTGGACAGATTGTTAGAGCCACAAAGTTGGGGCATTATGCACAGAGACATTGCCTCTTCCCCATAACTGATGGCTTCCCCAACAATGCATGACCCATAATTCCCATCAGGGTTGACCTGCATCCCCTATGAGGAGGGTTCCTCTGGAAAAGGAGCAGGGATGAGGGAAGGGATGGTACCAACATATGCTGTTAACATACTAAGTATGTCTACAACATATAAAAACAAAATATAAAAAAAAAGATAAAAAGACTCTCTTCCTCATTTGATTTGTATTGTCTTCACAAATTTCTGTCGAAATAAAAAATGAACAAATTTCCGGGTGTGGTGGCACATGCCTTTAATCCCAGCACTCATGAGGCAGAGGTAAGAGGATCGCTGTGAGTTTGAGGCCACATTGAGGCTACATAGTGAATTCCAGGTCAGCCTGGGCTAGAGTGAGATCCTACCTCGAAAACAAACAACAAAAATGAACAAATGTAATATTAAATCGTCTATCTGCAACTACATTTCCATTTATTAAAATAAACGAGTTCTTAATATATAATATTTTACTTAATCATTATTGACATATACATAAAATGTAATTTGAATATTTCATATCAGGCATCTTGCTGGGTACAGTAGGTGAATACATAAGACAAAGTCTGCTTCCTGATAAAATTCACAGATTATTAGACATTCTCTAAAAAAATATAATATGCAGGCTGATTAAGGATATTTTCAGACTTATCTAATATGTAGTGATCATGATGCAGGCTATATTAGGAGATGTTCCAATACTCATAACAGAGTGAACCAACCTCTTGAAATAGTGTTTACAGAATCTTAAGACTGCACAGGCATTCTTCTCCTTATTAAAATTCACCTCATAGCCCTTCACAGACACCATGACTGCTACAAATTGAAGTAATCTGTGTGGCAAATCTGTACTGAGCAAGTCTATTGTGCCACCTTTTCAACAGCTCAGATGACCATTAGCATTTCTTAGCAATAAAGCATTAAGATATGTATATTTTATATATAATATTATGGTATAATCAATAAATTATAATGCATGCATAACTTTTCCTTCATTTTGATACAGGATATGCTATGTAGCTCAGACTGGGCTCAAACTCATGATTCTCCTGCCTCAGCTTCCAAAGTGTTGGGTTACAGGTGTAATCATGCTTAACTACATGTAATTTTTATGTGTGCTGGAAAAATTCTTTTAAAATGTGTGACTTGATTTAGTGAGAGTTTGCTTTATTCTGACATTTGAAACTGAACCCACAATATCTCCATTTGTCTGAATAATTTTCTGTAAACATTTTTTTTTTTTTGGTTTTTCGAGGTAGGGTAATGAGGTACATAGATCCTATAATTTATAAAATATCACAATATAGTACTTAAAATATATCTCTTATCTATAAACATGTAACATAATTCTTTCATTTATACTAGAGTGAGACATCTTAATCAACTTTTTAAAATTTATATAACCCCTTCCACTATCATTATCTTCTCCAGTATCCCAGCCCCCTTCCGCTAAACCTTCTCTTCTTTCCAACTATTCTCTCTTCAGCTTTAATGTCTGTTTATTTTTCTGCCCTCCTCCATCATCTATAACCACCTGTTGATGGGCCCAATCGATATAATACAGATCTTGTACAAGTAGTAAGAGCCCTTATGAGGTCACAAATGCAAAGACCACTTTGTGTCTGCAAGACACAACTAGACCATGTCAGGCTATGTGGCAGTCTAAATAAAGCAGCTATCTTCTCCTATAAAATAAATTCATGATTATTAAAATCTCCAACAACATTTGTGATCTTACTTTCTAGTCTCCTCTAGAAAATCAACAGGTAGGCATACTTCATAACCTGTTTCATAGCAAAAGGACACCCAGATTTATTTGGAGAGCATTCCCAAAAAGCAACACAAAGTGAATTTATGACATTATAAAATATTCTAAAGCAAACACTCATAACTATCACTACAGTCAGAACAAAAATGAACTTTGCCATCATCTCATAAGCACCTTCCTAGAAGGCCATCTCTCTTCTCACTCAAAGCAGTAACCATTATCCTGACTTGTCATCAGTTCCTCTGTCAATCAAAAATTCATCCATATACATTATTATTTATAAATGTGTTTTATTTTATATTTAGCACTGTATGCAGGCTAAACATTTAGGTTACTGTGTTTTAAAGTACAAATGCAAGAAAATTAAGACTTCACTCATCATCTTAAATATTTTCTTTTTCTCTTAATAAATGTGATTTATTACAATTTACTATGAATTATGTTTTAGGAAAATGATAATGATCTACACTAAATCTGTAATCACTTGACAAATAAAATAATAAAGTGACACAAAAGTCATACCTTACTAGGCACTGATCAGTTAAAATACAAAAGAAAAAAATCAAAAGCCAGGAACATTTCTATAATAATCACAAAAAAGGTTATTAAAAATATAGAATGAAAGACAAGTTTTGGTGAGAATTTTCAGAAAAAAAGAACTCTTTGTGTTCTGCTGTTGGAAGTTTAAATTGTTGCAATCACTTTGAAAACAGTATCTAGTATCTTCAAAAAATTAAAATAGAATTACCATTTGATTACCATATAACTTCTAGGTATATGTACAAAGAGACTGAGTCACCAAGAAATGTCTTTACTCCCATGTTCATTGCATCACTATTTGTAATGGCCATGATATAAAAGAAAATGTAAAAACCAGAGGACATTTTTAAATGAAATAAACCCATCACAGAAGAACAAACACTACATGAACTCAATTGTAAGAGGAGTCTTCAAAAGTCAGACGCAGAAGCTGAAGCAGAAGGGAGGTTGCCAAGGGCTGGGTGGAGGGAGAAATGGGAGGTGTTGGTCAAAGAGTACAAAGCTTTGGTCATGGGACATGTGTGAAGTCTGGTAATGTGCTGTATAATATAGAGCAAATAACCACTGTGCCACAGGCTTAAAATCTGCCCAGAGAGAACTCCTTACATTAAGTACTTTTCACTTCAACAGAAAAAAAAGATGTTGCGCAGGAGGGGAGACTGTGAAGGTAATGGATAAGTTTGTGGCACTGACTGTGAGAATAACTTAAATGGGAGCACACGCATTTCCAAAAACATCAAGTTGTATATGTGACATATGTTCAACTTTCCATATGTCAGGAACCCATATATATATATGTTTGGTTTTACGAGGTAGGGTCTCACTTTAGTTCAGGCTGACCTGGAATTCACTATGTAGTCTCAGGGTGGCCTCGAACTCACAGTGATCCTCCTACCTCTGCCTCCCGAGTGCTGGGATTAAAGGCGTGCGCCACCACACCTGGCTAGGACCCCATATTTAACAAATGTCTTTCATGAGAAAAGTTAACAGTCATATATGGGTTAAATCAAACTATCCCACCACTTTCAATTTAAATTTAATTTTGCTAAATTCTTATCTAACAGTTTCAGAAGAGAAATACAAATAAAGTTATGTAAGCTATAAATGGAAAAATATTCAATAATAAAAGTCACATTAATATTTAACCTACTTTTTACATAAATGGCTACTCATTATTTACTGTTTTATATCTTAATTATTTCTTTTAAAAAGTAGTCTTTTGTCATTTTGTTATATAGATACAAATTATAAAATTTTTCTATTTAAAAAATAATTAAAGCCAGGTAAAGAGTAATTTCCAAATCAGTTTGGGCTAGACTGAGATCCTACCTTGAAAGAAATAACCAAAAAAAAAGTTTTAAATAAGACTAAATTTTAAGCATATCACAAGTTACAAATGCAGGTAAATATTCATGTATTCAAAAGAATACAGTTGGTGCAAAAAGTCTATTTTGGAATGCTTCCTTGAGAACTGTCAATGCAGTGGGTGAAGACATTAATTAAATTTGTAGGAGTGCATAATAGATTCTAATTCAGAAACAACATTATTGAATTTTACTCAAGAAATATTACCCTTGTGAAAAAATTCTGTATTTTAAAATCCTGTGCACAAGAGAGCTTATCACTTATAGAAATATTATGAATAAAGAACTTCGCTTCATTTACATAAATCTGGAACTTCAGGGGCTAGGGACTTATCCAGTGCTAGAACATCTGCCTAGTGTGTGTGAGGCCCGGGGATCAATCCTAGCACCCCTTCCTTCCACTAAAAAAAACAGTTGATTCAGACACACTAGAAGCGGTTTTAAAAAATTATGTATACACAAATGCGTAAATCTGAAATTTCACAAATCAAGCATTGTTGCTGAGGAGAAGTCCTTTCACAGCTTGGAATTATGTGTACTCTATTTCTAGGCTTCAACAAGCCTCAGATACCCCTTTGTACTGCTTTTTTCATACTTTTAAATTATGAGCCTATTTCAAGATGAAAAGAACAACCAATTTCTTAAGTAACAAAGCAAAAGAATAAATGGCCCAATGTGTTTTTCAAGAGCAGAGGTTAAAAAGCAAAGTGACAATATGACTTGGTAAAAGTGAGTGTTGTCTTACATAATCATGGAAGGCTTTTGCTTCGCTTGAGTGTTCACATGTTTCCCGTCTCTCTGGAGCTGCACAGTAGAGATCCCAAAATACACTGAAAAAGTAATTATGATAACATTAAGAAAATCATTTAACAATATGAGAAATCACAATTCTAGAAGCATAAGACAAATGTTCTTTACACAAAAATTTTCTTCAGGACAGGTATTTCTCCAAAAGATTTAAATTCAAGAAACACTCTTTATGCCATAATTGTGTATTACCTAGCCATATTTCCAAAACACTAAGTGAAATTTTCCTAAAGATGTAAAATAATTTTTGGGTGGTGATGACTGGACCCTTGTGGAAAAGCTATAATTCAAAGACTTTATTCCTATAATCGGCCGCTAACATGACTTACACTTGACTGAAGAAATTTAGTACTTCTCCTAACTTTACCATGGAAATAGAAGTAATACATAATGTCTCAATTTAATAATGAAGAAATAAAGTGATTCATTATGTTTTTCAAAATAATTTCATCATCTAACATACAATACCCAACCCATTATATGACATTAGTCAAACATGTATATTTTCTTAAAATCATGCTTTCTTCTGCAATTATCAAAATAGTTTAGTAATTTTGAATACAAAACAACCTATTCTAATACTTTTTATTCCCTGCTATTACAAACATTTGTGCTTCCTATAAAGCATGGAGCATGGTTACATGTAAATGCAATTACAGAAATGGACACAATGATTTTTCACTCCACACAGTGGAAGGTGTGCTACAACCAGTGGTCAGAGCAGCAGTTGTTGTGGAGTATTGAGTACAAAGTCCTGGAGTTACCAACTAGGACAGTCCATGGGCAAGGTGATAACACTGGCCAAATTACATAACACAAACATACTATTACCCATAAGCATAGAATACTGTGCTTACTATAGTAAGTAAGCGCCAAACTATAATTATTTTGCATCAAAACTTAACATTACAATTTTTTTCAAGAAAGTTCACTGTGTGAGGGCACAGAAAATTTGGGTTAAATCAAGTGTGGTAATCTTCAGATGAACTCTGGTTTTAGAAGACTCATAGTCTGTTATGTCTTTCCTCAGCAATGAGAAAACATTTTGTAGACTTGGGCAACACAAAGCAAGTTCACAATTCATTCGTAAGATTACCCTCAGAGATGGAAACATGACAGAGACATGCAAGAAAACATGCACTGCCCTAGTTTCCTTTAATGCCTATTATTTCCTTTCTTAGCAAATGCAAAGAAAAGCCACTTCTTCCTTATTAAATTTCTATAATAAGCAATAAATACAAAGAAGACAATAAAAGACAAAAGCAATTAAGGTAAATTTCTATATTTTAAGCAGAGTGAAAGTTGTTAAAGTTGTTTGTGGCTAGAAGCCAAGAATAGAGACTACTGCCCTACTAAAAGAAAAAACATGAGGTCCAAGCTTATTCAAGTATTACTAGTTTTGATGTTCCTAAGGAATTTCAATTTCTACAAACTTAAAAATGTTTAATGTAATATTTCCAAAGTATTTATTAGGGCTGGAGATATGGCTTAGTGGTTAAGGTGCATGCCTGTGAAGCCTAAGGACCCTGGTTCGATTCTCCAGGTCCCACGTAAGACAGATGCACATGGTGGCACATGCGTCTGGAGTTCATCTGCAGTGGCTAGAGGCCCTGGTGTGCCCATTCTCACTCTCTCTCTCTCTCCTTCTCTCTGTCTCAAATAAATAAAAATAAAATCTTTAAAAATGTTTTTAAAAAGTATTTATTAGGGGCTGGAGAGATGGCTTAGTGGTTAAGCACTTGCTTGTGTCTAAGGACCCAGGTTCAAGGCTCGATTCCCCAGGACCCACATTAGCCAGATGCACAAGGGGGTGCATGTGTCTGGAGTTCGTTTGCAGTGGCTGGAGGCCCTGGCATGCCCATTCTCTCTCTCTCTCTCTCCCTCTTTCTCTGTCTGTCGCTCTTAAATAAATAAATAAATAAATAAAAGTATTTATTAGTTATTATAATATATCAGGGAATACAATATTATGAAATACGGCTTAATATTTCTTGTCCCCTAGCTTTCTTAATTTGCTAGCAAGTACAATAAGATTTCTCCTGGAAATTACTCAATTGCATTACAGTTTTTTTGTTTAGTTTTACTTCATTATTTTTGAGATGGTGTCTCATATAGCTCATGTTGTCTTCTAGGTCACCATGCAGCCAAAAATGGCCTTGAACTCTTGAGTCTTCTGCTGTCGCCTCCAAATGCCAGGAATATGCCACTGCACCTGACTTGACACGTTAGTACATTTAAAAGACTATCTTATACAATGAACTGGCAGAAATAAGTTATTTATTGCATAGCTTGTTAAATACTGATTGTGCCAAAATGTATTAAATAAGTATTTGAAATTATTTTTATGCAAATAAACTACTTAGCTTAGGATATTAACATTGTTTAACTTCTAATTTTATTTGCCCTTAAAGATTTAGTGGGAGGTCACAAGTTTACAATCTTACATTTAGAGTAACCAAATTACTAAAATAGAAGGAATAAGTTTATACTTACTTCTGAGACTCCTATATTAGGTCTATATGACCTTCTGTAGTAAAAGTAAAGAAAGGTATCCCTTAAAGTTACCCATGCCAAGCCTTGTTCAGGCCCCACCTTCCATGCCTGAATTCACTATATATGCTTTCCATACACTCACATCTGTCAACTCTATCAATCCAAAAATCATACAGCCAAGGAGACCACCAGAACGCTGTTAATTGATAACAGTAAGTTGAAGAATTTTCATCAAAATATGGCATATATTTTATTTAACAATTGTACTCATAGCAAGTATTTAATAACTAACTCATATTATTAAGATGTAGATTATAAAAAAATTTAAATAAAATAAAAAAATAACTATAGTAAAATTTGTGCTAGAACATTAATGTTTTCACAAAGGCTTCATATATCTTATTAATATCCATATGATCTAACCTGTAAGAGTATCTTTCAAGATTTTCTTCTTTGGGGTTGGGGTGTTTCAAAGTGGGGTCTCGTTCTAGCCCAGGCTGACCTGGAATTCACTGTGTAGTCTCAGGCTAGCCTCAAACGTACAGTCCTTCTAACTCAGCCTCCCAAGTGCTGAGATTAAAGGCTTGTGACAACATACCCAGCTAAGATTTTCTTTTTTACAAAAGTTTAGTCATGTTTTCCCAAACACTATGAGGCATACAGTGTTGTGACTACTATATCATCCAATATTTGAGGACAACTGTGTGAGGAGGCAAAAAAAAAAAAACCCTGCAATAAAACCAAAGCACATGATTTTAGTCCATGTTCTGTAATTAATATGTGTTTGACTTTGTAGAATAAACTACAAAAGTCTATCATCTTATTTTATAATTTATAAGATAAGAGCCAGGCATGGTTGCACACACCAGCACTTTGGAGGCAGAGGTAGGAGGATTGCTGTGAGTTTGAGGCCAGCCTGAGTCTATATAGTGAATTCCAGGTCAGCTTGGTCTATAGTGAGACCCTACCTTGAAAAAATGAGCCAAAATAATAATGATAATCATTGTTGTTATTATTATTATTTAGAAAATAAGGATGTTAAGACCTCAGGACCTCCAGTGAATCTTTCAAGAATTAAGAAAACAAGAGTTTTTTTTTCTACCAGCAATATTTCAAGTATTATCTCAACTATATAATCCTCTTGGTTATTTACTGCCCAAGAGAAGAAAAGACATATAGCCTATGGTACATATGTGACTGGATTTTAACCAATTAGTGGAACTGAAAATTGCTCAACTGCTAAACAACCTAAATGCAGAAGTTACATTAAGTTATTAAAATTTTACAAATAACACAAACAAATGTTTATGACTCATTATGACAGTGTGACTACTGCTGTATGAGTCTCCTAAAAGAAGAACTAGTCTCGTTAGTAAGTTTATAGCTGCACTTGATTTACTCCTCAAAGGATTCTACTACTGCACTTTCAGAAGCCACTTGATGGCCCGCTCAACTTGTTCCTTGAATCCTACAAGCTCCAGTAGAAAACCTTGCAGGCTTCCATAAGCAGAACTATCCCAAAATCTGAGATGCCGGTGACCAGAGAGCAGCTCAATTCTTCTAGTAAGATGCCTACTAAGCTTTAAAGTAAGTCTTATCCTTGAAATGCAATGGAATCGGAGGGACAATTGATGTTGGAGAGTTATACAGCATAATCATTCCTAAGAAACAAGTGAAAAATCTAAATTCTACAAACGAAGAAAGAAGCTACATGAACAAAAAGATGCAAAACTCACAACATACTATAATATCTGGCTTTGTATCATCTGACATTAGGATCATCCCTGTATAAGTGAAGGAAAAACAGTTTATTCCAAGTTGATTTCTCTCACCAAAACACTGTTTTCCTTTCTGTTCCTGAAGACATGAATCAAAGTGACTTGCCTAGCTATTAATATCTCCAGGGAACACCCTGAGCAAAACGGCCGTCAGAAAAGTCTATAAGGATGAATAAACACGCTTGGCGTGTCACAGAGGGAGAAGAAAGGGCATAATTATATAACCTCTATGCCACTAGCTAGGTCTTGCACTTCCTGAAAATGGAAACTAAAACCAAGCCCCCCCCCCAAAAGCACTGTGGAAACATTAATAAGCTAACGAAGTCATTTTTGAGTAGCCCCCCAAAAATATAAACGTAAATGTTAGTTGCACATTTGCAACAGTTTGGATTTGGAATTTCTCCCCTAATTGTGTCAAATCTGTCCAAGCTTAATCCCAAGCTTGGTGGTATTTGCTGGGGAACAGGGAGCACCTTTAAGAGATGATGCCTAGTAGGTTTCCAGTCACTGGAGGTGTGTGCTTGGAGTAGACTGAGGAGTGCTAGCCTCTTCTGTTGCTCTTTCTCCTTTTATGTCCAATCAATTAAGCGAAATGGCTGCTCCATTAGGTATCCCCACCATAATGAGCTACTTCAGACCCCAAGCAATAAGGGCCAATAGGTCATGGGCTGTAACCTCAAAACTGTGAGCAAAATAATCCTTTTATCCTTTATAAATTGATTATAGCAGGCATTTGTAACAAAAACAAAAAAACAGACCAAAAGCTCTCAACTGAGGAAAGCTATTCATTAAGACCAAGCATGGATTTACATTAAAATATACATGTACCTCTCTTCACCTTAGAACCTTCATAGATGTGTATTTGTGCTAGTTCTTGGCATTTTTGTATGTGCATGTGGTATGCAGGCATGTACTGTATGCATGTAGGTGTAGGTCACAAAGGACAGTGGGTCCAGGTAAAGGTCATACATTGGAGCACGGGGGATTTTATAGCACTGGACGGTGCAAACTGAGAAATAAAAGGAAAGCAGTGATTCAGAAAATAAAACCAGAAGCAAAGGGGAAATACCTGAAATAAAAATCCTCTACTTTGCTTACAAGCAGAAATTCTTCTGCTCTCGGAGACACGGAGAGCATCTTTCTTATATTTTACTTCATTTCCCTTATGCTTTATCATGCCCATTTGTATATGTATGGCTTTTAAAAAAATGTTTATTTGAGAGAGTGGAGGGGGGGACAGATAGAGAGAATGGGCACACCAGGGCCTCTAGCCACTACAAATGAACTGCAGACACATGCACCACCTTGTGCATCTGGTTTACGTGGGTTCTGGGGAAGTGGAACCTGGGTCCTTAGGCTTTGCAGGCAAACGCCTTAACCACTAAGCCATCTCTCCGTCCTGTATGGCTTTTTACTTAAACTGAGGTCTATTTACATGCTCACATTCATTCTATTAGGGGCTGGAGAGATGGCTTAGCAGTAAAGGCACTTGCCTGCAAAGCCTAAGGACCCATGTTTGGCTCTCCAGATCCTACATAAGCCAGATGCACGAGATGAGTCAAGCACAAGGTCACATATGTCCACTAGGTGGCACAAGTGTCTGGAATTTGGTTGCAGTGGCGGAGGCCATGGCATGCCAATTCTCATCTCTCTCTCTTTCTCAAATAAAAATAAATTTAAAAATTCATTCTATTAAAAGTGAAATTGTAGGCAGTTAATTGGTTCAATAGTAGAGTACATGACTAGTATGCACAAGGTCCTACATTTGATCCCCAGCATAGAAAGAAACAGGGAAGGGCAAAACTCTTAGAACAACTGTACATGTTATAACATACTTGTACCACTCTTGGAAATTCTTAGGCTGTACAAATGAATTATGAGACCTTCTATTCAGAGTGACCATGGGTTAGTCACTCCTCATTGTTCTGTGAAGGTACATGAAAAAGAAAATCAACTTACAAAGGACAGATTTATTTTAGTGCACAGTGTCAGAGGTGTCAGTCAACAATCACCTGGCTCTAAGTTCCTGACCCTATAGTGAGACGGTAGTGTGCCATGGGATAAGAAATCTGTTCACCTGAGGGTAGCCGAGAAAGGGGCAGATAAAGACACAGAGAGGAGGAAGAAGGCAGGGCAAGATAACCGTTTAAGACATACTTCCAATGAACTACTTTGTCCAACTAGGCTGACCTAATATTCCATTTTTCCATGGAGTCATCAATGGACCAATTTATTGATAAAGTTAGAACCTGCATGGTCCAACTGCTTCAGTAGTACCACTAGATGGGAGCTTTTGAAGGGGAACAGATCATATCAAAGCTCTAACATAACACTCTACTAAAATTATTCCCCAACAACCAAATTCCGTCTTACTTCGTAATTCAGGAAAGTCTTTGAGTTTTGTTCATTTTTACTTGCACCTGCTTAAATCAACAGTTTTTAGTGTTGAACACTCTCTTCTGGGAACGTTTCTCCTGCTTTCTATCCATTATCATCTCCTGATTACTCTCTGCTTACTTTTCTTTGAGCCTTCTCTTCATCCGTCCATGCTAAAGTGTTGATTTTTTTCCCCTAGAGTTTCAACTCCAGACCTTGCTGTGTTTGTTCTAATGAACACTCTAATCTGTGAACTCCTCACCTGCTTTATGGCCCATGCTGTTAGGACTACACTATTAAGTAGCTGCCTCAGAGCTGGAGACCCAGATCTCGCACAATGAATAGGGAATCTTCAACAACTGACTATCTCCACATTTAACCTATCCCAAATATTGTGCAGTCTTTTCTCCAAGTCTAGTTGCTCTCTGCTTGTTCTTTTGTTTGGTCAGTGGCATCCCTGTCTATTCCATCATCCAAACGTACAACTTGGGAGCCTCCATATTCACCTTCTAAGTTAATAATATAATCTGAGATCACTCACCTCATCTCTTTTCAAGCAGACTATTTCAAGCACCCTGTAAACTAATCTCTCCCTCTTTGCTGCATCATTATGCTAATGCCAAGTACTTATATAAAAGCACAAATCTCATCATGTCATGTACTTTGTTTAGCATCTTATAGCTAAGCCCTAATTCCAAGGCTTCATAATCTGGCCCCTGCTTTTGTTTCTAGCTTTATAAACAATCACTCTCTGCAAATGCATAGTAACAATTTCTTGTCTGAAATACTCCCCTCATGTAACTTGCAGCTCAGAACAGATTCCTTTTGTCTACAAAGCCTTTTCTATCCCTCCTAACTTGAAGTAAGTACTGCTCCTTCACAACATTTCACACACGCTTCTGTTGTAACATGTTTGCTTACTTCTCTTTCACACTACTGATTTCCTTAAGGTAAACATAGCTTGGCACCTCATAAATATTTGATAAAATAAGATAATTCCCCTTCAAATATTTCATATGTAATGAAAACAAGTAATGAAAATCATTATGCCTTGTAAATCAATCAGTCTTTATTGGACCAAATGAGCAAGCAGTAATTTCTTTAAAAATATGTGCTACACTGGTCACCTAGACCTCAACATCAGCCAAAGTATTCCTAGCCATTGAAAAACAAGGCCACTATTATTCTAGTCTTAAATTCTTAACCTAGTGCACAGATTCTGATGAGTACAGTTTTAAAGAATTAAAGATAAAAGGTCAGATATCTGATGGATTTAAAGCCCTTGGTAATGGTTTTACTATACACAAGGATCAGGAAGGCTTAGGAAGTATGCATTTATTTGGAAGAAGGAATCCATAGCTTTATTCTAATCATTTCTCATGGGACCTTTTGACTTTAAGAGTCATTGACTTATACAGATGGAGTGGGCACCTCAAAGAGTATGTTAGTAGTTTCATGGGGGACATAAAATTATTAGAAATTCTGTTCCTATGTATTTTGCATGCTTTAGATTTAAGTCAACAATAATTTGAAAACATTTATGTGCCAATTATTTAGCATTTATTGTCTCTCTCCAAATTACATCACTTAAAAGTTCAAAGCTATATAAGGTTTCCCTGAAACTACAAGACAAAGAAAAGGGAAAAAAGTTTTGCAGCTATCAGAGCTGCACCTTCTAACAGTTGAAAACAAATAATTAAGAAATAGTAGAAGAGGGGCTGGAGGGATGGCTTAGTGGTTAAGGTGTTTGCCTGCAAAGCTAAGGGACCCAGGTTTGATTTCCCAGGACCCACATTAGCCAGTTGCACAAGGGGATGCACGCATCTGGAGTTAGTTTGCAATGGCTGCAGGCCCTACTGTGCCCATATTCACTCTCTTTCTCTCTGTCAAATAAATAAAAATTATTATATATATGTATATATATTATAGTAGAAGAAAAAGCCAAACTTTTCAGTAAGTTACTATCAACCATCACACTAGATATAAGGCTAAGTTCATGAGAAAGGTAAAAAATAAAGAGAGAGAGAGAAAAAGGTGCAAGAAATAAAATAAATGCTATAAAGAAACACCAAATATCCTTACTTTGTTAACCCACTGAACCAGTATGAACAGGTGTCTACAATTGTTTCTTATGACACTTTGTAGATAATTGGAAGCACTGCCGAAAAGGTGTCAGTGAGAAAAGATGCAATGACATGCAGAAAGTAATTAAGAGCTTACAGGGCTAGGAACACAGCTCAGTGGTAACGTGCCTGCCTAACATGCACCAGGCCCCAGGTTCAACCTTCAATATGGAAAAAAATATATATATAGTCTAGATTGAGATCTAGATTCTGTAAGGCATGCTATATAAAATTAAAATTTTACTTTTATATTATACAAGAGAGCAGTCTTCAGCCCTGAGTAAATAGCACAATGATGGTGCTTAACTGTAGTGAGCAGTTGTTCCAAATACAGGAACAAAGTCTGCACCTGTTCCTGCCATATGCACGTGAGACAAACAGGAAACCACAAGACAACTGACCAAGTGTGGTTCGTTGGCCATGGACTTCTAGTGAGGCTTGCTTTCAGGAGAGAGACTGAGGATACAGCAGCCTTAAATAATGTTCCAAGGGAACTATGCACATGGCACTAAAGGAAAGCTTGTTTGGGGGCTAGAGAGATGGCTTAGAAGTTAAGGCGCTTACCTGCAAAGCCAAAGGTTCCAGATTTGATTCCCCAGGATCCACATAGGCCAGGTGCACAAGAGGGTGCACATAATCTAGAGATTGTTTGCAGTGGCTGGAGGCCCTGGGATGTCTTCTTTCTCTTTCTATCTCTCTCTCTTATAGATAAATAAATAAAAACTAAAAAAAGAGAAAGTTTGTTTTCTTTTCTTAAAGATGCTGAGAAATGAGTGTCAAAGGCAGTGAATAGAAAATATTTCTAATAAAGAACAGAACAAAACAAGCCTTGCTTGTCCATGGAAATGTATGCTCTATCAATCGCTGTTTTAGAAAAGCCACATACCTGTGTATACTGATGCTACTATGACTTTATATGCACCAATTAATTAACTGGATCATAAACACTGTCTAGCAATTCTTTCATGTTTACCTAGTCAGCTCTCCCCCTTCTCTCTCTCTGTCTCTCCAGTCCTGTCTACATTTATGTTTTAAGTATTTTTTAAATATCTTTTGGTTCATTTTTTTATTTGTTTATTTGAGAGTGACAGAGAGAGAGAGAAAGAGGCAGATAGAGAGAGAGAGAATGGGTGCGCCAGGGCTTCCAGCCACTGCAAACGAACTCCAGATGCATATGCCCCCTTGTGCATCTGGCTAACATGGGTCCTGGAGAATCGAGCCTCAAACCGGAGTCCTTAGCCTTCACAGGCAAGTGCTTAACCGCTAAGCCATCTCTCCAGTCCAATGTTTTAAGTATTTTTAATATAATTATTCTCTTCTAAAACTTCACTACCATCCTCACCACCATCCTTAGTGCCCTCAGCAGAAGTCTTACATGGTACTTTGCAAAGGATACAAAAGCCATAAAAAAGAGCTAAATTTTTTCACATTAAACCTATAAATATCTCAGCACCTCTTCTCAGCATGGTAGTAGAGATGGTCCTGTCCTTGCTGACACTTCCCCACACTTGTATGCTCCTTCTCTGGCCTCTTAAGGGTTTACACCTCTAATTACCCATCTCCTTGTATCTTCAGCTTTTACCTCTCTACTGCTGTCTCCTTGTAAATATCAAAAATGCTAATGACCCTCCTGCTTAAAATGACTCACCTCTCAGATCTCCAATACTCTTTAAGATTGCCACTCCCTTATTCCTAAACCCATCTCTACCTGCCATTTCCCACACCCCCTTTCTCAAGCTGGAACTCTGGCTTGATGACTCAGTGCTCATCTTACATGAGTCCTTGATGTCTTTTTCACTAAATCCTTAGAGGACACATTCATTCCTGTTACACTATCTTTCAGCCATTTCTAAGCTTTCTTCTTTATTCTCAAAGCCCTCCCTCATGCTGGCATCTGGCTTTTGCCTTCCTCCTTCATCTGTTTTATCTCCTTCATAAGCCTCTTTGTCCTTCCCCATCCTCTCAGTCCTCCCTCATCCTCTCAGTCCTCCCTCATCCTCTCAGTCCTCCCTCATCCTTCACGTGTTATCAATGATAGTGCTCTCTGCAGGCCCACTTCCTTTTTCCCTCGAAGGAAATATTATTCACTCATCTTCCACTCATTTGGCATCAGACCCATAGAACCAACTGCCTGTTCAACATGGCCATGTGAAAGCAGGTATTTCAGCATGCCTAAGAAGCTTCATTTTTTTCACCAAATCCTGCCAGTGCCTCTTAGGGCTCAACCATCTGTCACACTCTTTCACTTCATTTCTTCCCGCTGATTATGCACCAGCTCAGGAAACCATTTTCTACCCCTAACTGCAGGCATCTTTCTAAGTGCTTCTCTGCCTCTGGAATTTTTCAGGCTCTATTCATCATCTACTGTATGGGATTAGAGTGATACTGCTAAGAAATGTATTGACATGATTACTCTCGTAAATTCACCTTCCTGATATTGTCTGTATAGTTCAAACTCCATTTCCTGATCACACTATCACCTCAATTTCCAAAACAGTGAAATACTTTCCACTCTTTCTACATACCATGTGTCTTTGCCTAACTCTTTATAGGTACCACTGGCCTTCAATGAGACAGTAACTCTTCCAGGTGAAGCAGATGCGGTACATGCCAACATAGCATTCTGCATACACCTTTCCCCCAAGAACACCTTCTCCCTCTTCATTTTCCCTAACAGACTGCCAGAGGGCTGTGTCTCTGTTTTACTCCCTGGTACATCCACAGTATCAAGCACAGCCTCTAGCACATGCCAAGGCACTTACTAAATACTTGTTGATAGTAGGCAACAAATATATTTTAACAAGGTTTGCAATATGAAATTCGCTCAAAGTCTAATAATAAATAAAACTCAAAAAATCACTTCCACCATTATGACAGAAAAAGACACACAAAGGTATACAAGATAATTCTTCAAGGTAAAAAAAATAATCCACTGAACATTTCAGAGCATGATAAACACTGTATAAGGAAATTGTTTCTCATGAATATGTCATTTCATCACAAGAAAATAAAGATAAACTTATTTCAGTATCTGATTGATTATAACTTATTCTCCTCTTGTCAAAGATATGATTAGTCTAGTGTAAAAGATGCCAATAAAAAATCACTGTCTCCCACTACCAGTGCTCATAAGAGAATGAAGAGACCAAAGAAAAACTGGATTGGCCAGTGTACCAAAGCATATGAGTAGATGTCTAGCATTATGACACCTTCTGTCTAAGTAAACAGAAACAATCTAATAGCTTGTTGGTAACAAAGAGCCAATAAAAAGTGGCATCCTCACCTGCCACTGTAAGATCAGAACATAAATCTGTTTTGGAATGAGCTCTAGCCTCCTCCAGATTCCTATGTTGAAGTCCTGACACCCGATGCAATGGTATTTTGAGGTGGAGTTTTTGGAAAATAATTAATTTAGTTGACATTCTGAGAATAAGAGTCTCATGATGAGATCAGTGGCCTTACAAGAAGAGATAGCGCTTCTACTCTTCCCGATGTTATGTGATGGTACGCAGATCACAAATCAGCAAGACAGCCCTCATCAAGGACTTACCCTGGATATCCATCCTCCAAGACTGAGATAATCACTCTCCATTGTCTAAGCTACCCGGCCTAAGCACTTTTTTGCAGAGGCTCTACCAAATGAGTAAAATAAACATATTGGAGAGTCCATGGACTAATAACTTCAATTCAGCTTGATTCAGTATCTTTAATCCAATAACACTAATAATGATAATCTGAGTTTCTGTGTTTCAAAAGTGCTGTCTTTTACTTGAAAATTTTAAAAAATTGGAAAATAAAAGAGAAGCATGGAATCACAACTAGACCTACTGGAATGCATTATCAATCCAGTGAAAATAAAATAAAAGATACTTACCACCACCAAGAATGTAAGAATCCTGGTGGCTCCCCCAATGTGATGTTTTTTTCCCATCTTATCTAAAAAGAACAAAAAAATATTAAATACTTTCTTGGTAATGTTTTCCCACACACATTGTAGAGCAATATTTTTCCCATGTAAAATGCTATGACAAATCTTAAGTTTTTTTTAATCATTTTATATTGCTTACTCGAGTTTTCCAAGTATTCATTTTCTATAGAGATTTGTAGCCTGAATTAGAATAGGAGAGATGTCAGTAAATTCTCCTGTATTTGCTTCCCACTGTTCCAGTGATTAAACTTGCATATTTTAGAGTTCAAAATCCATCTTCCTCTCAGCTCTTTTCGAAGCTGCCATGAGAACTTGGTTCACTCTCTCAGGCCTTCATCAAAGGACCTCCTGTTCACGCCTCTAAGCTGAGATAGGCTCTTGGGAGAGACAGGAAGTAGGGGGAAGGGAAGAGGCATGCTTCATGAGGATACTGACTATCTGTGCCAAGGTTGTACCTGCAATAGCAATTTGTTCCAGTGAAGTACTACAATAACTGGCTCCATCTAGTTGCTTCCAACACAACCAGAACCATCCTCCTCATGACCCCTAAAAAGTAACAACACTGACAGGCAACTCCTCTCCTCAGAGGTTAGAAGTTGCTCCAAATTAGTCAATGAAATACTGTCATCCAGTTACCACACTGTGTTACAGACACAGATGTGATTCCTGCCATCCAGTTACACTCCTGCAACCTGCTAACTCTCCTTTCTCCAACTTACATCTTCCTCTCCCTTACACCCTGCCTAGAATCTGATAACCACCATTCTACTCACAACTTCTAACAGATGAATGTGCTAGCCTTTATGTGTGAGAACATTCATTATTCATGTTCTGACCTGACACTACACTTAGCATAATAACCTTGGGAAGAACTAAACTTTGTGATTTTTTCTTTTTTTTAGGCAAATTAGAAATATTTCAGGATCTTAAGGCACATCAAAATTATCATTACTAGCATCAAAATAAACATCAGTTATCAATGGTATTTGCAGGTGATTAGGCTTAATAACAGACTAAATTGTACCTTAGGACTGAATTTTAGAATAACTTTCTAGGGGAGTAAGAATGGGGAAGAATATAATAAGGGCAAAAAAGTGATGATATAAACTTTTCAATTACGTTTTAGATGACCTGGAGTTATCCATGACAAAACTAAAAATAAGAAAGCACATGATCACGAGCTGGGGAGATGGCTCAGGGGGTAAAGTGCTTGCTGCACAAGCATGAGGACTTCAGTTCAGACCCCACAACCTACGTAAAATTCTGGGTGTGGCAACATGCACCTGTAAGCATCCCAGCACTAGGAAAGTAGACATAGGCTTCCTGCGCTGACCAACTAGCTAGTCAAGCCAACCACTTAGCTCTAGATTGAGCAAGAAACTCTGCTTGAAAGAATAAAATGGAGAACAATTAAGGAAGACACCTGACAGTTGACCTCTGTCCTCCACACACATATGCATGTGTACATGTACACAGCTGTACACACACACGTGAACACATATATACACAGGCACGCAAATCACAATCCATAAGCTGCTTAACAAGAGAGTTAAATATAAATTCTAACAACTGGGTCTGGAGAGAAGGCTCAGAAGTTAAAGCACTTGCCTTTAAAGCCAAAGGACCCTGGTTCAGTTTTCCAGTTACCATGTAAGGCCAAATGCACAAGGTGGCACTTGCATCTGGAGTTCATCTGTAGCGATTGGAGGCCCTGATGCATGCATACACACTCACTCTCTCTCTCCCTCTTTCTCCATCTCCCTCTTTTGTCTCTGTCTCCCAAATAAATAAATATTTTTTTAATTCTAGCAATTAATGAAGTGAGAAACTCTAAATATGAGCAAAAAAAGAGAACATATTATATAAATGTAAGCCAGATCTTAATTTTAAGATCTCCTAAGAAGTAACATAATTTGTACATCTATTTCATCTTTTTATCTGATAACTTTAGTTGATCAGTATTTTATCATTTTGGTTCATGAAGACTAAGGGATAGAACTTAATGAGATTTATGAGAAATAAGATACTCTTTTGCCATGCTAAACCTATAATTTTATCTAAAACCTTTGTCCTGATCTATTTTGCCTTACCAGTTTTCCACAGCCTGATACCTTCTTGAAAGACCTGATAGATGTCTCTTAAACACACTAGTATATTCATGGAATCCACTAAAACATATGAATCACAAGTTTTTCAAAATAATGTTCTTATATTTCAC
The DNA here is from genome assembly GCA_036346955.1 of Dipus sagitta. Lineage (NCBI taxonomy): Eukaryota > Metazoa > Chordata > Mammalia > Rodentia > Dipodidae > Dipus > Dipus sagitta. Next base: position 4,088,339 of record CM070787.1, read on the forward strand.
CTCAGTTCCTCTTGGCTTTGCATAATATGCCCATGAAACAAAACAAATACCTCTAGTTACTTTTACTATGATTTTAAATTAATTAGCTTATTAACTTACTGGTTTCCTTGTGGCATTAACATACTTAGTTTTGACTGATTTTCTACCTCCTCCCTCACCTCCCTTCTCCCTTTTTCCCTAATACACCTTTCCACCTCCAGTATTCCCCCTTCCATTTTTATATCAATTTTGTTCTACAGTTTGTTATTGTTCTTAATTAAGGGAGAAGAAGGGGAAATTACACACAAAAGCATTAAAGTGAGGCTTCAATGGTAGGGTATACTAGAGGAAGGGTTGGGCTCTCAGTCTAGTGAGCTCCACTGCACATAATTCACTAGTTAGTCTCTTTCCCCAATCAATCAACAGCTATTTCAGGAGAGAAAGAACTCCGAGAAACTACCTATATGGCTTATATTTGATATGGTCTTTTATCAGAGAAAGCCTGAAGACAATTTATATATATTTTTAAAAGCATTACATCTTATTATTCCTTAGAGAAACTGAAAGTGCTTCACATATATCACTGCGTACAGCCTTATAACATTTTTTTAAAACTACAGAGTGACTAGAGTTCATCCTTCTCACTTCAAATTACAAATCTCTGCCAGAAGCAGCTAGAGCTTGGTCTGTCAAACACAGACGCCATCCTTTTATAGTTACTGAATGAACAACATTCAAAGCCATGCTGTAAATAATTCCAAAGAAAAGCTAGTTCTACATAGAAATATGTTTCCACAGTGCATGATACTGCTGCCTCCAAACAAACCACTATTTCAAATATTGCTTATTCATAGAAAGAGCAATGTTGTCTCAAGAAAAGGGGAAAAAAGAGGATGGTAACCTATAGAAAACTAAGTCACATTCATTATAGAATCACTGGAAGAAAATAAAAACTGTAATACAACCTGAGCAATGCCAATAGCAAAGTAATGTTTTGATATGTATACACTCCAATGGCAGTGGGTGGTCATTGAAAACATGAGACGTGTCTACACTGAACAGGGCAATGCTCTACAGATTTCTCACGTTGAATGTTTGGAAAACAATGTGCAAAGTATAAGGCCTTCCCTCTTTGAAATAAAAAGCATACATATGTATGTGTGCATCTGGCCATGTATATATTAAAGAAATCATACAAAATTTAGAACTATTTTCTGGAAAGGGGTAGTAGAACATTTTTATTTCAAAATACTATTCACCTATATATCTTATCTCTTTCACTGACATGCATTAATACTTGGTAGTGTTTAGAAATGACCAGGAAATATTCCTAAATGTCAACTGTCATGAGAAACTGTTCTGCTATTTAGGAATAGGCATTTTCCACTTACTGAGTTTTGTGGGCTTATTTTGATGTTTGAATAACATCTATGCCAACAAGTTCTCTCCCTTTACTGTGATTTTAATTCTCTCCCTTTATCCAAGCCCCCATGATTTTTTTCTTACACTAAAGGCGTTTTCCTATTTAAATGTCCACCACTACACCTTCTACCACATGACTAGTTATAGTCCCTATGCACCTATAACTTCCATGTGAGCCTCAGGGTGTATTCTGCCATATTTTGGATGTAAAGGCTTTGTATATGATTATGTTGGTCCTATCATATGATCTAACATTTTCAACATCACTATATACACTCAGAACTGTACACACACACACACACACATAAACAAAAGGTTAAAAATGTACCTTATGCTGTATGTTGTACTATATAAATTTACTTATATAAATATGGTCAGGTCACGTTTGTTATATAATGAGTTTATTTCACAAGACACTTTAAACACAGCACATGAATAAGATTGTTTTTGAAAAATGTTTATCTTAACACAATCAATTTCCATTGAATGAAATTTAAACAATGAATATTAGCAAGAAAGGACTCTTTTAAGTTATCACTAAAGACTGTTAAATATTTATACCAGGAGATCTTAAATCTGGGTCCATGATTGGGCTTTACAGGAATTCTGAGCTTCTGAAAGTCATAAAACATTGACAATGTACATCTTTGTAAGGTGAGGACCCACTTATGAGTGGGTCATTTCACGAGTCATTAGAATACAATTGCCAAAATCTAACCCGAGAAATGAAAAACTATCAAAGCACAGAACAATGTGTACATTAACTAACATTTACTTGTGCAAACAAAAAATGATACACACATATTAACTTGACTTTTCATCCTCATTTATTTCTGGAAAGGCATATTAGTACTAGGCTTAAATCTATAACCCCAGCACTCAGATTACTGAGGCAAGAGGAGTGCCATGAGTTTGAGCTCAGCCTGGGCTACTTAGTAATTACCAGGCCACACAGAGCTATGACTCAAGACCTGGTCTTCAAAACGTAATCCAAATCAAACCAAATGAAAACAATAAATGAGGGAGGGACAAACAGAAGAAAGGGAGGGAAGAAGGAAACAAAGGGAAAGAGGGAGGAAGAGAGGAAAAAAGAGAAAAGAGCATACTACATTGGTAAGTTAGCCATTCTCTCTCATTAGGTCTCAGTCCCACCTTCACCTCTCCATACTCCACTCGCCAGTGTGGCTAGGATTCTCTGCTGCTTCCTGTTAAGTTCTGCCTTAGGGAGACAAGAGCAGGAGAAAGGAGCCGTCCCCAGAGGCAGGCAGCCACAGTGGGGCGCTGCAGTCCTGGGTGTCAGCTGCTCCTCCTCCTAGCTGGGTGCTGGTCTTGTCAGCAGAGGACCTTTCTGCCAGACCCAAACTCACTTACACATCTCCAAAAGTACAAGAGACATGAACTCATGATCCTCACATTTTCAGAGTATTCCTAAAAGTTTTCATATGTTTTTGAATTTGAACCAATATTCCTTTTAGTTTTAATACCATAAAAGGATAAAACCAGCATCTATGTATAAGTTGGTTCCCAGATAAAATTTCTGGATTCCTAATTTAGATAGAAGGTACTATTCTACTAAGTTTCTCCTTTTTTACGTATGCATATATATGTGAATGTGTATGTGTGCCTATTTTTGTATGCAGGTATGCAAGTATGCATACATATTGAGGCCAAAAGACAACCCCGGATGGCATTCTCAGGAATGCCATCACCTCCTTTGAGACAGGGTCGCTCATAAGCCTGGAGGTCAGCCACTGGGCTAGGCTGACTGGCCAGAAAGTCCCCTGTCTTCAGCTCCCCAGAGCTTTGGCTACATACAGGCACAGCTCACACCTAGCATTTTATGTGGGCTCTAGGGATCAAAGTCCAGTCCTTATGACTGTAAGGCAAACACTTTACCAACTAAACTATCTCCCCAGCCCTGTTTCCACAACGTTAATATGATCCTCCATGTACATATATGTATATATACTAAACTAAATATATATAAATAAAATTGTAGTAAAAATAAAAAAAACCTTTACATCTCAATTTAAAGCCTGAAACAACAGAAGCTTAACAGGAAGAAAAATCTGCACTTTGAAGTGAATAATGTAAAACTCTGTGGTTTCACTGTTCCTATGTGGCTCCCATAAGTTAAAGCTAAGCTAACTGAACATTTCTTTGTTGTACCAATCATACTGTGAGTACTAGTGACCTAATTGAACAGTACAGACCAGGTATCCTTTCTATAATTACAGAAAAATTTTGATAGATGGTGCTGCTTTGTTTTAGGATGAAGTCTTCTTAAACAGTATTATCTTTTTTAATATATATATATATATATATATATATATAAAATTTATTTATTTATTTATGTTATTTTCTTTCTTTCTTTCTTTGTTTATTTTCATTTATTTATTTGAGAGCAACAGACAGAGAAAGAGGCAGATAGAGAGAGAGAAAGACAGAGAGAGAGACAGAATGGGCGCACCAGGGCTTCCACCCACTGCAAATGGACTCCAGACGTGTGCACCCCTTGTGCATCTGGCTAACGTGGGTCCTGGGGAATCGAGCCTCAAACTGGGGTCCTTAGGCTTCACAGGCAAGCGCTTAACCACTAAGCCATCTCTCTAGCCCGAGAATTATCTTTTCTGGGGAAACTCTAGTGGTTCTTCTCTATTTTTGGAGGAAAATAAATGCTCACTATTCTGCATAATGGGAATTTAGGAGATTGCTAATGATAACTCAGGAAGAGGGTCTGGTTGTGTACAGAGAACATGGAAGAAGGGACCAGGAGAGGGCACAACAGAGAGAAGGTAAATGGCCCTCAGGAGAAAGCAAATGAGAAATCCCCTGTGGCAAGGTAGAGACCTTAGTGTAGGCTGTATCTGAGGAAGTTGAGGTTCCTAAGCACTTAACTCTTTTCAGTTATCTTCCCAACCTTGTTTAAGCACCTCTTTTCCTCAAGAACAATGAATTAATAGAGCTCTGAAGCTACAAAGGGTCAGCTCAAAAAGAAGCAGTGTGGGACTGCAATGCTCAACAGGAGCAAGAAACTGCTGCACAAGAAGCTTGGGTGACCCAGGAGGCCTTGAGGATGTGGGAGAAGACTTGAGATAACTTGCAACACACAGGATTAGGGCTAGAATCAAAGTTCAGAAGTTTGTGGGCCATCCAAGTATATGACATATGCATGTACATATAGGATATATATTTATATTTGTATCTTGAAAAAGAAAAATGCTGGTCATAAGTCTAAAAAATAATGGGGCATTTTTAACCTTTCAAGTTCTATTCTATAAATTTATGTGCACTAATTCATTAGAACCTCAGCACAACTAACATATTCTTATGATGTTGTATAATTAAGAAAAGCAAGTGATTAAGTAAAATGTAGAACATAATTAAAGCTCAGGATATTTATTCAAAACTTCCTGCTTTGCATTTTAACTATATAATCTCCAATTAAGGCTGAGGTGGTAAAAACTATTACTTTCCATCTTCATACACGTGAAAGAGAGAGAACAGGACTTGGGTCAGTGACATTCAATACATTATCATTCCTAATAAAGTGTAAGGAAGCAGTCCTTTCATGAGATATTTTAAAACTATTGTTTCAGGCTAACCTGATGACTAACATGACAAAGAAAAAGGTTAGCGTTACAGAATAAACAATATAATTTTTTGCTATTTTATTTATTAGAGAGACAGAGCAATGAATATGGCCATGGCAGGGCCTCTTGCTACTGCAAATGAGCCCCAGAGGCATGCAGCACTTTGCTCATCTGGCCCTACATGGGTACTAGGGAGTTGAACCCAGGGTTGCCATTTTCACCAATTTTGGTCAAAAATCCCCAGCGATTCTCTAATCTCCACTCCCCCCGACAGGACTGGAGTTACAGACCTGCATGGCTATACCCAGCTTCTTATGTAGGTGCTGGGGAATCAAACTTAGATACTCTCAGATGTTCAATACTGTGCAACAAGCACTCTACCTCGGAGCTATCTCCCTAGGCCCTGCAATACTAATCCCTAATTATCTTTGTTAAAAATACTGAGCTTCTCTGAGGTATAAATATCAAGCAATATCTTATGTATTAAAATAATGTGACCACAGTTGGAGAAATGGCTCAGCAATTAAAGGCATTTGCTTGCAAAGCCTGATGACTTAAGTTTGATTCCCTAGTACTCACATAAAGCCAGATGCACAAAGAGGCACATACATCTGGAGTTTGTTTGCAGTAGTAGGAGGCCCTGGCTTGCCCATACTCACTCCCTTTCTGACTGCCTCTTTGCCTATCTCAAATGAATCAATCAACCAATCAATCAATCAATAAGGATTTTTAAAATGGCCAGAAAAGATAGCTTATAATGAATATAAAGTAATAAAATTATAAAATTAGAAATATTTCCAAGCATTTTGTTCATGGTTATTTGATGTCAACGGTTTAAGCAGAATGAAGGTTCTGGACTGAGACAATTTCTAATGAGCATTTCATCTTCTCTTAGAGGCAGGAAAATGAAGTCAATTGTTGTCATGTATTAGGATTAAAGCAGGGATTTTAAAATTATCATAAATCAGAAACAACATCATTGAACTTATTAGTACAACCTGGCTAGAGAAATGGTCTGATTACTACTGTTATTTCAATGATTTCTTTTTAATTAAGAAAAAAGATAGGCTAACAATTATGTAGTCTTCTGACCAATAACAAAAGCCATCAAGAGCAGTCCAATTTCTGATGGTCAGGTCAAGGGCACTTTTAAAGAGGCTTAGCTGGAATGAATGATTGGGCTGATGAGAAATAACTTGTGTGTTCACATGACATATGCAGTCCAATTTGTTCTTTTCACAACTTCAGCCATAACAAGGCCATACAAGTATAAGAAATGACCAAACACAGTAAATTCTGACTCAAAAGACATTATTAACATATCTCATTGATTTTGATGGAGAATTGAAAGTGGAAGAAGCATTCTGTTTGGCTTGAATTAGAGTGAAAACATTTAATATCTGAATAATTATAGCACTTCAGTCACTTCTGTATCATAATAATCTTCCCAAGTAAGTATGCCTCCCTGTCCTAAGACAGTTCCTTGTGCAACAGTTTTGAGAAAGGTAAAAACCTGGGGATAGACTAGAGAGGATTTAGATAAGACACACAGTCGCTTACCTTACACTGGCTACGAAGTCATTCTACAATAAGCACTCTTAAGCTTTCTACACTACTTGTTGCAAGGAAAACGGAGAGAGCAACCCTAAGGACAGCTCTAAAGTACAGAGATACCTAAGTCCATACCTAAGGACGTTATTCTGGTACCTTAAAACTTCCACATTCTTTTTCATCAAAAAGATAAAGTACAAAGTTCCTAACATAGTACACACAGGTCTTCATGTATGGGCCCCTGAAGAACGTACTAACACCTTAGACAGAAAGCCTTCCTAGAGAACAGAGACTTGTAAGGTCTTTAGGTGTTGAATAGGAGAGTTTAGACAGGGACAACATAATGGAGCACAGCCCTAAAGAGAGAAGCTTCATATGTAAGTCAACACAAGCAGCTACATAGGGCAAAAACTTGATGTCAGGGGAGACACAGAAAACTAGTGAATTGAGCCAACTCCAGTATGCACTCACAGAAGACCTGTCACAAACACACCTCTGTACTTCCTTCTATCAACACATTTGAGAAAACGTATCTTCTACGTATATTATAAAACTACATGTATTTGTACATAAATTCTGACATGAAAAAAGTTACACAACAAAGGATAAAATCACCTTTGATTGCTTTTTAATAACTACATATTCATTGTACATAATGGTAGGTTTCATAAAGACCATTTCTTTCAAGTATATCATGAACTTTGAACTATATTTACCACCATATCCTGTTTTCTCTCTCCTCCCTTTTTTATCCTCTTCCAATAGTTTCCAACCACAAATGAAAGGAAACATGTGATATTTTTGTCTTTCTGAGTTTGGCTTTAATTTGATTATTTCAAGTTGCATGTGTTTTTCAGCATAAAAAAAATGTATTTCTCTTCTTCATAGCTGAAAAAAAAAATCCCCTACATATAAACACTACATTCTCTGTATCCCTCTGTCGAGTGGTGTCTCCCTGATTCCTTACTTGGCTCCTGTGAATGGTGCTTCAAATACCTCTATGTCATGTTGACCTAGAGTCCTCTGGATATAGGGATCATATGGTAGTTATATTGTTCGTTTGTTGAAGAACTTCCATAGTTATTGCACAGCAGTTGGACTAATTTATATTCCCATCAATAGTGTGAAAGTATGTATCATTTCTAAGAATATTCTGGTGGAATCTTCAGGACTTTTAAAGTACAGGATCATATTGTCAGCAAACAGACATAACTTGATTTCTTTGTTTCCTATTAGTATTCCTTTTATTTTCTCTCAAGTCTTATTGCTACAACTGACTTCAAACATTGTATTGCTTAAGAATAGAGAACGTGGGGCTGGAGAGAATGCTCAGTGGTTAAAAATCTAATGACCTGGGTTCAATTCCCCAGTACCCACATAAAGCCCGATGCACAAAGTAGTGCATGCGTCTGGAGTTCGTTTGCAGCAGTTAGAGGACCTGGCACACCCATTCTGTCTGTCTGTCTCACTTCTCTCTCTGCTGACAAATAAATAAATACAAATATTTTTTAAAAAGGAATAGAGAACATGCATATCCTTGTTTCATTCATGATTTTAGTGTAAATGCTTTGAGTTTTTCTACATTTCATATAATATTAGTTAGAGGTTTTTCTTATATAGCATGTATTATGTTGAAATATGTTCTCTGTTTCTTCAGGAATTTTATCATAAAGGGATGTTGGACTTTCTCAAAGGCCTTTTCTGCATTTATTGATAATCAGGGGATTTCTGTCCTTGTGTCTATTAATGTGATTTGGCATAGCTGTTGACTGCATAGGTCGAGCCATCCTTTAGTCTCTGAAGTGAAGCCCACTGAGTCACGGTGAATGATTTTTCGATATTTAATTGAATTCAGTTTGCAAGTATTTTATCAATATTATTTTGCATCTATGTTCATCAGAAATTATCCTATAGTTTTGTTTCATTTTCTATTCATTTCCTTTTTCTTCTTTTCTTTTTGTTGTTGTGTCCTTAATTTGTTTTGCGTTTATAAACTGAACTTGGTAGTATTCCTTCCCTTTCTGTATTTTAGAACAGTTTGAGAAGCACTGGTGTTCTTTAAAGGAATCCATCTGCAGCTTGACTCAGTAGTTGGAAGATTTTCATTACTGCTTTAATCTCGTTGCTTGTCTATAGATCTAAGTTGTTTATATTCTCTTGAGTTAACTTTGGTAGATAATGTATGTGTAGTTATTGTAATGCATGTTGTTGTAATGATCCTTTGAATTTTACTGGAGTCTCTAGTTATTGCAAAATATCCATTTTCATCTTTATTTTTATTAATTTAGTATTTTTCTCTCCTCTGGCTAGTTTATCTAAGTGTCAATTTCATTTATATTTTGAATAAACAATTCTTTGTTTCATTGATTTTTTGTACTGGTCTTTTCATTTCTATTTCATTGATTTCTACTTGGATCTTTATTTATTTTGTTTCTACTTACTGATCTGGGTTTGGTTTGTGTTTCTGTAAGACCATGAGGCTTATCATTAAGGTGTTTATTTGTGATCTCTATTTTAAAATAGGCATCTATGCTTATAAACTTTCCTCTTAGAACCACTTTCATTATGCTCCCCCCCCCCAATGCTGATATGTTGTGTTTTCATTATAATCCAACTCTGGAAAATTTTTTATTTCCTTCTTGATTTCTTCAATGGTGAATTCATTATTTGGTGGTATTTTTTCCAGTTTCCACCATTTTATGTTTCTTATGTAGTTTCTCTTGCTGTTTCTCATTCCATTTCCATAAGATAAAATATAACAAATAATTTACATTTTCTTACATTTCTTAAACTCACTATGTGCTTTGAAATATGGCCTATTTTAGACAGTATCCTAGACCCCTGAGATGTGTGTTCCATAGTTTGGATGCAGCATTTTGTGGATATCTGTTAAGCTTATCTAATTTATAATGTTATTTAACTCTGATCTTCCTTTGTTCTATTTTTTATCTACTAGCAAATCTAGAGTATTGAAGTTACCCACTATGGTTGTGTTTAAGTCAATTTGTGCCTTTACATGCAGGAGTGCTTATTTCATGGAACTGGGTGTGTTAATATTTAAAAAATATACATTTAGAATTGCAATATCATTGTTCCCTCGGTCAAATGAAGTGACATTCTTCACCCCTTCTGACTGATACTGATTTATGTCTTCAGAAGTTAGTATTGCTATACCTGCTAACTTACCACACCTATTTTCTTCAAATATCTTTTTTTCATTCTATTTTTGGTTTTTGTCGGAGATGTGGATTTCCCATAGGCAACAAATAAATGAATCTTATTTTACTAATTCAATCTGCTAGTCCATGTCTTCTGCTGGAGATCTGAGGCTGTGACTAGCCAGAGATATTATTGAGATATATTTATTAATTCCTGTCATTTTGTTGTTTTTATTAAAAAAAAAATTTGATAGGCTCCATGTTTCCCAAGCTGACCTTGAATTCACTCCATACTTAAGGATGGTCTTTAACTTCTGATTTTCCTGTCTCTACCTCCCAAGTACTGGATCACAGGCCTGCACCCACGTTTGCTCTATTCAATGCTCTGGATAATCACCCATATTCTGTGAGTGGAAGTATGTGCAATCTTCAAGTGGGACGAGGTTGCAGTGGGGTTGTCATTTCTCCACATGGGACTGGATGTGTAGCTGAGTAGCTAAACCCTCTGTCCATGTGCTCAGGATGCCAGGCTTGGTTTTTCAGTTCTATGCCCAGAATAGAATGCTATCTACAAAACTAATCACAACCAATGGATAGGTCTACTATGAGCATATAGTAATAGTAAATTAAAAGCTATTGGCCCTTAAACTCCAATTATCTTGGGGTGTAAAGGAGCAATTATGGCATAATGTGTACTAAGATATTGGTTACTAAGGATAGAAATGGAAGGAAAATAAGCAGAGCAAGACTAGTGACTAGTATTAGAGCAACAGAGGAAAAAATAGAATGGGAAAAAGTAAATAGCAGCAAGAACAATGATGAAGGAAAGAGATATGGCAGCTCCAGCTAAACATAGAATGAAAAGAGAGAGAGAGAAAGAAATGCATTCAGACAATCTAAGATGATCCCCGTACTCAGGAGACTGGGGTAGGGAAACTAACTCCAAGCCAACCTTTGTTCTTTGGGGAATCCCAACAAAAGAAGAAAAACAAGCAGGGAAAAGTATACTACAATGAAAACAGGTATTAAATATAGGAAGCATAAAAGTAATAAAAAGAGCACCGAGAGACAGACGTGAGTCTACACAGTCCCTCACCTGGGAGCAAATGTTAGACCTGCCTCTGTTCAGTCTTTGTCATGGGCTCAGGAGCAGGACCCATCTCTATGTGGTCCACATGAGCTGTGGCTCAGGCAATGTTTCCACTTTGCAGAACACTGCGAAGTTCAGATTCCCTTTTTCTGCTGTAGCTAGAGGGATTCTAAAATCAATGCTCAGAGTACAGTCACGTGACAATGCTCTGAACTCCCAGAGGGAGCACTGCTAGGACCTTTCCCTATAAAGCAACATAGTCACAGACTCAGCAAGGATGTTTGTAAAATGGCTTCTTGGCCACTGCTCCAAGAAGAGTACTGAGAAGAGATTATTCCCAGCACTGTGCCTCCCTCCTCGGATACAGCTACTGTAGAAGGCTTTTGTACGCTGCTTTCTTCTCTCCTTCTCTCCTTCCCTCCCTCTCTCCCCATCTCTCTGCTCCACAATGATCTGTTACTAAAGGGACCATAATTATGATTTAATTATGATTTCTCTGTGGTTTCAACCCACTCAGTTGGGTTTGACACCTCTGAAATAAACTATAGACTCTGTCTCTCTGTCTTTCTGTCTGTCTTCCTCACTCACTCACTCACTCTTTTCCTTTCTTTGTTCTGTTTTAAGAAGTTTCATTCTTTGCTGCTGTAACTAGTGTTTCTTCTTCTGTCATTCACCTCCCAAAATAGCTGTACTCCAACGATCCCCAGCTTTCCCCCAGAAATTCAAGCAGACCATGCATAGGTGTGTCTACGATCTTTACAAATTCCCCCTCTGATCTCTTTAATTGGCACTGATTCCCAGAAACAACTAGTCTGGAAACTATGCTGTTTAGAACTTTGACTATACTTGAAATTCATAAATGCATACCTACAGCAATATGTAGTATTGTTTCATGTCAAAGGTTCTCATTCAGTGGCAATCTTTAGCTTCTTTTACTATGCAGTATTATGGAAGTCTATGTAAGCCCAAACCAATCGAACTTACTATTTTACATAATGGAAAGCTCCCACTGTTAATTTAGTCATCCCCTGAACTGGTCAGACAGATAATGAAGACATGCTTTTACAATGCCATTCAGAGTGTGGCAACCTGAAAAGTGAAGACTACTGTGAGAAACAAATGCACTCATCTCCAACATTCAGAAACACGGTGGCTTCTTGTTAAGAATAGTTCAGTTTCATTTTAAATGATTTCTTTTTTTAATTTTTTTTAAATTTATTTATTTGAGAGTGACAGACAGAGAAAGAAAGAGGGAGGGAGGGAGGGGAGAGAGAGAGAGAGAAAGAGGGAGAGAGAGAGAGAAGGGGCACGCCAGGGCCTCCAGCCACTGCAAACAAACTCCAGACGCGTGTGCCCCCCTGTGCATCTGGCTAATGTGGGTCCTGGAGAATTGAGCCTCTCAAACTAGGTTCCTTAGGCTTCACAGGCAAGTGCTTAACCGCTAACCATCTCTCTAGCCCTTTAACTGATTTCTTTTCTAAACTTGACTCAGACTAATAATGCCGAGCAATCTTCAGTTATGAATTCCAAACAAAGCCAGAGAAAATAAAATTATAGTAAATTTTGTCAAAATATGTAAATCTGGAGCCAGGCGTAGTAGCACATGCCTTTAATCCCAGCACCTGCGAGGCAGAGGTAGGAGGATCACCATGAGTTCGAGGCCACCCTGGGACTACATAGTGAATTCCAGGTCAGCCTGGGCCAGAGTGAAACCCTTCCTCGAAAAACCAAAATAAAAAAAAAATGTAAATCTGTTCTAAAATTATAAGTCATTTTCTACTAAATTGCCCTAGAAAATGTATACATTTGTTTACCACTAAGCTCGGGGCCTATGGATATAGCTAGCTATATTGTTAATCCACATAACCCACCTGAATCCAAAACCCTTAACTTCCTTAAATAAGTTAACAACATCCTCCTTTTTATGAAGTTTTATTAATCAGTGCATTTCAGTCTTGGGGAACCCCTGAGCATTAATCAAGTTCAGTCCATTTCAAATGGACTACAGTAGATTAATAAACCCTTTCACCAAGTTTCATCAAGTTCTCGACCATGTTTTAGGATCCAGTGCTGGCTTTTGTTTCTTTTACATATAATTTGGTAGCAGTTAAGTATACAAATATGAAGGAAATAATCTTTCCTCAATCACTTCCTCTGTGTGTTCCACCTCACGGGACAGCTGTTCTCCAACTATTCCCTGTTTATTTGCCAAAGACTCTAGCAGTGAGTGTTACAGAAAGAGAGTGTTACAGACAGATCATAGCAAACGCTTCTAATTAATGATTTAATGAAACACAGATACATCAAACTTCAGTTCTGATTTAAATAAACTTTCAGTGTCCTGCTGATATTCCTCTTCTGGTAAAACAACTGTTTTTATGTGTTCTGACCAAACCTCTCAAATTCCTAATTTGGAATAGTTCCTGTTAATTTACATAAATCAGATAACAAGAGATAGAACACTGTGTGTTTGTTGATTTATGTTTGTTTGGGGACCAAATAAATCTCAAGTAAGCTGTATTTCATGGAAAGCAATATTGGCAATGGGTTTCTTGCCATGCTGCTGGTCTGTTGGGGGCAAACTACTGAGATCATTGGATACAATGTATTTCTCCAAACAGTACAATAGAAAATAGCTAAACATGGTAGTGCGAGTCTGTAAGCCCAGCACCTGGAAGGCTGAGGCCAGAGGATCACAAGTTTGAGGCCAGTCTGGCTATAAGACTTTGTTCAATACAAAATTAAAAATTGGGGGAAAATAGGATACATATATAAGCTACATATGTAATTTAGGTGTTTTAATAGCCACATTAAAAAGAAGGTAAAATCAATTTTAATAACTATTGTTTTACCCAAAATATACAACACATTGATATTCTCAAATGTACTCAAATACTTTTTAAATATTGATAATGTGATATAGTCTTTGTTCAAAATAAGCCTCCAAAATCCAACATGTACTTACCAAATTGCACTTCTCAAGTGATCGCCTGTATCTGAAGTGCCCAAGTCCACATTTGGCTGGCTGCCATGCTAGAGAGCACAGACATGGGGGAGACCCACAGCTTTGGAACCGACAAGGGCAAGATCTGGGTTCCAGCTCTGTAACTCATTAAGCTGTATGGTCACATGTTAGTCATGTGGACTCTCTGAGCCCTGCTGTTCCAATCAGCAAAAGAGTAAAACTGTGACACACCCTGCACATGTGTTTGGCAAATTAGAAATTATATATATGTATAAAATATATATTTATGTATATATATTATATATGTGTGTATGTGTATATATATAAATATATATACACATATAAATATATATATATATATATATAAAACATATGTTGGCACATTATGGGCCTAGCACATAACAGGACTCATCCTTATCATCTCAATCATCATAGTGTATGTTGGAGAAGAAAAGTTCTGTTCTAAGGAAGCTCAACTTCCAAATTTAAAAAGCTTAAGGAGCAGCGAGGCACCTGCCTGTAATCCCAGCACTTGGGAAACTATGGCCAATTTGAGGACAGCCTGAGCTGTATAGCAAGAGTTCATCTCCAAACACAAACCAAAAAAAGTAAAGGAGAAATACAGAAAGTGTGACCAGAGCTTGAAATAATATTACCATCCAGTTTTGAAAACACACAACTTTTGTCATATAAAATTGAAACAAATAAAACACATTATCTAAAACTATAAAAAATGCTAAAATAAGGTACTGTTAGAACCAGAGATATAAGAAGGCTTTCAAAGTAAATTTGCTTTCTTGATTACTGTTCCATGTTAAGATGACTTCTATTTCAAAGAGGGTAAGTAGCTAGAAGTTGACAAGAGAAGGTTGCTAAGTGGCACAGAAAGAGAATTTGAGGTACTGAAAATATAAGAGCTAACAAAGAGTATACTATGCATAGGATAACTAAGCATTCATTATAGAGTGATTTCTTCCAAATAACTGTTACTGCATACTTTTATTCATTTATATATCAAAGTGGAATACAGAAAATATTTAGAACATACCTCTGATAAAAATGTTTGGGCCGATTTCTGAGCTCCTACATGGAGCAGATATTCATATACATACAGTGCTAACCTGGAAAATGAATAAAACATTTATTGAGAAGAGGATTATTTAAAATTCATTTTAAATAACATATAATCTTTCCATACCAAATATTTTATATACTAACACTAACAGAAAATAGATCCCTCCCATGCCCTTTCAGTGAGAATACATAAACTTATGTTCAGAGAGAACCTTAATTAAAATGGCACAGGAAAAGCGAGGCACAGTAGCATATGCCTTTAATCCTTGATTCCTTAGTGAGTTCCAGGTCAACCTGGGCTATAGCAAGACCCTACACTGAAAATTAAAACAAAACAAATGGCATAGAAAGAAAAAGATCCATCTTATTTGGGAAAGAAGTGACTACTCAGGGATTGTTCTTTTACATCATCTTGCGCATCCACACTTCATTCTCTTTATTATACTTATTATTTATCTAATAATAAATAATCAAAAATTAATAATTTCCAAATCCTATTTTAAGGTAAATTAGTATCTTTTAATAATAAAATAAGTACATTAATTTATTGGACTTTTCCATCAACTATATTCTCTTTAGTCTTAGGGTGGATTAATATGTAAATGCTAGCTATTTTTAGTGTCATATGTCAAGCTTGTGTGGAAAATAAATTTTAACATTTATTTAGCAGCCTCTCTTTAGTCTTCAGTTTTACTTATTAGATCAATAAATATTTTACTTTGTAATACATTCAAATTTACAGCAAATCATAGCATTATGTAAACCTCAAAGTTAACATACCATATTAAGTATGTGGGTGCTTAAAGTTTAATATAAATTTACATATAAATTTATTACTCAAATGTAGAATACTGAGTGTGCCATATATACTTATACTGCTCTCATTTTGTCAATTCAGAATTTTTAAGCTACACCATGTGGCTCAATTTCAGTTGAGCTGTTAAAATATTATTCATAAACTCAAATTAGTCTGAGGCAGTATTTTTAATGATATCTTGGACTGATGCCCAGAGAGCTCACAACAGTTCAGTTTCTGCTACACTATATTTACCAATATTGAACCAGGTTTACAGTAAACACTGCAATGAAACAATAACCACAATTCTGTATAGCTTCACCACTTCTCCTGCCAAGTGAATTTTTGATTGTTAGAGATTGATGGCATTTACAAATGTGGTAATGTTCTTCACTTTCATGAAAACATACTATGCATCTGTCACCAAAAAAGAAAGCCTATGCAAAACAGGCTGTTCTGTCCACTTAATTTTTCCCCATTTCAAAATTGTCAAATATTTAAAATGAGAACTATTTTGTAGTTCCTAAGCTCTTGAGTAGACATCTGTTAGTTAATCATAGATAAAAGTATAAAATGTAATATGGAAATATCTAGTCACTTAAATGGAGTAACACTTCCTAGATCATTGATCCTCAACTCTGTCCACACCCTAAGACACATGAAGCAGACAGCAGCTCCTTTCAGTAGAGGACCTCATAGTGAAAGTGTGGCTCATCCCCAGAACATACCACACCGTATAAAGGAATTGGAAATTCATGCTGGTGGCTCTTCACGTGTATCCTTCAACCACACACATTCTTTTATATCCTACCTCTCCACGAACCATGCCAACCTAGATCACACGCTTCACTGACCATGATGGGAAGATTCACCTTGAAAAGGATGAAATGGAAAATCTTCTTGGATCTAGTGTGAAGCTTCAAAACTGCCTATTGACAGTGACGACTTACTGCCTAAGTGAGAAGCAGCAACCTCAGGTCTTGTTAAGTATGTAACCCGGGTCCCAAAGCTGACACAGTGGTAACATGCACTGGGCAAGAGATGGGGCCTATGCCAAAGGCTAAACCATAAGGATGCTCTACCACGTTTGGAAATTTTGAAAGTAAGATGCAGAATGAAGCAGGGGCGCCCTGCTGTGCCTCTGGGGAAGAGACCAGAACTCAGAACAATCAAGGGCAAAGCACAACTGTTACCACCCTTTCAATAAACCCCTCCTTGCCTTCAAGTGAATTACTTCCTCACCAGTATGTGATCTCTTCTTCTAACAGTAAAGGCACTAGTGTATTTATGCTAGTTTTCTCAGCTAATTAAGTAGCAAAGAGTGTATACAATTACAAGTACAGTTAAAAGCAATAATGTCCATTTTCTCTATCAGTCCAGGCAAACTACACAAAATGAAAACACACAGACTCAGTAGGAGGATGGGGCCAGGAATGGTGTCACACCCCTGAATTCCCAGGACTCAGAAGACGGAGGAAAGAAGGTAACATGCGCAGGGCAGCTATAGCTACAGACCAAGTTTTAGGCTAATCTGGGCTGTGTGAGACCACAGGAACTGCAGTCACTAAAAAAGAATATCCTGGCCGGGAGTGGTGGCACACGCCTTTAATCCCAGCGCTCGGGAGGCAGAAGTAGGAGGATAATCGTGAGTTCGAGGCCACCCTGAGAATACATAGTGAATTCCAGGTCAGCCTGGACTAGAATGAAACCCTACCTTAAAAAAAAAAAAAAAAAGATATCCTGAACGTTCTGAGAGGAACATTAATTAATGAAAAGGTATTTCAATGGTTCATGGATCAAGTATCTTTAGATTATAACTCATTTCATTCTATTTTTTTTTTCTGGTATTGGTCACAAACCCAAAGTCCCAGGACTGCTGGGCAGATGCTCCACTGAGCCATTTCCATGACCTTCATTTCATTCAAATTTTATTTTTTAAATGTTTTATTTATCTATTTATTTCAATCAGAGTGAGTGTATGGTTGTACCAGAGCCTCTTGCCACAGCACATGAACTCTAGGTGCATGTACCACTTTTTGCGTCAGCTTCATGTGAGTAATAGTGAATCCAATCTGAACTGGCAGGCTTTGCAAGCGAACAACTTTAACCACTGAGCAATCTCTCCAGCTCCATTATTCTAATTTGAATTAGACATTAATGAACTGCATGATTATGACAAAAAATTACAGAGCCAACTTGGGCCTGCCCTCAAGATGCCAACAGCATGAAACCGACATGTTATGCACACTAAATTCATTGTCTTTTAGTTACTCAAGCATGCACTCACTGCTACCACAAGAATGGAAAATCAACAATGAAAAAAGTGCAGAATTCATACTCTATCAATCTCAGTTCAAGAAGAGCTAATCACTCTCATTGGGGGTCATGAATTTAAAACCTGTAAGAATTTCGATATGGGCAGGACAACTTAACCAAATAATGTTTTTTTTTAAAGCCAAAAGCTGGGGAAACCTTAAACTTCACTTTGCAATAATTTTTTAAATGAGTTATTTAAAAATATACAGTTAGGAAGTAAGTAAAGATACATATGAAAATCACATAAATTAAACTGCTGACTAGCTCCTCCTGATGTGAAAAAATTAAGACATAAAAAGAGTGAAAACTAAGTTATGGAATTAGTGTGACACAAGACTAATATGGTAGATATATAAAAAGCATGAATAAAAAGACATGCCAGAGAATAAAATTTGATTTTTAAATAACACCAAGGTATGACAGTAAAAGTCAAGTAAGAATGGCTGCACATAAGCCGGGCGTGGTGGCGCACGCCTTTAATCCCAGCACTTGGGAGGCAGAGGTAGGAGGATCACTGTGAGTTCAAGGCTACCTGAGACTACATAGTGAATTCCAGGTCAGCCTGAACTAAAGTGAGACCCTACCTCGTAAAAAAAAAAAAAAAAAAAAAAAAAAAGAATGGCTGCACAGAAGCAGTCAGCAGCCCTAAAGAAAAATGTCCAATTACGAGTCATAGGAATTATTTCAACATTTCACCAATGTATAAAGACTTTAGAAACATTTGAAGCAATTCAATTACTAATTCTAACATAGAAAATTGAATTGTATTTAGTCATCTAAACAAAAGGTTGGTGGCCTCTAAGAGAACTATACATGTCACTTGTAGATACCATTCTGTTATACCTTATAGTATTTCTGTGAGGAAGATAGATTGATGAACGACACGTAACGCGGGTATCATCTAACATCAGTAGGATAGATTAACTTGTAACTACTTAGGCAACTACAATAATGACTCTCACTTAAGAGTCTAGATGAATTCTCAACTATCCTTGTAAACAAATGCATTTAAAGTCCACAGAAAGAACAAACACTTTACTTCACTCAGTTGTCTCTATAATCAAGCTACCTAATTTAAGATTAAATTTCTTTTTTTAGTGAAATTATAAAGAATAAGGATCTATAGACAAGATAACAAAAATGGAGGTTTTTCTAACACTATTATTAGCTTACAAATAGAATTACAAATTTATACACAAATAAAAGGTAAATACTGCCTATTGGCCAGTTATTCCTAACATGCTTTCTAAATTCATACATATACATACATGCTTATATATGCATATGTACAATTCTGTCACATAAAAGTAATCATTAGGCCAGACAAGGTAGTGCACATCATGAATCACAACACTCAGGAAACAGAGGTAGAAGGATCTCTGTGAGTTTGAGGCCACCCTGAGACTACAATAGTTTATTCCAGGTCAGCCTAGGCTAGCATGAGACCCTACATTAAAAAATAAAACAAAAAAAAATCATTATTCACAAAAGTCAGCTAATGAAAATAGCCAGATTTTAAAATTTGAATTCATACAATAGTTAAAGTGACACGATTTCATATCATAAAGTAGAATTTTGACATTGTGAATAGGACTCAAGAGTTTGGTGTACATTATGTATGCTAACTGTAATATGTGACTTTAAGCCTGTAAGATTTTTCAGGAAAATATACTACAATATGTATCCACTTGTAGATACCATTTATTTATGACTATTAGTATTCTTGTGAGGTCCAGTTATAAACTACACATAAATATTATTAGAGTACTTATGTGCTAGAAAGTCCAACTACTAAGAATGGCCATTTCTACTAATGTGTTATAGTACATTATGTCAATTTTTTCACTAAGTCTATCTAATATCTATTAAAGAACCTATATTTTATCATCCATCCTTTTAATATTACAAGAATATGTGGAGTTCAAACTGAAAAGCAAGATTCAACAGTTCATACAATATGGGCAAACATACATCCATCTGAAACTTCAGTAATGAGAAATTATTTTGTTCGCATTTTGCCTTATTTTATATAGAAAGGATAAATAAACTACTCAAATGAACATAAAGGCTAAAACATAAGGACTGCTACCTGCAATTTTAAAGTTATTTTGGTTATTTATCATATATGCACAGCTGGGGAGTGGTCAGGTGGAGTAACAGCTTCAAAAAAACAGCTACTCCTTGGAGCACTATCTTCTGGACACAAAGTGGCCATTGATTTCGCAAGTTCACCACAGCTGTCAGCTGCCATCACCTGCACAAGACCTGAGCAATGCTGAGCCAGTGAAAATGTCGTCATAAAAGGAGGAGGGCAAAAAAAAAAGACATCCAAACAGAAAGTGATTAGTTGGCATGAAGAAGGGTTTCAGTGACAGAGTGATAACTGTAGAGGAACAAAAGGTCATGGGAAGGAATTGCAATCAGAATGCATTATGTACATTATGAAACTATCCACAGAACATGTCTGAAAAAAAGATTTGGACTTTTAATAAAAGGACATACTGCTCCACAACATGACAGTTACAAAAACTAATTACTTCACACTAATTCCTAATATTTATAAAAAGAATAATTTTAAAAAATAAAGAAATTGACCCATTAATATATACTAGCCTTTCATATACTTAACATGTTGCTATTTTTAATTAAAAAAACTTTAAAGGCACTAAAATCCCTCTCATAATTATTCCACTTTAAATAATAAATTAAGCCTAGGGAATACATTTTAAAGGATGGCAGAATGTTATGTGGGGGGTATTTTAGAAGAATGGTTCAGTCATTGTCATGAATAGTGCATTAAAAAAAATCACTTCCCATCCTTTGACCTTAAATCCAGTATCAATGACTGGACATAGAAAACCCAAAATTGATTTTCCTTAGGGTCTGTAAGAGACATATTGCATGTAGAAAAAATATTTCTCTTACTCCTGAGCTACTGTGTAATTCCAGTGTGGACCAATGACATCTATCAGGGTCCAATTGTGATTCCTAAGTGATAAAATGCCAACAGTTAGCTGAACTGCAGCTGATGAAAGAGTCTCAGGAAGCATTTGGCAGCACTGAGAGGTCACTCACAGGACTGTAAGCAGTTATTAGCAGTGAAACTAGATAAGCTTGATCAAATGTTCAGCAGCACTCACAACCTGCTGTTAAGGAGGTGTGAAAAATTAGAAATCTGTTCCTAACATTGTCTTTTAAAGTTCTTCATTATTAACAGTGAGATTAAAAAAGGAGAGTTAGAGTGGCAAAAAACTATGAAATCACACAATACCAACACCCAGCTTTTGTTCTAATTATACTTATTATTTCTTTATGTTTTCAGCATCAATTGATAGAGAACGGGAATTCACAGAAAGATTTGCCAGTTAAGTGGACAGCTGAGCACAGAAACAAAAAAAGAAAGTATTACTTTATTGATATCTAGCCAGTGTCACACAAAGAATGGGGGGTGCTGGAATTAAATGTTTTAGTATGCACAGAAATAGAAATACTTGCCTTATACAGACAATGCAAATTCACCTTTGGAATACTGAAAAGAGCAAAGACACAACCATGAGACTTAACTTAAAGAACTAATTAGCAGCTTGTAGAAATAGTTATTCATAGAATTTACTGAAATTTCCATCTCTTCGTTGAGCTAAGCTGTATACACTGGAAATTCTATGATAGCTGGACTTAACAGCATTACTTCCATTCAGACCCAACATTACCCTCAGGCTCCCACTTTCTGTGAAACCTTCATGCATACAGATTAAGTTATCGTCTACTTTACGTGTTATCCACAGCAAGCAGACTCTCCTCTATGTCCACTCAAACACTAGCAGTGTCTTAACACGTGCTGACAACCCTTGGACGTCTTCCATACTCTATTTCAGTGTGTTAACATCAAAATTAACACCAGTCACCAGGCTTCCACCTTGGCCATGGAGAAGGAAATGGGACTGAAATTGCCTCCTGCTCTCTAGGTTCTTCAAGTGTGGGCTGCAACCCTTCTGGGGTCACAGCACTGAATGTAGAGGTCATGAAAAATTTGGCAACAGTAAAAGGTTTTTGAGAGTACAGTATCCAAAAAGTAACTAAGAATCAAATCCAGCCTTGGTTTTGAGTATATGACATGGACATCTGCCCTGCACATTTCCTCATACAACACAACTCCAACAAACATCACTGAAAACACTTCATCTCAGAGTCAATACTGCTGTTTGCTGTGATTATAGTGTTTTACCATACGTACCACGCTTTCTTCTCTTATAGAACATACTAGTTTAATTACAGAAAACAAAGACTTAATGTTTTCCTAATGTTGTTCCTCAGCAGGTAAGTTTTGAAGGACTATATCTCTAGATTAGATCATGTTAGAATGCTTGGTTTTAAACACTGCCATCTGAGTTGCTGACTTGAGTTTCACCAAAAAAAAAAAAAAGTCACTAAATAAATTTTGGCTTAGGGTTGGGAAATAATTTCCAATAATTTCTAAAATGGCCCTAAATATACTTCTGCCACTTTGTACTATGTATTTGTATGAAGTGGTATTCTCAGTATTGACTATTATAAAATCAAATTATCAATCAACTTTGAAAAATTTTGAAGATGTTCTTAGCCTGAAGTTTCAAATATTCAGCCAAGATTTAATTTTTTTGCTGGTATGTGTGTGTGTAATATGGTATGTGTATGGCGTGTATGTATGTGCTTATGGTACTGTCTTCTGTGGTAGCCAAAACAGGACATCCAGCTACCCTTTGTTGTTCAAGCTGGCATCTCTTGCTGATACCAGAGCTCGCCGTTTTACAGCAGCTTCTGCCTCCCCGCTCCCCTTTGCAGGAATAGAGTGATAAGCACAAGGGGCCACACCCTGCTGTTTATGTGGTTTCTGGAGATTTGAACTCAGGTGTTATCAGGTGGCCTCAGAACCACATGCTTGCACAGAAGGCACATTTAACCACTGGGCCATGTCTCCAGTCCCCAAGATTTAATTCTTTATGTAAAAATAAGCAACCATATCCACCTCATTAGTATATACATTTTCTTTCATCTTTAATGAATTATGTTTATCAAAAATTTTTTAAATAACTTTATGTTTGTTTGTTATCAATAAATGTTGGATTTGTACTCCTGTTTTGTATATTTGTAAGCCTGTGAAATATAAAATTTCTCTGGTGAAAGGTATCATGGGTGGAAAAAGTTTAAGAAGCTTTGCTGTAAAAAGCTTGGAAACTCAGCGTACTATGAAACAATGACTTTAGCAGCGGACAATAGGAAATGAAGACCTATCATAACTGACAAAAGAGGACCAACCTAGGCTGTGTCCTATCACTCGAGAACACACTGCAGGCACAGAAAGAGCCAAATACAGAAAAGCAGTGTCTTCAGTTGGGATTAAGATTAGGAAAGGATGAAGAAGCTGAAATGTGTGGGGGAGCAAGCACAAGAGAGAGCTCTAAAGAAAAATTTCCAACAATCTGTACAGTGCCCTTTTTTATGTGTGGAATTCCACAACAGGCAAAGAACCATTGCTTACAGAATGCTAAAAACCCACTTGTGACTACTTACAGAGAGGCTTCAATGACCAACAGGAGCATTCAGCATAGACCCTGGGGGGGTCACATTTCAGAAGGAGAGCTAAGCTAGCTCTAGAGTAACAGCTATCACAGACTGTACTTTCCCAACAAAGGTGGCTGACTTTAACAACCTAAAACAAACTCTTAACAGCATATAAGTGTAGCCAGATTAATGTGTCTGAAGAGTAGCTTTAGATAATGATAAGTGTCCTTTCCACCACCCCTTCTCCCCACAAAATGATACTTAGTGTGGCAGTTCAAATGAGATGGCCCCATAGCTTCATGTGTTCTGAATACTTCATCCCCAGCTGTTGGCAGGTTGGGAGGTGGAGCCTTACTGGAGAGTGTTGCTCAGCTTCTCCCTCCCCAGAGCTCAGCTCACGCTCTTGCTTCCTGCCAACTGCTGTGGCAAGGTGGGACGTCCAGCCTTTGCATCACTTTCCCTGCCATGACAAATCTGCTCACGACTATGAGCCAAATTAAACCCTTGGCTTCCATCAGCTGGATTTGGTCAGGTGTTTTGTCCCAGCACCAACATGGTAACTACAACACTAGGTATAAAGTCAAAAATAACTAGAAATGAATTGTAGGGATATAAAAAAAAAAATCTTGGCTAAATACTAAAATTACATCGAATTGTTAGCCCTACAAACAGAACAATGTGGAGCACTAAGAAAAACCAATACAATGAGAAAAACTATTCCTGTATTTTTATATTAAGTATAATCTGACATTAATCTGACATTCTAAAGAGTTTACCTCTTTTTAGCTGGTGATATCTTTCATTTTGAAACCAGATTAATACAAGAAAGAGTTCATTTAAAGAATTCCTTAATGGAGCTGGAGAAATGGCTCCACAGGTAAGGTGCTTGTCTGCAAAACCTAAGGACCCAGGTTTGATTCCCCATGTAAAGCCAGTTGCACAAGGTGGCTCATGAGTCTGGAATTCGTCTGCAGTGTCTAGAGGCCCTAGCATGTCCATTCTCTCTCTACATCTTTCTCTCTCTCTCAAGTAAATAAATAAATATAAAACAACTTAAAGAAAACAACTCTTTAATGATAGTAAAATGTCCCACAATAACTACTTTATTAAAAGCATTACTTGTAGCTTTATATTTAGAGCTAATGAGATATAAGAGTATAATAGTATAACTGTCAATGAATTACCTTTTCCAAACTGAGAAAATGAACAATGCTTTGTTCTCTGACAGCATTGTACGCACCAGGATTGAAGAAAGACGAATTATGGCTGATAGACATTTCCTAAGTACTAAATACAAACTGACACAAGGTATTACTTCAGCACTACACAACAGAAGTAGAATAAACAGAGGTATTAAAAAAAGAAGGAAAAAAAAAGAAAGAAAATTTCCTTAAATAAATTTTCATTTATAAGTTTCTCAGAAGAATGAATATTTCTTCATGTGTTCAATTCTAAACTCCAATTCAAAGACATACTAACAAAATGGTCTGATATATGGTACATTTTCCTTAAGGGAGTATAAAGAATCTAAGTATAATGACAAGCCTTCCTTTTCTCTTTTAAAGTTGTGTTAAATTTATGTTCTGATTCATAAAATGTTAGCTTCATATTTCATAATATCAAATGTTTCTTCCTCCACCTCACTGTGTAAGAACACTTCTTTACGAAATAGGTAAATTATTAGAACCATAATTGAAAGTAGTGTCTTTATGAAGGGCATATTAAATTGGACAATACATTTTTTCAAGACTTCCACAATGTATACAAAAAAAACTTTAAGACAGTGGGAAAATTATATTTGCAAATTATTTATTAAAGGAATAATTCTGAAGAGCCAAAAATGATATTAAAATATCTTCAAAGTTTGGGGATACAGATATAGCTCAGTGGTAGAGTGCTTGCCTAGTATGCATAAGAACATAGGTTCAAGCCCAAGCACATACATTCCCCCCCACACACACACGCACACACCACATGCTTGTGTGAATCTTGAAACTTAAAACATCTTGTACTTTTCAATAGTACAACTCTACCTCTAGATTTTATCAAGGATTTTTATGACAGTTACATAGTTAGCAGAAAAAAGTAATAATATGCATGCCCAAATCTATAGTTCATTAAATTATAATATGTGTGGATAAAATAGTGGAAGCATATAAGATAAAGTGCTGCAAAGTCATTTCATTACAATAAACACGGGAAACAACAAAAGCTGGCAAAGATATATAACAACAGAGATATTCCTTCACCATTGGTGAGAATAAAATTTATATAGACTTTGAAGGACACTTCAGTTGGTTCTTACAAAACTCGACACAGTCTTGGGCTAGAGAGATGGCTTAGTCGTTAAGGTGCCTGCCTTTGGAGCCTAAGGACCCAGGTTTTATTCCCCAGAACCCATGTAAGCCAGATGCACAAGGTAACACACATGTCTAGAATTTGTTTGCAGTGGTTGAAGGCCCTGGTGTGCCCACTCTCTTTCTGTATCTATCTGCCTCTTTCTTTCTCTCTCTCTCTTTCTGAAAACACAAAAATAGTCTTTCCATACAACCTAGCAACATGCTCCTTCATATTTACTCAAATACAGTGAAAAGTTATATCCAAATCAAACTGTTGCATCAGTAGCTTTACTGTGACTACCTAAACTTGGAAAGCAAATGGGAAACAAACTGTGGCACACTCAGACAATGGAATATTATTCAGAGCTCAAAGACCATGACAGGATAGAGGAAGTATCACAGCATATTATTAAATGAAAGAAATCAGTTTGAAGAGTCTACCAGAAATACGATTCCAGTTACAAGACATTTAAGAAAAGGTAAACTATAGGTATTGTAAAATGAACAGTGGATTGAGGGGTGGGAAGGATAAATGGCAGAACCCAGGTTTTTAGGGTGGTGACACTAGTGAGCTCCAAGTAGAAATGTGCCATTTTAAATTTGTTCACACACACACAATGTGCATCACCAAGGTGAATACTATGTAAAACTGTGCACTGTGGTGATAATGATATGTCAGTGCATGATCAAAATTGTCACATGTACCACACTAGAAGAGGGACGATGATAATGGGAGAGGCAAATGGGAGGGGTACTGATAATGGGGAGCAATGTATGCGTTGGGGAAAGAGGTAAATGGAAAATTACCTATACCTTCTACTCAGTTTCCTGGAAATTGAAACATAAAACTTGTTTAAAAATAGTCATCATAGGCTAGGCGTCGTGGTGCGCCCCTTTAGTCCCAGCACTCAGGAGACAGAAATAGGAGGATCACCATGAGTTCAAGGCCACCCTGAGACTCCATAGTGAATTCCAGGTCAGCCTGGGCTAGAGTGAGACCCTACCTTGAAAAATAAACAAACAAACAAAAATAGTCATTATAGAGGACAGGGAAATGGCTCAGCACAGGTAAGAACTTGCTGCACAGTATGAGTGCCTGAGAGGGTCTGAGACACGCTGAGTTTAATACCCAGGACCCACATAAACGGATGAATGTGAAACCCCATTCCTGTGGAAAATGGAGCCAGGAGAATTGCGAGAGCTCAGGGTTCAGCCAGTATGACTGGAAAGGAAAGCTCTAGGTTCAGTGAGAGACTCCATCTCCAGGACATAAAGAGAAACAGCAATAGAGGAGGACACCTGAATTTCCCTGATCTTCACATGCGTGTGCACAGGGAACAGGCACCCCCCCACACACATCATATATCACACAGTACACACAGTATAAACACACACCAAAAACACAAATAGTTATTACAGTGAGTAATGAACTTTATTTCTCCATACCTTTCTGATGCTGTAAACTTCCAATAATCAAGGAAAAGCCATTTTAATACATAGCCGTAAGTTCATATCTACATTTCCAATGATATAGTAATGATTACTTACACATGACATTTTCCTTAAGCACAAATAAACGGCCATAGATTAATGTTATGTCCATGACTGTGACCAAGGAAACAAACGTCTTTCTCAATAATGTAAATTATATATCTCAAAAAATAATTTGAGTGAAAAATGCTTTCAAGCATCCTAGTCCTCTTTCTGTGGCAGTGAATCACTAAAAATAACTTATTTAGAATTTCTTCATGGTTTTGCCACCCTTGTTTTTCTTACTTCCTCCTGTTAATTTTCTTGTAATCTTTGCATGCAACATTTTGGAATGTATATCTCCTCCAATTTATATTTGTCTTCCTTTTACTTTCTACTTTTCCTAAGCATTTACAATCCATCGTCTATTCCTTCCTTACTCTAACTAGATCCCAGTGCTCATCTTCCTATGACGCATGTGGTGATGTCTGTCATCAGCTGTACCTACCTCATCATTGTCATGTTTTAGATACCCACATTCATATGTGCTACTGAACAATGCCAGTCTTAAAATCTATGTTGTACTTTCCCCAAAGGAATTCTAGGAGAGTTTTTCTCAGCATATTCCAGCAATGACAATGGCCTGAACTCTCCAGGGCATAGGCAGAACAGTAAAGAAATGGTAAAGAAGAAGACGCCTATGGACACAGAATCCACAACTTTCATACCACAGAAGGAAGTAAGCCACTGTTCAAAAGAAAACCTTAACTAAGAAAAACAGAGGAGTTTTTCTTCTAATTTTCAGAGGACATAAATACATAAAAATCATTTTAAACTATTATTTATTAGAGGAAAATAGAGAAAGAAGCAGATGGAAGAATGGGCACGCAAGGACCTCCAGCCACTGCAAATGAACTCTAGATGCATGTGCCACCTTGTGCATCTTATGTGCTTATGTGGGTACTGGGGAATCAAATCTGGGTCCTTAAGCTTTCCAGGCAAGTACCTTAACTGCTAAGGCATCTCTCTACCCTTAAACTATTATTTTTTTTAAAACACTGCCAATAAAATAAACATATTCTCAAGGGTGTCCCCCAAGAAAAGCTATTTCCTAGCCTTAATTCAATATATTTAGATATCAATGGCATTTTCTTTATGAGACTGTTTTCATTATTAGACAATTTCAGGCATCCGCCTTGCATAAAGTACTGCAAAGCAATGAAACATTAATTTAGGACCCACTTGAGTATATGGCCACAGAATTAGTGGTAATATACTCAAGAAGAGTTTAGCAAATTAGTATCATAGAGCTAACTCTAATCATTTAAAGTTAGAAACAAAACTATTTTCCAGAATCTTAAGAACTTTGTAAACACACACATTGTGTTAATCACTGCCAATAGTCAGTACGCATCTAGCAGTTCTAGGCCTTAGACAAAAACAAAATGAAGACACAAAGCTTGCCCTCAAGTAACTTTTAGACTTGTTAATGGGACAAGACATATAATTAAATATAAGATCAATAACACAACATAGCATATAATGAGTATCCAGGCTATAAAAACACCAAGATTTCCGAAAAGAAAGAAACTATAATAAATTTTTGACAAAAGGGTTGTAACTGACAGAGGAAATAGCATTAAGTGAAGCATTAAGGGAAATGGGATAAGGAGAAAAGAGGATTTTTTTCTAAAAAAAGATAATATCATGAAAAGAATAATCTACATTATCCTGACAATGGTAGCCAACATAAAATCCTCTATACACCTAAAAGCAATAAAAAGTTTTCATAAAATAGCCTATTATTGAGACATATTTCTATACAGTATGTAGTAGGAAAGATTTTTCTCTACTCAAATTGTTCTTATAAAGTAGAAATAGAAATATGTGTAGTGCTTTATGGCTTGTAAAATACTTTTACATTTAGAAATAAATTATTAGTGATTGGCAAGTCAGTATTTTAAAAAATATTTCACATAATTCTCTTTAAATTTGTTTAAAGTGAATGAAGCTGTATTATGCATATTTGTAAGTGAAAAGATGTTTATCTAGGTGGCATTATCTAAAAATATTTTTATTATCATGAAAATCTTTGGGACACAAAAATTTATTTAGTAGATAAAAACATAATAAAAAACTCAAATTTTTAGCTGTCAGCTTCTTATTTTATTTGTCTTAAGTGACTGCTCTCATACTTGAGCGTAATGTAATCTGATTATATTCCCTCCCAACACCATCTGCCTCCCTTTTCCCTTGCTTTCTTCTGCTGAGCTCCTTCTTCTTTCCAATGAGGGCCTCTATCTTGATGCCTTGGGCCTACCTCCGCTATCAGTGTGGCAGTACTGAGGAGCTCAGTGTGGAAGCAAGCATAGCCGCTGTGAAGCATGGAGTAAGGCACCTAAAGCCAGAAGACAGTTGTTCAAAGGACCCTTCCCCATCCTCTGGCTCTGCACCCCCAACCCTTCACAATATTCACTGAGGCTTGGAGGGTATGACTCACAGTTTTTTAAAAATATCAGAAAGTATAAACAATATTTTTCAAGTTTAGATGGCACTATTGTCATTGTTAGTGATTTTTTCTTTTATTATTATTAACAATATATTTGTATGGATACATCATGTGCTGGTACCCTCTTTTCCCTTGTTCCATGCCCCATTCCATGGGGGACCCTATCTAAAACTTGTTTTAATACATCTCCACTTAGGTAGACAAAATAATAGATAAAAGAAACAAACACTAGGAAGCAGTAGATTTAAACACTAAATTATTCTTCAGATATTTAATTTCCACTTAATTATACTAACAAGCACTTTAAATTCCTTGTACCTAAAACAATGAAAGGAGCATGAACTAAGATGCTTTTACTTCCCTAAGTCTGTATGAAAAAAATCAGATAGGCCCCTTAATTTTAGACAAATAATCCCAACAAAATGAACAAATGTGGAAATAAATATAAGGAAATGACTGATGGAATGGGAAACTGAAATACTGTACTGAATTCAATAAAATTAATTTAACAAAAATAACTGTAAAATCCTCGGCTAATATTAAAAAAAAATACAGAATGACAGGTATGAAGTAACAGACTCGGAAACAACAGGTTTTAGTTACCTGCAAGTTCAACATGGATTAACTATGCCACATTTAAGAAGCTAATTTGGGCTGGAGAGATGGCTTAGCGGTTAAGCGCTTGCCTGTGAAGCCTAAGGACCCCGGTTCAAGGCTCGATTCCCCAGGTCCCACGTTAGCCAGATGCACAAGGGGGCGCACGCGTCTGGAGTTTGTTTGCAGTGGCTGGAGGCCCTGGCGCGCCCATTCTCTCTGTCTCTATCTGCCTCTTTCTCTGTCTGTCACTTTCGAATAAATAAATACATAAATTAAAAAAAGAAGCTAATTTGTCTTTAAACATATTAACACATAAGAAATGGGAAAGAGGACTAGAGAGATGATTCCACAGTTAAAGCACTTGCCTGTAAAGACAAGGGACCCAGGTTCTATTAAAGCCAGATGCTGCCAGGTGTGGTGGTGCATGCCTTTAATCCCAAAGCTAGGGAAGCAGAGTTAGGAGGATCGTTGTGAGTTCAAGGCCATCCTGAGACCCTGAGACTACATAGTTAATTCCAGGTCAGCCTAGACTAGACTAGAGTGATACTCTACCTCATAAACCAAAAAAAAAAAAAAAAAAAAAAAAAAAAAGCCAGATGAACAAGGTGGCACATGCATCTGCAGTTTATTTGCAGTGGCTATAAAACCTGGCATGCCCATTCTCACCCTCCCTCCCCACCACTCAAATAAATAAATAAAACATTTTTTAAGACATGGAAAAGAAATGTGAGTCCTAAAAAGATGAGGAGGCAAAAAAGACAAGTCATGAACGAGGGTGAAAAGGTAATTATAACCTGCAAAATAAGTTGTCACATCTTGGAAGACTTGGTCTTGTTTTATATGACTATAGAAGGTGGAACTAAACTAAGAGGTTCAAGTGGAAAGATGAGAAATTTTTACTCAATATGAAGAAGACCTTTATTGTAATCATTAGAACTATTCAAAAATAGTATGATCTGGGAAATGAATCATTTAGGATTGAGAAATACGACTTTTCAGTCAGTGAAAGATTACTCTTTACAGAGAACAACAAGCTGGAGCTGGGTATCTTGCAGGGTTTATTTATTGAATAAATTTGGATAAGAATACCTCCTGAGTAAATCCTCTTAGTACCAAAATATGGCCAGAGAGAATGAATGTCTTTCCTCAAGACTAGCTACTAAAGCAGCTGAGATTAGGAAGTATGACTCTCATAACTTCCATTATGCTTAGAGAAATATTGCAAAATCCCTTGAGTCGAGATCTTTACTCAAATAAATTACATTGCTTAGGAAATACGACTTTGGGGCCAACTAACAGACTCAGTGGCAAACGCACCTGTAAAAGTTGAACCTAAGACAACTGCTAATATTATCTAATTATATCCTGAAGCCCTCAAACATTAACAAGATAAGCAGTGTTTCCATAATATATGTGTGGTTCCTTATAGTTCACTGTGGAACAACGGTGGTCCAAGGTTTCCAAAGTAAACTGAGGTATGATAAAAGCATCTTATGGAAAATATCTGGTCCTACGACTCAAGAATTATTCAAGTGACTCTTTGTCAGCTGATTCAGTGTATAAATGCAGGGAAAGCAGAGCTCCAATCAGCAGATGCTAAGAAGTACATCACTATCAATCTCCTTATCTGAAAAGAATGCAATTTCTAAACACATTTACTCGTTCCAAGTTCTTCTAAATGTTAGCTTTTCAGCACAGATAGTTTCTATGTTCTATATTAATTGAATCCTTTTAACCTACTCCACACTATAATTTTAAAGTGTACTTTTATCCCAAAATAGTTGAAAGGGATAAATTATATTAATGCTGACAATTACAAAGTCATATGAATAGAAAATTTGTTATAATAGGTTCATGGTACGAATCCGATTAATATGCCATTTCAGTGTTGTCTTGCCATAGCAAAATATAATTTAAGAATATCAGAAAAATAAATTAGCAAAGGTCTTCCTTTCTTAATTACCTGTCTTAAACATCTGTAAAGTTTAACAACACAATATTTGGAAGATCAAAGCAGAGTCAGATGCACACTGTATTCCTCTTCAAGCAGTTTTCTTCCAATATCCATAGTAATGTCCAGGGGAAACACCAGAGAAATTCCAAAACATCAGATTAACCACACACTGTGAGCCCTAATGAGATATTGTTCTTCAAAACACAGGCACATATACACATATTAACCCCTTCTGCAGCACAGTTGGCTCTAGGAATACTCAACCAAAGTTTTAGTGAAGACACATTGTTCCCAAGCTACAAGATAACACTGCCCTTGAAGCTGAAGGTGTTCACTTGCCTAAAGTTTGGTCAAGGCAATGCAGATGGAAGTTATAAGACAAACAAGGAGGCATGATCTTCTACATTCCTTCATCCTTCTACCAACCCATGCAACAGCCATGGTAGCTAGAGGTCCAACCTCCATGTGACATCACAAGAACGAGACCACTTCAGGAAGGCCAGGGCAAAAAGGCAGGTGGGGCACTGGTCCCTGACAGCCTATGAAACTGCCATTTTATCCCTGCAATCTCAATCTTCAGACTTTTAAGAGAAATAAGTTGTAAACTTATTACTATTAGTTTGTTTTTACATTTAATAGTCAAATTCTAACCACAGCACGTACTATGTCAGCTTCACTCTATTTACCCCATGATACAACTTCCATACATTCTACCCAAATTCATCACTGTGCTACCTTGAATCCTGGATTCTTTCTTTAGTGTACTTGATACTCTGACAACTCTCTCAGACTTAAAATGCCAAATCACTGCCTATATGTTTTCCCCTACATCTTGAATTATTCCTGTTTTCCTACACACTTCTTCCCTATCTAGACCTAAAATACTGGCATCTGTAAGATTATTTCACATTTGCTTCTCATTGTGCATTTTAGACCTAGTACTGCAACAACATAGTGTCTGTACTACCAAACTTCTATCTCAAGCTCAAGGTGCTAAAATATCCACTATTCAACTGCTTGCTAGGCGTATCCACTGACTATCCCCAGGCACCATAAATGCAGCACTCTTCTCCCTCTGTCTCTTACTTATTGAATATGACCAGTTATCTAACCAGTTAATAACAGGAGTGAACTCCCCTCCACCTAGAGAAAGCAAGGAGATAGTTGCACATGAAAATGTGGCCTGCCTGGTTTTGGCAAATGCCTCTTTATAATCTCATTTCCAATTTGAACCCACCTAATATGGCCCGTGTTGGAACTACACTGAACAGTCCCCACGAATGGAGAGCATGGCTTCACAGTCACCTTTGCACAGTTGTGGCTGCCTACATTCTCCCCTTCTACTGAACTAGAAAAATAGCAGCTCCTCCCTAAATCACCTCATCCTAATCAGTGTTCTTACCTGTGATTGCCGGTCCCTATCATTATCTTCCGTCACAACTCACCTTCCCTTCTGCATCACCATTGAACCTTTGTTACATAGATGATGCAAATAAAAAATAAAGTCAAAATTTAATGTTTTGGTTTTTTTTAGAATTTAAGGCTTAAAAAGTCATTAATCATATTAGTGGAAGGAGGGAAGGAAGAGAAAGGAAAATCTGCTTCATTAATCCATATAACTCCTCAGTGGTGAAAACTGAGATCCAGGCAGATATCAAATTTTATTGAAATTTGAGAGTAAATAGAGGGTAAAGGATTATGATCTTTCATCTGTTTCTCAAGTTTGTTTTAATCTCAGTATAATAATTCTGCTATAAGGTCTGCTATACTTTTCCCTACATTTTAAATACTCTTCTCAGAACTATAAAATAATTACAATAGTTGTAAGACACATATAATAGAAAAAGGAGGAAAGGAAGATGAAGAAAGAACAGAAGTAATTAATGCCTGATACTTTAACTAAATTAATGTAAACCACAGATCCAGGAAGCTCAGCGATCACCAAGCAGGATAAATGCCCAGAAAACGACCCTTAAGTGTAGCTTATTCACACTTTACAAAAGAAAAAAAAAATCCCCAAGGAGCTTAAGTGGGTGACAATTAATTGTAAAGAAGTAAAGATAAAAGTTTCACCTGACTTCTAAAAAAAAAAAGGGTAGTAAAATACTTAAAAAGCTAAGATAAAAAACACTAACTAGAATTTTGCACTCTACAAAATTATCCTTCATAAGTGACAGAAAAAAATAATTCCAAAGACCAACAAAAATTGAGGGTGTTTTTCCCAGTAGACTTGCCTTACAAGAGACCTACCTTATAAGAAGTGTTTGCTATAGTTTCTTTAGAGAGAAGAAAAGTAAGACAGGTCAGACTCAGACACAGAAAGAAAGGAGGAATATCAGAGAAGGAATAGCAAAGGCAAGATTTTACAAAAACTTGTATTCTCTTATCCTTACATCAAAAAATAATCAGTTTTCTCAAGATTGAAAAATAGTAGTGATGTAGTTGATGTGGCAAGGATATGTATATATCTATGTATATTTAATATTCTTGTGTGTGCGTACATGTAAGTAATCAATAATACAAGGGGATGGCAGTAATGATACAAAGACAAGAGGGAGAAACTTGTAGCATTTTGTGCATATAAGATACCTGCACTACCCATAAATTGGTCCAGTTTTACTTGAAAGTAGACTTGTATTAGTTATAAATGTATATTGCATAGTATAGGAAAATCCTGGTAGAAAGTTTTTTTAGTTATTTAATGTGTTAAAAAGGTCAATAAATAGAAACAGAAAATACTCAATTGAAAGCACATAAAGCAAAAACATATGAAAGACAAGAATAGGTCTAAAGAATGACAGCAGCCAATAAGCAACAAATACAATATTAATTCAACTATATTGATATCAGTGATGTATCAATCTTATATGTCAACTGAAATGAACTAAGAGATGCTCATGAAAGACTTTCTGGGTTTATAGATATTATTTCTGGGAAAGAGAAGCATGAGAAATGGTATAATCAAAAAGATTTCCCTCACAAAAACTGACAGGCATCATACAGCCCACCGAAAGTGCAACAGAATAATAAGGCAGAGAAAGGAGAAATCTGCTGGCTCTGTTTAATTGTGCCATTTGCCTTCTCCTGTCCTTAAATGCCAGGTTCATTGTGTACTGAATTCAAATAATGAAGACTGAGGCACTTGCCTGCAAAGCCTAAGGACCAAGTTTGATTCCCCAGTCCCTACATAAAGCAGATGTGCTAAGTGGTACAGGCATCTGGAGTTTGTTTGCTATGGCCAGAGGCCCTGGCACACCCACTGTCGTGTTCTCTATCTATCTGTCTCTTTCTCTCTCAAATAAATAAGATGTTTTAAAAAATAATAATAATGAAGTCTCGATCCCTAGTTCTCAGATGCTCAGAATCAGGCTGTCTTACAGCAGGTGTTTGCCTGTTGTTCAAACCTTTGGGGTATACCAGGTGTAATAGTTCATGCCAATTGTCAACTTGTCAGGACACAGAATCACCTGTGAGGCATTGGCCAAATCAGGTCAGCCTCTGAGCATGCCTGTTGAGAGAAGACCCACCTTCACCATGGAGAGCAGCACTATTCCCCAGGCCAGGGTTGCGAGCCAGGTAAAAAGGGCATCACTGCTTTCCACGTTTCCTCAGGTGCTGTGTGTGGCTGGCCGCCTCTACCCCACTGCCACGCCTTGCCCCACAACAGACCCAACCTCTGGAACGGTGAGCTGAAATAAATCCATCACTCCCTAAGCTGCTTCCCATCAGTTATTTTATCCCATCAATGAGAAAGTAACTGATATACCAGGGTCCAATCCATGTCCTGTGCTTAGGACAGCTATGAATGTGGACCAATACAAAATAATAAACTTACTGAAAACAATCTCATAATGTTTCATTTTATGAGAGAGAGAGAGACACAGAATTGGCACGCCAGGGCCTCCAGCCACTGCAATCAAACTCCAGACACATCTGCCACTGTGTGCGCACGTGCGACCTTGAACACTTGAGTCACCTTCTGTGTCTGGCTTACATGGGACCTGGAAAGTCAACCATGGGTCCTTAGACTTCGCAGGCAAGCACCTTAACCACTAAGCTATCCTAGCCCAGTGTTTTATATTCGTAACTTGATCACATGGTCCTTGAGCATAGACTTTGTAGATGACAAGTCACAATGACATGCAAAATAAATGTATGTACACTGTGTTCTTATGCATGTATGACTTCAGTTTTACAGGGATGTACAGCTTCCAAATACGTTATCTTCTAAGTGCAGACAGTAGATACCAGACATTGCATGTGCTTACTGTGACTTGGAGTGTGAAACACAGATGAACGGTGATGTTTTAACCTATTGTTGCAAATAACAAGCACTTAATGTTATTTAGAAGACAAGTATTCTTATCTGATTATTCAGGGGCCTTCCGCATCGTGGCTGCACCTTATCCGTTGACCTCCAAGTCTTATAATCAATCCTGTTTCATGCTGCACTGGCAGCTGAGATGTGGATGGGTTCAAACTTTGCTTTCTATTTTTTGGTCAATTTTCATAATGAAGGTAAACAGATTCCCTTATCTATTTTTTAATCCAACATGGCTGTTATAGCAAACAGGAAAAAGTTGAGCCTGGTGGTACATGCCTTTAATCCCCAGCACTTGAGAGGTTTAGGTGGAAAGATATCCATGAGTTCAAGGCCAGCCTGAGCTACAGAATGAGTTCCAGGTTGGCCTGGGCTACAGGGAGACCCTGCCTCAAGAAAGAAAGGAAAGAAAGGAAAGAAAGGAAAGAAAGAAAGATAGGAAAGAAAGAAAGAAAGAAAGAAAGAAAGGAAAGAAAGAAAGAAAGAAAGAAAGAAAGAAAGAAAGCAAGCAAGCAAGCAAGCATACCTCAAAAATAAAAAATTAGGGATGAAGGAGGATTTTTCAATGAAAAGTGGACAGATAAATACTTTTTACTTGAGCAAATAGTAAGGCACTCTGCTTAACCCATGGGACATTTGTGTAAGTTTTCAAAGACATAATTTGAAAAGGTATTATGTGCAAAAACATGTTGCCAAATCTGGCATGTACCAAGGACTGTATCATAAGGACAAACTAGCAAAACTGAAAACAAGTCTTTTGTTTGTTTGTTTGTTTGTTTTTGGTTTTTTTTTTTCCCAAGGTAGGATCCCACTCTAGCCCCCGCTAACCTGGAATTCACTATGGAGTCTCAGGGTGGCCACGAACTCACAGGTGATCCTCCTACCTCTGCCTCCAGAGTGCTGGGATTAAAGGCGTGCGCCACCACGCCTGGCAAAAGTCTGTCATCTTAACAAAATTTTCTTTAGAAGTTACAAGTTAGATTCTATTGCAAAAAACTAATTATATGGCAGTAATAGCCAAAAAGTCAAAACTTCTACACAATGAACACGGATGATAAGGTCTTTTTGTAAAATGCTGATTTATATTCCTTTGATTCCCAGGAGTGGTAGAGTTGGATCACAAGATAGAAGTTAGTATTCTGGTGAACCTCCACACTTATTTCTATAGTGGTTATACTAGTTTCATTCCCACAAAAATGTATAAGAGTTCTTTTTCCCCTAGATCCTTAGCAGCATTTGTTGCTTGGTTTGAATTATGATAGTGAGTTAATTAGGCAATATATGGTGAATATGCAGATTAAATATGCCCTAAAATAGGATATTTCTAAAGTCAGTTTGTTTTGCTTATTTTAAATCTCATGCTTTGGCTATGGATGACAGTGGTGATGCTACAAATATGGCTCAATTTGCCATTTTTCTCAGCAGTACTGATGAATATAATATCTTTGAGAAAAAAAAAGGGCCCCTGTAGTATCATTAAAAGGCATACAACTAAATCAAAAAAATTACACAAAGCAGTAAAAACATGTGAAAGGGATTTTCTTTGTCCATTGTCAACATATTTGGAATAGCTGCTGAAGGTACACTAATAATTTAACTTGTAAAGTTAACAGAAATGATGCAATTTGCACCCAAACCTCACATTTGATGGAATATCATCGCATGGTACAAGAACATGTATGTGTAAAAGTGTTAAAATGGATAATGTCACTGAGTTAAATCAACATCAAGAGTGAATTTCATAACAGCCAAGGGATGGATCATTACAAATCAAGGAATCCCTTAAAAGTGTTGGTGCTATTATTTACTTTCTTTAAGTAAGATGGCTCAGTCAAGGTTCTATGATTTGCAACACACTATCAAGTCATTTGTGGCATCAAAAATAAAATTTTAGGTAATTCCCTCTTTATCTTTTGGAAACCCTTTTCATTATCTTGAGAATCTTTTTCTATATTTCCTAAATAAAATTCACTTTCACCCTGTTTTTAAAAAATTATATATTATAAATGTTTTGTACTAGAACTTGACAATGACAAGTAGCTTATGGATTTAGCATTTTTTGGTACATTTAACCACTCATTTAAGTGAGTTAAGCATGCATCTTCAATATGAAAACTCACTTAACAATACTATGTTTCAAATTACAACAATATTCCAAATAAAAATTAAATATGGCAAGTTTAAACTAAGGC
Organism: Dipus sagitta; assembly: GCA_036346955.1. Taxonomy (NCBI): domain Eukaryota; kingdom Metazoa; phylum Chordata; class Mammalia; order Rodentia; family Dipodidae; genus Dipus; species Dipus sagitta. The sequence goes on from CM070787.1 coordinate 4,127,206, forward strand.
AAACAATATTTGGCAACATATTTGCCTAAACACAGGCCTGTAAACAGAAAAAAAAACAACTGTAACCTTGCTTTGTACTTTGATATAAGAATTTGATGAGAGTTCAAAATTTTGGTAACAAAATATTTTGGTGTATTTGTGTATCCATTTTCAATCAACATGAATATGTTTCTTGCCAATTTTCAAGTGGAATGTGTAGAGCTGAAAACTGACATTCAACTTGAAAGAAAACATGTCTTTTACTAGACTTGTGTAAGTCCTGTCTTCCCAGAGACAAACATATTGCTTTATAATCACATTTTGTTCACCTCATCACTTTTGCACAGAACTTACTCTGTGAGCAACTATTTTTAAGAATAAAGCTCACTAAGAGCAGAATTAGAATGAAAATATCAGATGAACACCTAGAAAACCACAAGGAACTGCAGCTATCCATCACACCAGATACTGAGGCATCAAATGTCCTACTGGTTTACAATGCCCTGCTTTTTTTCTTTTAGAACATTTTCTTAGGTAATGAAGGTCTACTATTTAGGTATGATCATTTTCTCTATTAGTGATCGCAAACTTAGGACCTTTTCAACAATTTTAAAAGACTCTAAACAAGATATCACCTAATTAGGATTATTATGTAAGGCCTTTTTTGCTAATCTGTGGTGGCAGCTGTCATAAAAATTATACATGGACTTGTAGAAAAAGTTCTTGCTTTCATTTTTGTTTCTTTTTTTCTCATCAGCTTGCATTAGTGTTTATATATTTAATATGTGGCTCAAGACAATTCTTTGTCCATTATACTCATAGAGAAGGCAAAGGCTGGATACCCATGAGTGATACCTGTGACTTTCTTGGATCTGTGGCTTACAAAGAACATACTATGGGATTCCTCAGCTTTTATAATTACATGAGTCAATCCCTCAAAAGAGTATGTACTGATATGACTTTAAATGCTAATAGTCTCAGTACAGATAAAAGACCAAGATTGTTACAACAGATAAAAACAAGTAAAGCCAAACTATATGTTATCTCTAAAAAGAAACAATCTTTAGCAGAGTGTGTTGGTGCATGTCTAAAATCACAGTATTTAGAATGCTGAGTCAGGAGGATCATAAGTGTGAGGTCATACTGGATGATATAAGGCCCTGTAAGAAGAGAGAAGAGAAAAGAGAGAGAATCTTAAATATAAAGATACCTATACCTATAGGTTAAAGGCAAATAATAAAGATACACTACACAAATGCTAATCAAAAGAAAGCATATATTGTATTCAGACAGTAGACTAATGGTAAGTTATTGGTGATGAAAAGCAGTATTGTATAATAATAAAGAAGTCAATACTCCCAGAAGACATAACAAACCTTGACCTAACAACAAAGTGACAAAATACACAAGGTAAAACCAATAGTTCCACAAGGAGAAATAGATGAATCCACTATTCTTATTAGAGTTTTTCACAGCACTCTATCTGAAGTGAGAGGTTCCAGCCGACATAAAGTCAGCAAGGACACAGATGAATTCAGCAGCCCCATCAATCAACCAGATATAATTGACAACTACAGACTATGTTTTCCAGAAAAAACAGAATACACAATCCTCTCAAGCTTACATGGAATATTTGCCAATGTATAAAACACATGGCAGCATGAAACAAGCCTCAACAAATTTAAAAGAATAGAAATCATGTAAAATATGTTCTCAGATATGAAAAAGGAAAGAAAGGAAGGAAGGGAAGGAAGGGACAGAGGGAGGTACAGAAAAAGGAATTAGAAACCAATGAAAGAATATGTCTGGAAAATTTACAAATACTTAAGAGACTAACCAGCATACTTCTAAATAACATGATCAAAGAAGAAGCTTGAGAAATTTAAAAATGCTTTGAACTAATCAAAACAGAAAATATAACTTACCAAAATTATGTAATTAGACATTGTTAGAACACAAATTACTAAAACTATGAACAATCAATTCTATACCTATAAATTTAATGACAGTGATAAAATGGAAGATGCCAAAACCTTACAGGTTGGACAATCCTAATACTTATAATAGAAACTGAATCAATAACGACATCTCAAATAGAAAGTAAATGATACAGATGTGCTTATACAACATTTATGGATGAGATTATACCAATCTTTATAACCTCTTTTATAACTTAGAAACTGAGAAATATCTACAAACTCATTATATTGGGCCAGCAAAATACAATATTCAGAACCAGATGAAGCCATTATAAGAAAACGACAGACCAATGCCTCTAATGAACATATATGCAAAACTCAACAAATAACAACAATGTATAAAGAAATTATATACAAATAATAAGGCTGGTTCAACATTTAAAACTTAACTAAGGTAACTGGTAATATCAATAGGTTAAGAAAGGAAAATGATCATAACATATGTGGAAAGGGCATCACACAAAATCACACATCAACCACTATAAAAACTCTCTTCAATCTAGGACAAGATGAACTTCTTCAAGTTGGCAAAAAAAAAAGAAAGAAAAAAAAGAAATCTACAGCTAACATCATTCCTAATGGTGAGAAACTAAAAGTTTTTCAACTAAGGTCAAGACAAAAGCAAGGGTGCCTTCCCCTGCCATTGTTTTTCCAAAGTGTTCTAGAAAAAAAATTTAAAAGTAAAATATCTGAAAGTAGAGTAATATAATGAAAAGGCAAATAAATCAGAAATAATTACATCAAACTGTCTTTGCTTACAAATGATATGATCATCCCTATAGAAAGTCACAAAGAATGGACAAAAACCAAAACAGCCTTGTGGAACTAATAAGCAATTGTAGCAAGATTACAGGATACAAAGTTGCTTCACTACATACTAGCAATGAACAATAGGAATTTAAAATTGAAAACACAATGTCATTTCTATTAGTATTCAAAAATGAGATACTTAGATAAAATCCATTAAAGTATGAGGATTTACATGAGAACTATAAAATTCCTACAAAAGCTATCATTAAGTAAATAAATAGAGATAATCCTATGTTCATGGATAGGAAAACTCAATTCTGTCAAGATGCCAGTTCTTCCCAAACAAAACTGATAGACCAATATAATTCAAATCAAATTTTACCAGGTTATTTCATAGATATGAAAAGTCAGATTCTAATAAACCCAACATGTTGATACACAACTATAATCTTAGCACAAGGGAGTAAGTTAGATATAGGATGACTTTGACAAGTCACCCTTGGTTACATAGTGAGGTCAAAACTAGTACACATGACGTCCTGTCTCAAAAATAAATAAATAAATAAGACTATAATTCTAAAATATATCTACAGAGACAGAAACCCAGAATAACCAGCTCACTCTTGGAAGGAAAGAACAAAGCCAGAGGGCTGTTACCACCTGATTTCAAGACTTATTGAAATCATACAGTAATAAAGACAGGATGATATTGGCACAAAGATGACAAGAAGATCAACGGAACAGAATAGGGTCTCAAGATAGATCCACGTAAATATGTTCAAGTGCTCTTTGATAGAGGAACAAAGACAATACAATGTGACAAAGATAATCTTTCAACAAATGGTGGCTAAACTATTGGATATCCACATGCAAAGACAGAATCTAGACAAAGACTTCACCCCTCACAAAAATTGATTCAAAATGGATCATAAAATATCTCAATGTAAGAAAAAACATAATAGAAATAAGACACAGGAGAAAACCTTATTTACCCTGAATATTGTGATGAGAAAAGAACTGATTATCTATACTGCATCCAAATTTAAAACTTCTGAACTTTGTTTTCATATACTTGTGGAAAGCAAAAAAGTTGAACTCATAGAAGTAGTGTAAAACTGTGCTCACTAAAGGCTAAGATGGAGAGGAAGGAGGGAGTATAGTGGAAGGTTAGAAATAGGTATCACTATACCATTAGATAGGAAAAATGATAAATCTTAAGAGTAAATATGAATGCTAATTATATAAGTAAATTTTTATACATGTATCAGATAATATTATGCCCAATAATATAAATAAATATTATGTATCAATTAAATTTTTTACCTTCTTACAAAAGACAGTCAAAAGAATGAGTAAATAAGTGACAGATTGAGACAAAATATTTATACAGACTCCATCTGATCAAAAACCCTGTCATATAAAATATGCAGACTTTTATAACTGAACAATAAGGGCTTGGAGTATAGCGCAGTGGTAGAGTACTTGCTTAGCACTGTGTAGGATCATATATTTAATCCCCAGCACCAAAAATTTGCTCTCCCACCAAATCTAAATAAGTAACTTGATTTTAAAAATGGACAAAAGACCTGGAAAAAATAACTCACCAAAGACATATATACAAGGCTGGGGAAATGGCTTAGCAGTTAAGGCGTTTGCCTGCAAAGCCTAAGAAACCCAGTTTGATTCCCCAGGACCCATGTAAGCCAGATGCACAAGGGGGCGCATATATCTGGAGTTTGTTTGCAATGGCTGGAGGGCCTGGCATGCCCATTCTCTCTTTCTCTCTGCCTCTTCCTCTCTCTCTCTCTCTCTCTCTGTGTGTGTGTGTCTCTCTCTCTCAAATAAATAAATAAGTAAAATATTTTTAAAGACATATATATAAATGACAAGTATGAAAGTGAAACGATGTTCAACATTATATATTGCTAGGCAATTTTAAAACACTGAGATAGATATCATTATACAAATATCTGAATAGCCCAAATCCCAAACTCTGACATTATGTGCTGACAAGTACATGTAACAAAAGTTCCGTTCAAGGAAGGGTCTCACTCCAGCCTAGGCTGACGTGGAATTCACTATGGAGTCTCAGGCTAGCCTTGAACTCACAGAAATCCTCCTACCTCAGCCTTCCAAGTGCTGGGATTAAAGGCATGAGCCACCATACCTGGCACAAAAAGAACTTTCATTCGTTGCTGGTAGAAACGCAAAATGACACAGGTACTTCAGAAGGTGGTTTCTTTTAAAGCTAAATAAAGTATACCCTTAACTTCTCTGTCCAGTCACCAATCTCCTTGGTATTTATACAACTAAATGGAGAGCTTATGCTCACACATATACTTAACAGACCTTTTCTCCACCATTACCAACACTTGCAAACAACCAAGACGAACTCCAGATAGAAGACCAAAATTGAATGCTAAGAAAAAGTTATCTATCAAGCCATGAAGGATGTGGAAGAAACCTAAATGCATATTAACAAAGTGGAAGAAGCTAATTCCCACTCAACTTTCCACTCAATTTTGGTGTGACTCTAAAATTACTAGCAATACAATAAAGTTTAACTTGAGAAAAGAAGTGGTCTGCTGATGATTGCAGAGCAGGCAAGTGGGCTGCTTCACTTTTCTCTTCCTGGGGGAAGAAGCAGAGAAGTTTCTATAAAATCATGGAAAGAGACTGCAACTGTGCTGAGTAGATAGCCAATTCCAAAACCTAGGTATATAAGCAATAAGGAATTCCTGTGCAACATGAAGGGCTGCAAGCATACTTAATTACTGTATGCCCTACAAAGTAGACACTATATAAATCACATTTAATCTGCCTGGACCTAGTCTAGAAAGCCTCCCACTTGTTGGAGAAGTAATATGTAGTGAATAACCAACACTGGATTAATTGAAGTATTCTTTGGATCCCTTTTTAAATAAAGTTCTTCAGAGCATGTGGGAAAAATCTTGGCATTTTTCTTAAAAATGTTCCCAAAACTTTAGAAAGTAACAAAACTAAATACCAACAAAAGAAGTAATTGACTTAACCCATTTAAGTTAAATTTTAATTGAATCCAGAAAGCCTCACTATTTAATTCAACTAGTCAGTACATTAAGATAATGAGCTACATTTATCCATTACATTCTCATTAAATGTCATCAAAATGATCATTTCAAATTAAAATATATATGCCTTGCTCATGAAATGAAAACTAATTCTAGGTACAGTCAACATGAAGTAAGATCTTTTAGGTATTTTTAATGTAAATCAAATTCATATTGTAACCTTGCTGAGTAAAATATAGTATCTACTACATTTAATGGCAGTTTCATAGATAGATGGCTTCTTACTTTATAAATATAAACCAACTTTAAGAGGGAATTACTTAAACACAATTTCTAACCCTAAAAATTCCTTTTCCTGAGGTTGTATTTTCACAATTATTATGGTTTAGTCTATAAGAGATTACATTTAAAACCTTTTTTTATTTATTTTAGAGACAGAGAGGGAGAGAGAATTTGTGTGGCAGGGCCTCAGCCACTGAAATAGAATTCCAAATGCTTGTGCCACCTAGTGGGCATGTGAAACCTTGCACTTGCCTCACCTTTGTGTGTCTGGCTTACGTGGGATCTGGAGAGTTGAACATGAGTCCTTAGGCTTTGCAGGCAAGCACCTTAACTAACTGCTAAGCCATCTCTCCAGCCCAAGGATTACATTTCAATATTAACTTTAATATTGGACATAAACTACTTCATCTGTTTCCCCAACTTCCAGAAGCCCGGAACTAAGGAAACTTCGTCCCTCCCTGCCATGGCCACTACTACAGCATGTGAGGGAAGAAAAGCCCCTTCCCTGACCGTGGAGATGTCGAGAACAAACACCCCTGCTGCACAGGGCATGGAAGCGGCAAGAGGAGGCTGATGCTTGTCACTGGAACTGCTTCAAGCTGAGCACTTTCTCGAAATTGCACATTTATAGTTGGAACTCACATCCCCAAAGACAACAGAAAACCATAATATTGTTAGCTCTGGAGTTCATCTATATTATAGGTACTAAGTGGCATTGTTATTGCCATTCACATTTCCTGTGTTGTACCAAACATACCACCTTTTGAAAGACAACCTATTAAAATGTGGGGGAGGAACATTAGGTAGAATCATTAATTCAGATTTTCATACACTAGGAAATATGAAAGATGAGCAGATAAAACCACAACCTGCAGGAACCCTGTGAATCTTGTTCAAAGCCATACCCCTCATCCAGCATTAAACATACCTTAAGCACTAGACAGTTTTCAGGAACAAAGTGGTTGAAGGCTGAGGATAAGCAGCAGCTCAGCATCCCCAAGAGGTCTTGCTCATGACGAACTTGTTTCTAGTCACTCATTTAAGCAGGCACAGCCTTAGAAATGTTCTTATTACAACAACCTACTACAGCTTCTAGTGCAGCTACAGCATAGCATCTACTTATATTGAGTGCTTTGTTAACACCCCTCACCTGATATTCTATTTTAATCAGAACCAATGGAAGTAAAATTGCTGTGTCAAGAAAGTTGCACCAAATGTAATTATAATAGTCAACTACTACAAATGCCTGCCCAAACACTTCAGGCTTTGTTTCTAGAACAAAGATTCTGAAGAACAAAGTAAGACAGTTCTACTGCCCACTTTTCTAGACAGCAACTAAAACTCTTAAGGAGTAAAGTTCTCAAATAGGTAAAATAAAATACTCACTAAATATTATATTGTTATATTAAGGTCTAAATCTAAATGATGCATTAAGATAATACAGTACTAAACAAGTACAGGCTATCTTTAGCAACTCACTTTCAGCAAATGTGTAGAAAAAGGAGCAAGAGGACAAGAGGCATTCTTTGAGACTAAGCAAGCATTTGCCGAATTCCATAGTATAACTTATATAGCATGAAAGAACTGATGGTTGAAAGTAAAGTCTAACAAATATTTACAACGTTAGTCTAACAGGAATAAGATCAGAAAATAAAACAAAAGGAGCAATGGTACATAATGTAAGAGTATACCACTGTTCATAACCTTTAATATGCTCAGTACTTTGACGGACATTGATTCCCATTAACTAACCAAACTAAGGGAATGCCTGACCTCACCTACAAAGTCCATACCATGACACAATGTAAAGTACTGAGAATGAAACAATCTGAGATCAAAATAGGAAAATTACTGCCAGCAGTCCAAATAAGTCATTAAATATAATGGAAGATGGAGTGACTGCTACTGGACACTACTTTTTAAAAAATTATGTTACTTTGGACAGCCATTCTTCAATTCTCATATTATAAAAGAGTCTAAAAACTTGCCAACTCCTTGATGATACTCCTTTTTGCCCAAAATGGCAGCAGGCCAGAGAGTGAAAGTGTCTACATCACAGCTTCTGAACCCCTTGACATCTTGACCTCTGTGACCACTGCCATGCCCACTCGTGGGACTGAAGACAGTGGAGGGACATAAGAATGAAATAATAATTCTTTAGTCCCAGCAAGTATCCTTTTATTCTAGTGGGCCACTTTCTAGCCAAAATACATACAAAATAGGAAGCTAAAGAATTATGAGTGTTCAACCCTGAGACATCTCTATCACACCCTCCAAGGCTCAGGGTCTGTTGTGTAACAGCCAAAGGAAGGGTAGGACTGCTTACAATGCACTCTTCCAGACATAAAACAGCCTGGATATCCATGACCTCGCAGTATCTGGCACTACCTACACAAGACCCTCATAATAGGAAGAAAAGATGATGACATCAAAATAAGAGAGACTAACTGAGAGGGGGATATGTTGGAGAATGGAAAGTAGGAGAGGGGAGGGAATTATGATTTATTGTCTATAATTATGGAAGTTGTAAATTTTTTTAAAGTTTAAAAAAAATTATTTTATGTATTTGAGAGGGAGAGAGAATGGGCACACCAGGGCCCCAGCCACTGCAAATGAACTCCAAACACATGTACCACCTTATACATCTGGCTCACATGGGTCCTGAGGTACTGAACCAAGGTACTTTGGCTTTCCAGGCAAGCGTCTTAACCTCTAAGCCATCCCTCCAGGCCCCGGAAGTTGTAAATTTTTTAAAGTGAAAACAAAAGCTGGCAAGAGTAGGGGTGATGACTCAGTGGGTTAGAGCACCTGCTGTGAGAGCCTGAGGACCCGATTACAATCCCCAGGACCCATAGAAGGGGCATGCCTGTCACCTCAGTGCTAAGGGACATGGAAACAGGGGGTATTGATGGGGCTGGTTGGTCAGTGAGGGGAACCAGCAGCTCCAGGTTCAGGGAGAGATTGTCGGAGGAAAGCAGGGTGGAAAATCAACAGAGGACACCTGGTATTCTTCTCTGACCTCCACGTGTGTGCACATGGGGCATGCACAACTGCACACACACATGTATATCACACACACACACCCAAAAATAGATGAACAAATTAAAGCACATAATGCAACATGCAAATAAAAAAGAATTATGAATCCAATGAGTAATCTAATGGGTGAATTAAAGGATCACATGTAAATAAGTTAAATAAGAGTAAGCTTAAAAAGAGACAAATAAATGGGGTTTCCGCTTATGTTACTCTCTATTTTAGTCCTAAAGACTTTAAATTAGCTAAAAAGTTAATCACAGATGACTCTATGGGAAAACTGTGATCAATTATGTAATATTCATAAACATACCCATGCATATGTAAATACTGCGAAGAATATTCCTTCATTGTAAATCTGAAAAACCTACTAGTTACCCTATAAATCACAACACCTATTACATTATATTTTAAAAATAACCATTATTACTGTGACGCATATTTTGGATATAGTAATACACAGACATACTTGACCACATTATGAAAACAGTTCTTTCTTCTTCAAGACTGAGTCAAAAATGTAATCCCTTAGGTTGTGAAAGCTTCAAGATTTCTAATGCAGAACAGAAGAATGCGACATACTAGTAAACACACTAGCTCAGCAGTAGCCCCAGGTTACAAGTACACAGCCTAGGGACAGAACAGAAAGCCAGCCCTAGAAGAAGTTCTGTTACAGATTTTGGGGTAACTAAATTCAAGGTTCCAGAGTTCTTGCCCTCATTCGCTTCCCCACCCACCACCTACCTCTCCACCCCAGTACAGGAAACCAGATAAAACCAAAATGATACATTTAGAGGAAATGTTCCTCAGGGAAATCAACAGAAAGGACTCTACATAAACATGGAGAATAGAGGCCCATCTAATTCTAAGGTCTTTGTACTTCATGTCCTGAGTTCAAACCTTTTCAGCAGGCTAATTTTACAAGGCTTTTATTCTGGCACTACAAAAACACAACACCACATGGTACTATGTCACTTGCTTATAATCCTAGAGCAGGGAGGTGGGGTAGAAGGATCAAGAGATCAAGGCTAGTGCGGGCTATACAGAAAGTTTGGAGTTACTCCCATTCCATCAACCTATCTGACCTCAGAACACTATTACTTTAGGAAAATAATTTACAAAGTTAATTAATGGAAAGCTTGGAAAACACTGCACTGTTTTTATAGAAGATTGAAACTGAACTATCATTCATTGGGATAATTAGAAACTAAGTTAAATGAGGCTATTAAAGCATATTGAAAGAAATCAAATTGAAAAAAATCAAATCCATTAAATTGTTAATAATAAAAAGATTTGACATTTTCCGAAGAGGTTCAAAGCTACAGGTAGACTCTTTCTAGTACTCAGTCCCACTCACACAAGGCTTTGATATAAGACAAGAGAAGCACAACAGTAGAAGCTACAAAATGAGCATCTGAAAGTACAAAGTATACGAAACAAAACAGTCACTTCAGAACAATGGAGGAGTGCTACTGCTCTGAAACTAGACTTGTCATTTTATACTTTAATTCAGACATTTGAGCATGAGTTCTCTGTCAGTGCACGATCCCAAAAGCGAGTCTCCCTATGTCAGACAACCCAAATGCCACTTCAAACTGGGTCACAACATCTTTCTATCATGTTATTATATAGGAATAAAATCAGAATTTATTTTTGCCACTTTCCACTATGTCCCCTTGAACAGCTACATAATATCTTCATAGCCTTTAGCCAGTTAAGATCGGTGACCTACTCCAAGTCACCATTAAAGTTTTATATTGAACCACTGGGCAGTAAAAGAACTTTGATTTCTCATGCTGTGGCTGAACCTTAATGCATCCAGGCTCCAATCACCTGGAATAAGAGCAGATATTGTCCACATTCCCCACTCTTCACTATAAAAGACAAGTTGGACATTTTAATGAGGGAGATTTTTTTTAATCTTTCCTGTTTCTTCCTTTTTTGCACATATCTTATTCTGTATTCTTTATGTGAGGGCCATTTTGTTAAAGTGGTTCAATATTTAATTAAGGATTAAATGGTTAAGCAGTTTACTTATTAAATTATAAAAACCTTCAGTGTTGACACAGCTTTTTCTAATTAATTAAATAACCTAATAGAAATTTTGAAATTAGATTTTAAAGTGAGCTTTTAAAAAACACAGGTTATTTTGAAGATATTAAGCTATAAACAAAGCATATGACAGTCATGGTAGAACATACATGCAACACCAGGAACCAGGAAAATCCTCAAAGTTCAGAATTCTGAGCCTAATCTAAGTACCCATCAGATAAGCATATAAAACATAGCACTGACGTGGCGACTCTGGGACAGAAGGAGCACATCATACTACCTGAGGAGGCCCAGTGGGAATATATATTATGGAGAGACAGAAGGAGTCAAAATAATTCATTTTAAATTCAATTATTTAAACTCAATTTCTCTTTCACTTAATTGTAAAATGCTCAATTTAAGTCTTTGTATTTCTTTTTCTATTAATAGATAACACTGGATTTATGTTCACTAATGCTTTCTCTTAAAAGTGAAAAGCCACAAAGGGGCCAAACCTTTTCTAGTTTGCCTGTTTATTTCAAACGTTTTCCTTGTAATCCATAGTCCCATAATTTGACAGCAATTTTTTCTTATACTCACAGACAAATTTTAGTTTGTTTTCTCATTGCATTTTACACAATAAATATAACAAAATAGAGCTGACAATATTTGATGCCTAAAATGAATAGATGCTAAGAGTAACTCAGTGAAACCTCCCCACTATTTTAGTTCTTTGGATATGAGAGAGCCGACAGCTAGGAGCTGGAGAAACAGCCAAAGCAGAGCGGGATGCACAAGCGAGGCAAAAAGCCAGTTAGTTATGAGGGAGGACCTGTTCTCTTGTCAGGCCTGCCCTCATGGTACGGGATTGCTGATGGCCTGATTACATACAATTTGTGAGGAATGGAGCAAGTTTTCACTGTCTTTACTTCAAGTTCATTAACAACCACAATCTAATGTCATGTATGCTTTCCAAATTATCTACATAAACATTATCTGCGCCTACTTCTCTTGTACTACCAACATCTATCCATTTCTACCATTTACATTACATGAAAAGTCATTGGTTTTTAAGTTTTGCATGTGCCTACACAAACACAAGCAGACACAGGCACATATACTATTTAAAGATCTATGAGGCATTCACTATCCACAATAGTTTGAAAATGCTAACAAAGTGCAAATAAATTTCTCTTTTCAGAACCTTTAATGGGCAGATGCATAAAGAATTGCTTGATGTAAACATAATATGTCACACTTAAAAATCTATTTGGCTATGGAGATGTTTTATATGAATATTTTCATATCATATACCTTAGAAAACTTAAATTATACAAAATAGACTATATATATATATATATATACATATACATATACATACATACATATATAAAATTTTACATCCTCAACTTAAGAAAATTTCAGGAAAATAAAATCATATATGTGGATAATTTCCACAAATTAACTAATTCCTTGGCCCTAAAGGAAAGAACAGGAATAATTCTGTCCAAAAACAAAAAAAATCTTTCCACTGCTACAAACTTAATTTAGTTTCCTTTGAGAGTTAACAGAGTGGTAAGTGTTAAGAGAGAAATGTCCATTAAATTATTAAGGGAAAAAAATCCCTATCTCCAGTAAATCTTCATTTATTAGAAGATGAATATTTTGGGGTTAAATTTTGTTTCTCCTATATAAAAAGATATGTTAGAGCCCCCTAGTAACTCAGAAAGTGATTTTCTTTGGAAACATGGTCAGAAGTTGTACCAGAGTAGTAACTGCTCCTAATACAGTAGGATAGGTACCATAAAAAGCAAAAAAGTGGATACAGAGACACTTGGAGAGGGAAGATATGAACAGACATAAAAAGTTGGTCATCCACAAGGCAGAAAGAGGCCTGCAACAAACTCTCACAGCCCACAAAAGGAATCAACCCTAGAAATCCTATGATTTCACACTTTAGATTTCAGGACTCTGCAAAAACACATTCTGTTTCTTAAGATAGCTGTTTTATGGTACTTTTGTTACAGCAGTCCTAGCAAACTAATACACCACCACAACTAGGGAACACTAAAAAACTGGCTGTAAAGTCAATACAAAATAGCACTTAACTAAGCATTTAAGGTTTGAGGTCTTAAGCTTTAACACAAGTTCCCTCCTCAGTTTCCTTACCTACCTATATCTCCTTTGGGTTAAGTATGGGGCTTAATAATGTGTTCCAAATTTCTTGGAAGAGCACAAAATACTAAGTACATCTCACCATCTAGTTTTACAATTTACTTCATACATCTGGCTTTAAAGAAGTAAGCAAAACAGCAAAAGTAGGAAGATCAAATACAAATGTTAAAGCATGTCATGGTCAATATTACTCTTATCAGTTTTTAAGCAAGGTGTTTTGTAGTTTAGACTGGCCACCAGCTTTCCATGTAGCTGAGGATGCCCTGGAACTTCAGATTCCCCTGCTTCTCCCTAACAAGTGCTGGGACTACTGGGTGTGCAACCGCACCTGGCCTACTCTACCAGTTTTTAAAAATGTTATCTTCAGCTAGAGATATGGCTTAGTGGGTAAGCACTTGTCTGTGAAGCCTAAGGACCCAGTTTGAGGCTCAATTCCCCAGGACCCATGTAAGTCAGATGCACAAGGTGGCGCATGCATTTGGAGTTCGTTTGCAGTGGATGGAGGCCCTGGCATGCCCATTTTCTCACTAAATATCTGCCTCTTTCTCTATCACTCTCAAATAAATTAAAAATAAATAAATAAATAAATAAAAATGTTATCTTCACCAAAAACAAATCAAAAGACTAAACAACCTTTTAAAACCCAGCTATTATTAAAAAAAATCATATACTAATCCATCCAATACTTTTCAATACATATGTCCTAGAAAATAAAATTTTGAGGATACAGAACTAAAAAATATAGTACTTTCCCTAAAGGAGTAAACCCTCTCTATGGAAATGAAAATAGGAAATGATTAAATAAAGAGTCATATCCACTAAGACAGAGTTATACACATAGCACTACAAAGTAGGTACATATATTTGTAAGTATATGAATACAGCAATGTTAACTTTTCTGGAATGAATAAAACTTTAGACAGCATAATGACATTTTAATGAGTTAATTGAAAATCTGTTCAATTTTCCTTCTTAATTCTTTGCTGATCAACATTCCAGGTTTAACATAGAAAACTTCTCTCAGATTTCTTTTTACAAAATAGGATTAAATAAAAATGAACAGTTGTTATGAGCTGGCCATGGTGATGTACACCTTTAGTCCCAGCACACAGGAGGCATAGGTAGGAGGAACACTGGGAGTTCAAGACCAGCCCAGGATTACAGAGTGAGTTCCTGGAACAACAGAGTGAATTCCAAGTAGCCTGGGCTACAGTAAGACCCTACACTTCAAAAAAAAAACAAGACCCAGGTTCAACTACCCAGTACCCACATAAGCCAGATGCACAAAGTGGCACATGTGTCTGAAGTTCATTTGTGGTGGCTGGAGACCCTGGTGCACCCATTCTGTATCTGCCTCCTCCTCTCTCTCTTTGTGTCTCTCTCAAATAAAGAAGTAAATAAAATATTTTCTGAATGAATGGTTTTTTTGTTCATAAACTCACTGCATTCATATTTGGTCACCTCCTTGTTCTTGGGAGGAGAACTTATAGCTAAAGCTTGCTAAATGGACTTCTATTTTCCTAAGGGAAAACCAGAAAATTCATGTTTCAATCCTTCCTGAAAATCTTGCCAAACTGTACCTTCTCTTGTCTGGGTTGCACATTTCCCCAATGAAAGCTGTCTCTATGGTTATAGTGGTCTGTCAGTCCTTAATCAGATGAGTATAAGTGATGTAAGCACGTTGCTGTAACTCTCAATACAGAAGAACAGAATTGTGGGTTGATTCTTATTCCTTATTGACTGGTGTGGAGAGAAAGCAAGCAAGGGTAAAAGTCACTTAACTATACTAAAAAACATACTTTGTGATTATATTAAAATATATGCCACATACTTGATCGGTTCTGAAGTAACTAAAGGTTCCCTGTGAGTGCTTGCTCTGGGTGAGGCTTCCTAGTAGTACAGAAGCATGGGACAGTGCAATGACTCAAGAAGTCTCTATCACCCTCTGTGTTTACTTATGTCAGCAAGAACTTGAAAGCTCTATTTGCAAAGGATAAACACAAAGCAGATAATCTCTTAATGGATAATTGAGTTGACACTATTAGAATCTGAGAGTTTCAAAGGCAGCAGAAATAATAACCCCATTTTCTGGAGTTTAAAATTCAATGAGAAAAGAACAAGCAAAAATAAAGTAATTGAAACAGAAGCCAATATATAACCAACTATAGATAGATAGGAAGCTCTCCCCATTTTCTTCTCATTGCTCACCTTCTGATCCCTGTTTAACCCCTTATCCTTCCCTACTTTGACTTCTACAATAAAGTTAAGTAATTACCTTTTAAATATGTAGCTCTGTCCACTTTTCCCACCAATATGTACAACTCTTAAGAATTTCTAAATAATGTCTTAATCATAAATCACGGTACATCTACAAATAGTATACTTGCTTAGCCTGTGGCTTACAGTAAGAAAGACATGATTGTGTGGCTAAAAAGGAAAGTGAGAAGTTTTAGAGTTCACATATTCACAGCTAACTTGACCTCTAAGAACTTGGGGGGATTCAATCGTAAATTGAATTGAATGGAAAGAAGGAAAAAAAACAGACTTTTAAGTAATCTGTGATCCATAGGAATTTGATATATGCCCCTATGTGTAATTTTAAAAATATAACCACTTTGGATTAGACAGTCTCCTTCAAAAAATCATTTAAAAAATCTAGTAGGAAGAAATGTACAAAGGGTTCATAGCCAGACATGTACCACTTTACATGTCTTCATATGCAATTCTGGAGTCAGTGTGTCTGAGATGTCACCATCCCTCAATTCAATATTTAATTTAAAAAATTAAATATTCATCAGGAGAAATAAAATAAGTGGTATAAACTCTCATCAATACTTTCAGTTGTGCTTTTAATTTTACACTAACAATTCCAATATTCAAGTCCAGATGGTTCCTGCAATGTCCTCAAATTCAGAATACTTTCTCCTCATTAAATTAGAAGAGGGAAAATTCAAGAGGATGAAGCATATTAAAGGAATTCAAACTGAGAACACTGTTGGTAAAGCTCCACTTGATCCAACAACTATGAGTGGAAAAGGTTATATGATAGAATGGTACCTACAGCCAACTATAATAGGATATTAAAGGCAAAATTAAGTAACGGGGTTTCCCTGGGAGGAAAATTGTGCTTCTTCAGAAAGGCAACACTTCATTATGTCCAACACTGATTCGAACACGCCTTTGCAACTGACATAAGTTTTGTCTTCTACATAAATCCGATCAAGGACCTGCCTGACCAGCTAGCACTGCCAGCAGTCCACTTGACTAGGAGTGGACAGGTTAGGAGGAACTTTAAAGTGCCATGAAAAATGCCTAAGTAGTATGGATTTTGTCATTTTTTCTATGGAATGACTATGTCAACACATTATTATTATGTTATCTTTTAGGAGCTAAAGTGTAATATGAGGGACTGATCATGGATAGACTAAAAGATACAAACTATAAGCCACATGTTAGTGTGGAACAAATAGGATAAACAGAAAACTAAAAGCACTCTTCCACAGAAACAAAACTTTTCCCCAATACAGTATGAATGAATACATAAGTACACAAAGGACCCAAACACCACTCTTGTTTGTATGTGTCTGTTCAGAGAATTTGTGGGTATTTATTACTTCTTTTTTTTTTCTTTAGCAACAGCTTGTATTACAGGAAACACAGTAGAAAACAAATTGGAAAGAAGAACAAAACAGGTGAGTATATGTTACTTAAGTTAGCTTTTAGTTCAGGTAGCCAAAATTGTTATAGCATCTACATTGGGAACGATTTTGAGAATTTGAAATATTTTATTTTCTTTTTGTTTTATTAAATAGCAACTTTGTTAGACTCATCACGTGTTGGTACCATCATTTCCCTCCTACCTGCCCCTTTTCCACTGAGGGCTGATCTCAGTGGGGTTGTGAGGTATGAGTTACGAGAGCAGCATCATGAAGAGGCCAGAGCCTCTGCATATTCCCTCCCACTCGGTGGCTCTTACTCAAGCACCACCCTGACAAGAGTGAGTTGGAGTCTAAAAGAGAAGTGATGTTATGTTTTAATATAGGAAACAGGTAACAAATGACAGGAAGAACAAAACATTTCATTCATGAGAATAAGAATTTTTAAAAAGAAACCCTCAAGTATTTTTTTAAAACTCCCTAATTCCAAGATTCCAAAATAAGTAGGTAATTATTTTAATACCTTTAACTTCACAATAAATAAATCCTAATGAACAAGGTAAGAATGTGTGTGTGTGTGTCCAATGCTGCTGAAATTCATTTACTGACAATAAAAAAGCATAAATTGAAGTAGTTAACAGGGTGCAAAAGCCTAAATGTGCAGCAAGTTTAATTTTATAAAGTTGATTATTTATTCACATCTTAATACAGAAAGAATTAAATAATTAGTTGCTGTCTTTAATAGCATCTTTCTCTGAGTTAAACAAAGGGCTTTTGTATCATGTTAAAAAAACTAAATTCAGCTAATTATTTAATAAGATTTGACTGAAATACCTGTCCCAAATATACCAAAATATGGATAATTCCCTTTCAAGATAATTAACATTTGACTGTATCTGAAAAAGACACTTTTCTTATAGCTCACTACTTTGCCAGAAATCTACCACCTGCTCAAATAACAGCATAAAGACTCTGAAGGTAGTCTTTGAAATCTTGAATCACTGATAGCTCAATTAAAGGGGATCATCAGAGACACATCCATTCATAAAAAGGAAAACTGGAAAGCCTTCTAGGACTTGCCAGGATAGTCTAAGGCAACAATCTCTCCTTAGGTAAGTCATCAAAAGGAACGTTATATTTCCATGTTTGTAGACTATATATGATTGATCATTCTACCACACAAGAGAAAATTAACCTTTCAGTCTCTACCAAAAGAAACAATTCCAACAGCACAAGCAGGCTGGTTAGCACAGTGGCTCATTCAGGCTGTGGGTTCTAGAGCCAGACCTTATATATACATTGTTTTACTTCTTAGTGTAACTGATGATAGCAAAGGTCAACAATGTTTCCACATCCTGGTTTCCTCATACATAAAATGGGATAATGATATTTACTATTTCACAAATTGGCATGATGCTTCAAAAACCTAAACATGAGCAGGAAAAAATCAGTGTTTGGGTGCTGCATATGACTATAAGCTAGGTAACCTATTTTTTTCCAATCTGCTAGTATTATTATAAACTAAATAACTATACTGAATCTTTGGGTACTTCTTTTGGATTACCTATTGTAACTATCACTAAACATTAACTCTTCAGGTAAGATACAAATAGTTAGAGCCTAAATAAGTAATAAGGAATTTAAAATTTTTTATTATAAAAACTGCTAGATTTTCAGTTCCTCATCTTGCCCCTTCTTCACTCCAAACAGCTAGATGAAAGCCCTTTCCAGCCAAGGAGAGGCTTACTCTCTAGTAGAGATTTGTTAGTGCTGGTGGTAGTTTTGTTTGTTTTGATTTGTTTTTATTTTATTTTTATTTATGTGTGAGGAGAGAGATAAAGTAAGTATGGGCATACCAGAAGGAACTCCAGAGACGTGCACCATTTTGTGCATCTGGCTTTATTTGGGTACTGGAAAATCTAACCCCCAACTGTCATGCTTTGCAAGCAAGCACCTTTAGCTGCTGAGACATTCCTTCAGCCCTAGGACAGATTTTTAATGATTTTCAAATAATACAGGGTAAGTTTATAACATACACAAAAAGAAAGGAATGAAGTGAAAATATATGTGTCTCTGCCCAAATTTGGATACCAAAGTAGTGAAGGCTAGTTATATACTCTCCAGACAGGTACAGACTCTTCTCTAGGGATCTGGACAGCCTAAAGTAAAATGCCTAAAACTATGGACATCAGAGGGTCCCCAAAAAACCTCCTAGCATGACTACCCTAAACTGAAATCTGTAAGTCTACAAGCCCCATCCAAAGGCACAGATCTACCAGTCAGTTTTTCAAAACTGTTTAGTATGAGTAAGTGAGCACAGACCATGGCACATTAAAGCCCAACAGAAACAGAAAAAGATAGACCAATGCAAGCAAACAAAAACCAGTAACTTAGAAGAAACAGAGAATACATTTCCCAAACTATTGATAATAAGCTTCAAAGAGACAGAATATAAGCAACTGTGAAATAAGAACAGGGTGATATTTTAACAAGTAGAGATCAAATAACAAAAGAATTGTTTTAATCTAAGGAGGGTTAGAAAATAAAACTAAGGTTATTTTCTAATAAGGAAAATCAAAAGACAAAATCTGTGGACAATATCTGAAATGATAAAATAATTAGAGAATGAGTACAAATTCCTACAATATCAAAGCAAATAGGAATTCTAAATACACAAATTAAGGAAAGAACTAATTCAAAAAAACTAGTAGAAAGTGATATTCTAGGTCTCATGTACTCAGCCTGCTGCTGGAGTTTACTCCACCTAAGTAAGGGGCCAGCAAAGACATCAGCTAACAAGGCATCTATTATGGTTTGGGTCTTAAATGTGTCTCCCATACATGCAGGACTTAATCAAGAGAAGCTTGGTCACTGGGGTCCTTGAAAGGGATACAGGGGGACAACAGCCTACTTCCCTTTCCTTCCACCCTCCCTCCCTTCCTTCCTTCTCTCCTCTCTCTTTCTTCCTCCTGCTCTCTCACCCCTCCCCATTCCCTCTTCTCTCTTCTGGTTGTCAGGTGAGCAGTTTTCTCTGAGACATGCTCTACCACAGCATACTATATCCACTTTGCCCCAAGGGACAAAACAAAGCAACCATGAACTGAATCTATGAGCCAAAATGTATCACTCCTGCATATAAACTGATTGCCTCAGAGATTTTATCACAGTAATAGATATCTGACTAATACAGGATCTAAAACCAGAAAATAGTTAAATGCATCCTTATAATGGCCAGGATCATGTGGAAGAGACAAAGATAGCAACTATTCAAAAAGCCAGAAGAGAAAGTAACATGGATTTGAACAAGAGATGGGACTGATAACTCTTTTATCAGGACTCTCATAGAACAATTAAGAAGAAATAAATTGAGTTTATAGGAAAACTAAGCCACTTTTAACAAACATGAGTATTCCCATGAAAACAAAAATGTGTACAAGGAAACACTGTAATGGAATATACAGACGAGCTTTGAATAGCATTAAGTTATAATAATGTAAACATGAAGCACTGCTCAAACTGAACTTAGAATAACTACTGGAAGGAGAGGAAGGTCAAAAATGTTTGTCACTGTAGGAGCAGGACAGGGGAAAGGACAAAATCTTTATAGTCTGTTGTGGGAATTCAATAGACAAAGTCTGCATAGATCAAGTAGCACTAACATAACTGTGTTACTTGGAGATATGAAAGTAAAGACCAAAATAATTAGCTAAACTAATTGAAGGTAGATCTGTTTTAGACACAAGAAAGAAGGTAATTGTGATCAAAACACTACAACCTTCAACTACAGCTTCAAAGAGCGACAACTAGCATTCTCACAACAGTGTCCTTGTAAAACACTGATAAGATGCACATGAAACACTGATAACATGAAAATAAAAATGATTTCTTAGTGGTAATACCATGTTCATATAATTTGAAAAGTAAGACTAACAATAACAGGGATGTCTCTATTCAGATAGACCTATTACAGTATTGCTGTGTTGTTTGAATATTTTGGCTCCATCTGCACTTATACATGGACTTATAGATGTAGAATAAAACTTAGGAGATCATACTAAATATAAAAATTCATATAATATTTTAAATTAACATTGTATTACTAATATTTTCTAATATCTTTAAATTGTCTTATCACTTCCTCATTTTTCTACTTATTTTTTGGCATGGAGGTAATTGAAATGGTTTCCCTTTCTCCAATTCCAATTTTCTTTACTATATTTTCTGATTTCCTTCTTGTCTAGCTACTTCTGTCTCTCCCTAGGGACTTCTCCTTAGCCTACCCCTTAAATGTTGATATACTGGAAAATTTCTTACTCTCATGATTCCAATAGAAATATCATCTCCATAAATGACAATCGTCAGGTTACATTTATTATTACACCTTTTAAGTGACTTTGATCTTCTAACTGTCATTGTCACTACTACCAGGTCCAAGCCATTAGCATCACCAGCCCAAGTCCTGACTTACCTCCCAGAGTTCACTTCTGTACCCTCCTGAAACATTCTCCACCAAACAGTCATGATGACCCCTGAAAGCCACAAGTCTAATGTCATGGTACCTGCTTAATACCCTTCAGTGGCATCTGTTGTTTTAAAAATAAATTATAAAATGTTTCCCTGCTACAAGACCTGACATAATGTCATCTCTACCAGCATCTCTAGCTTCATCTATAGCCACATTTCACACATTTTCCCTCTGGTTTTGAAGGTTCCTAACCAGACGTTCTTTAAACATTACCAAGACCTTTGTTATCTCAAGCCATGACCACTCTTTTCCCTGTGACTGGAAGGCTCTCTCCCCTCGCTCTTCCCTTGGCTCACTCACAATCATCCTGATTGAGACCCACAAGCTCCTCATTGTAAAGGTCAGCACCCTCTGGAATAGACAACACTCTAGCATTGGAATCTAAGGCAGGTAACTCTTTAATGAAAGAATTGTGCTTTTTTTTTTAATGTCTGTGGCCTATGAGAGTGAAAATTCCATGAACGCTAAGCTTCATTCAATGCTGAATCCATCCTCTGTACCTACCCCGGTTCCCAATATGGCAAATAATAAAATATTTGCTGAATGAATAAATGATTTATAATCTGTATCCTAGCATTCAGAATGCCTCTAAATTCTAAATTCATACAAATAATCAACTATCATCTCCACCTAGATGTCCTCTAAGTACCTCATACTCAATATATTCAGTAATGAACTTTGTCAAATCTTACATCTCACACAAAGTTGTCCCTGTGTTTCTTCCCAATAATGGCACTCTATCAATGTGTACCTCTCTAGGCTGTCTTGAATTGGTCCCTACTTTGCAGCTTGTCTTGTCACAGCCTTAGCTTAGTCTCTTACCAATCTTACCTGGATTACTCTAGCAACTTAAAAAGGAGTTTCTTTACCCAACACCAATCTTATCTGTGTTCAAGCCTCAGTGCCATTAATGAGGTATTTCTTAAATAGACAGAAGTGGTCCTATCATTGACATGCTTAGAATTTCCACTGGCTTGTGCTTCACATATGAAACACTATTTCTATGGTAGCAACATACTATAGCATAATTTACCCACCTGTCCCTGCATGGATCCTAAGTGCACAGAAGTCAGTGTTAAGAAGTTAATGCTAAATCAGGTTTAATCTTTGTATCCTCAGGTGTGTTACACAGCAGCATGGCTGCTTAACACAATAATGCATGGCATTGTACACTGATAGGGGAAAGTTTAGAATAAAGTTTACTGTACATTTCAAAACTTTCTACCTGTTTATTTTAACCTTTGTTTCCTTTCTTTTGTTTTAATCCTTTTGTCACAAGCAAAATAAAATTCATGATTCTATTTATATTGTCATTTTTTACTTTTTGACGTTCCCAAAGATGGTAGTGTTTTCCAGTATGTTATCTTTCCAACTATAAGATACAAAGCCTACACATAAATATTTTATAAAGCCTACCTAAACACCACCAAAACCAGTCAATGGAGGCTATGAAATTATGGCCCACTCCAGAATGTCAGCCATAGCCAAAGCATGATGGTACCTCTTGTGACCTGAGTTCTAACCTTCTAAACCCCTGAGAACTATCTTGCACCACCTTCTGAATGTTGTGGGGAATCATCATGTATTTGTCAGTTTTCCCTTGTGATAAGTGGCCTTCATTCTCTTCCAGACATTAAGCAAATAGCTAAAATATTATTTCTACAAAAAGCAAGGAAAAGACATAAGAGAAGATTGTTGCAACACATTATCTGCAGGGAACCAAGATTTAGGAGCTAACACAGGAGAGGGATGGAATAAAGAGACTGAAATTTTCACTGGGTTATAGTATATAAATCATGTGCCATACAGATAGAATTCTGAGGGCTACAGTGAAGGTGAAAAAGAACATCCCCACATTCACAGGAAATTCGACTAGGCCATTGCTAGAGGGGAGAAAAGAACATCCCCACAGTCAGAGGAAATTGGACTAGGCCATTGGTAGGGTGAGGGGAGAAAAGAACATACCCACATTCAGAGGAAATTGGACTAGGCCATTGGTGGGGTAAGGGGGAAAAAAGAACATCCCCACAGTCACAGGAAATTGGACTAGGCCATTGGTAGGGTGAGGGGAGAAAAGAACATACCCACATTCAGAGGAAATTGGACTAGGCTATTGGTGGGGTGAGGGCTTCAACAGCTTCGGAAGACGATTCTGTTCTCCACTATTTAGATTAACACAACTATGATAAGAATAAGAATACAAATTTTAACAGTTCAAATATTCTCAGGGATTCCCTCTATAAAACAAATCAATTTGTCAGGGTTTGATGAGACAACATTCCTTAAGGAATCTATGAATTTTACTGACCAGTGTCTTGCCTGATACTTAGCCACAACTCATGCCCCAGTAAATAAATCTGTAGCTTCCTTAACTAGTAAAGACAGTTGAGGCCACAGAAATTCTAATGTAAACGTCTAAGGACATTTTCTAATCTACACATTGCTGTAGATGCATTGCAATAAATCTCTCACTTGAAATGTAATGAACACTAATTGGTGTTTGTCCTTTAAAAATATGCTTTTGGGCAGAAATATATGTCTCTTTCTTCAATAAGCATTTGCTATGTTTACTCTTCCAATGTTTCTCTTGAAGCATCTTTGTTTATACAGTAGAATCCAGAGAAGGTCACCAGAGGCTGCAAAACAAAATACGATAAAACCTCCTGAAACAGAAGCTCATGGGTTATTTTGGGGTCACAAACACCAGTGTGGCTGATGGTGATTTGGCTCCCTGCCTTCTGCAGCAATGAGCAGCTGCTGGTGGGTTTTCCTCTAAGGTTATCTGGCTCTAGAACTACACTTTTCCTCCTCACTTCCAACACATACCTACTTCCTACAAGAGTTAAAGCCAATCAAACAGAGAGGGCAGATTACTATTAATCCAGTCAAATTGGTTATTTCTTCACAAGGACAATCTCCACAGATTTACCAGTATCTACAAGCCAGTGTGGACTGGAAAAGTCACTATGACAATGGAGGCCCTGTAGCAGCCAAAGGTTTTCCTGCCTGACTCAACTTGAGACCTGGGATTGCGGTTTTAAATGTACCTCGGATCACCTTTCAGTGAGTGTGGTGAAAAGACAGATACAGATTCCTGTCTTTGAAAGAGGAGTTCAGCCAGGCATGGTGGTGCACACCTATACCCCCAGCACTCTGGAGGCTGAGGCAGCAACATGGAGAGTTCAAGACCTGCCTTGACTACAAGAGTATGGAGGCTGCAGGCCAGACTTGGCTCCACACCAGGCCCTATCACAAGAAAATAAAGGAAAGAGAGAGAGTACAAATAATTCAGAGATCCCGAGAGACAGAGCACAGCACTCTACCCACAGCTGCTCAGGAAAGCTCAGGGTCGGTTAGGAGGCAGAAGGAAAAGAACGCTGTAAGACTGCTGCAATTCTTCTAGGGCCAGCAGGGCAGGCTTAGAACTGGCTGGTCTGAATCACTTCAGCAGGCTTGGGGTTAAGGACTGTCCTTAGTTGCCTAGTACTGACCAAGGAGTGGTGTTAGAATGGAAGTATCAGTCTGTGTCAACTGAGGGAGCGGCTGATAGTCTGGGTTCTAGATTGCCAGTTTTACATATGAAAGTTGCATCTATGAATTACTTGCTATCACTAGGAATCAGCCCTTTAGAGGTGTTCTGTCCCTGAGCAAAAGAAATCAAATATGTCAAAACATCATAAAGTACAGAGCATTTAAAAATTGTTAATAAGCTAAGATTGTACCTCTGTGATTAAAACCCATCACTCATAAACACCACTATTTCCTTCACAGAAAAAAAAAAAAATCTTTGGCCCCTTCAGAAGCATTACTAACCGTACCTTCACCTTTGCCACTACTGTGCATGGTGGTGCAGTCTCTCCTTGATTTCACACTGATCATTTACACAGTGATTTGAAATTTCTATCACAGCCCATTAAAATAAGGACAGCATTTGCTGCAACTAAGGAAGTCACACAGTTGGTGCCAGAGTCATTCAGAATCTAAAATCTCACACTAAAAATGCAAATATATCAAGCATTTCAAGTGACACATATAGCTACTATTCAGATGTCTGTGGCAATTTCAACAAAAGGAACACAAATATACTGCCTCAGGATTTCAATGGCATCACCAGTGTTTATCATCTTGCAGAAGAAAGCTGACTAGATAGATAACAAGGTTTTCCCTTTCTCCTTGGCTTCAAAACTTCTAAAGGAAACTTTTGTCCCACTTTAAAATGCTATCAATTATGCACTTTTAGAATTCATAAATTGGCTTTCACCATCACTCAGTGCAGTAAAGGTTTAGGCAGGGGGAAATCTTAAGTCTCTCTACTGATCACTTCACTGGAAATGTTCATCTGTTTAGTCCATATAAAAATACAACTGGGGCTGGAGAGATGGATTAGCGCTTAAGTGCTTGCCTATGAAGCCTAAGGACCCTGGTTCGAGGCTCGATTCCCCAGGACCCACGTTAGCCAGATGCATAAGGGGGCGCACATGTCTGGAGTTCATCTGCAGTGGATGGAGGCCCTGGCGCATCCATTCTCTCTCTCTCTCGCTCTCTCTCCCTCTCTCTCTTTCTCTCCCTCTCTCTCTTTCTTTTTGTGTCTGTTGCTCTCAGATAAATAAAATAAACAAAAAAAGTTAAAAAAATACAACCGTATCAGTTTTAAGCAAACACACAAGTATAGTACATCAATTATAAAATGTTGTTTTTACTGTATTATTTCAGAATCACAGGCATGCTTGCTACATAATTAATCATGATAGAATAAAATATTAGGTAAGGTACTTGTTTGAAAACAAAACTAAATGGCAATAAAGGTACTAGATATTCAAACAAATGCAATTTCATATTTACCAGTGTATTTCTCAACCACCCACCTTATATCTGACTAGGAATTTTAGAAACAACAGCAATAGTGTGACACTAAAGCTTGTTACTCCTAACTAAGTCTGAGTAGATATAACACAAAAAGTAAGTCTATTACTTGACTAAAAGCTGGTCACAGCAATTCCTATGCTTGATAATAAATCATTAATTTAATCCTTCTAGACAAGACTTTATATTCATAGAACCTTGATACATCCCCAAATATCTTGCTTAACATTTGAAGAACTCTTCCAACTCAAACTCTTATTTATTATTGTAGAAGAGTATGGAAGTTATTTCCCCCCTTCTCAATTTTTCTTCTAATTATAGGACCCACAAAAATACGAAGAGCAGTTTTATTCTACTTTCAGCCATAAGCATACATAATTATATGTGAATAGAAGATATAAAAGTTTAACTCTGAAAACTGAGGGAGACACTTTAGATCCATTTTTTGGCAGCATCAACTCATATATATCAACTCATATACCTTTATTTTGCATTCAAATTCCCATCTCTCTGCCACTCTAAATATAATACCAAGGGCATATTTAAAAGACTTCTGAATACTCAAGATCATCGTCATTTATGAGTGTCAACTACTAAAGTGCATCTCAGAGCCAGTGCACAGATACTATAACCCAAACAGTAAGCACTCCACAGGCTGTGGCTGCTGGTACAGTGGTAGTGCAGTCCTCCGGTCTTATTAAGATGACTATGTGTTTATTCAACAACGCCTCATATTTCTATCTTCGACCTTCCCTATGCTACTTGTTGCCACCACCCCAATTTCTCAATTTTAATCAACACTTAACTCTGCTGCTCTTTTCCATCTTTTCTCCATGAGCATGGAAAACAGTCACTTAAAAAATAGCATAAAAAGCCCAGCAGTAGGGAGGCAGAGGTAGGAGGATCACTGTGAGTTCAAGGCCATCCTGAGACTACATGGTGAATTCCAGGTCAGCCTGAGCTAGAGTGAGACCCTATCTCGAAATAACAACAAAAGAAAGTACTATGAAAGTATGGATTTATTTGACAAGTTGAGATATACCTACAATAAATTCTGAATAAATTTTAAAACAAGCGTGTTGAGGTATGCAAAAAAATCTCACTGATATTTTATGGCAGTTGTACTGAATGCAGATTGATCTGAGAACATCTCTACAGTATCATATCATCCTGTGGTATTTCTCTTCTACTAGTTTAGTTATGTCTTCTGTCATCGTCATCTTCTTTGTTTTTCTCGTTGTCATCATCTTCATCTCTTTCTCCTTCTCCTTCTTATTTTGGTTTTGGTTTTTTGAGGTAGGGTCTCCCTCTAACCAAGGCTGTCCTGGAATTCACTATGGAGTCTCAGGGTGGCCTCAAACTCACGGTGATCCTCCTAACCCTCCTCCCAAGTGCTGGGATTAAAGGTGTGCGCCACCTTGCTGGCTTATGTCTTCTTTTTTAACATTTTGGTCCTTTATTGGATCACGTCAGCAAAGATGATGGGAGGTGGGAACAGTCTTTGGGGCTTGAGATTCAACCTAAGCAGAAGAACCCATTGGGAGATATGGTAAGGGGAGGTAGTCCCCAAGAGCATCCGGTGGGATGGAAGACCTGGAAGACAGTGATCCGTGTGGTGAGCACTATCACCAGAAGAGGAAGCCCACCTCTGAAAGGCTGACATAACCTTTGATTGGCTCTGCTCTGTGAAGGCTTAGGCAAGGACAGCCTCTCTGAAGATCTTGACTAACCACAAAACACAGGCAGAAATGCAAATTCCCCCAGGAAGTACCGGCACAGTGTTAACTTCTCCTTGCTGGACATCCGCTCCAAGTTCACATTTGAGCTATAGCCAGGTCACCCTAAGGGTCAATGGAGCTTATTCCTTCTGCCTTGGATATCTTTGATTTCCACTGCAGCCTTTGCATGAGATGCCATAGATTCTCTTTTATGTTCTTTAATAGATTCTTGTAATCCACATTAATGGCCTTGTATATTGTCTGTTTGTTTGCTTGCTTGCTTGCTTGCAGACAGAGACTTATTAGTTGCCCAGGGAGGCCTTTTACTAAGCTTAACCTCCCAAGTAGCTAGGGATTGGACTATAGGCCAGAGCCAAAGCACCTAGCGCCTGTGCGTTCTTTTCAACCTTCATTATTGGTTGTGTTTGTTGACAGTGTGAAAATTATAATCAATTTTGAAAAGAAGGAAGACTTTCCCTACTATGAAGAAAGCCAATGAGACACAAATATGGTGATACTAGGCAGAAGTAGACAACTGCGCACTGAAATATGAGAAAAAACTCTCATAAAGGGAGCACTCTATCTCAGCAGTACAAACTGCCTGCATTCTACAGGATAAGGAATAAACACTGTAGCTTATAACCTACACAAAGGTAAACTCCTGAGTGATTATAGACCTAGATATCCAATATAAAACTGTAGGATTTGTGATATCAGGATTATAGAATGCTTCTTAAATCACAAAAATATAAACCAGGTATATATTTATATGCTGTGAGGTAATGATTTAACCAGATGAAAATTAGGATTCCTTATCAAAGGAACAAAATTAACAGATTACAAAATCCAAAATCAACAAGGATCATTACTGATAATATTCAAAAAACTGCTGATTAGGAAAAACAGCCAAAGGAGATAAATAGCCAATTCAATTTATTTTTTCTGTAAATATTTATTATCTACTTTTATAAAATGCTAGAATATAACAACAACATAAATAAATAAATAAATAAAGTATAAAAATATAAATAGTACACAGAAGTTGCTTGCTTTTAAAACTTGAGCAAAGGAATGTCATTGGAATATGGGAGTTTTCTAGAGAGAAAGGAAACAGCAAAGAATGCTTTAAAGATAATAGCAAGTGTGTAAAGAGATAACAAACTTCACTAATCAAGAAATGAACACTAGCAGGGTGTGGTGGCACATGCCTTTAATCCCAGCACTTGGGAGGCAGAGGTAGGAGGATTGCCATGAGTTCGAGGCCACCCTGAGACACCATAGTGAATTCTAGGTCAGCCTGGGCTAGAGTGAGACCCTAGCTCGAAAAAAAAAGAAATGAAATGAAATGAACACTAAAATAAGGACATACCACTTTACAAGTACCAAACTAGCAAAAATATGAGATAATGCCAAGTGTCTATGGAAATGGAGGAGATAGAATTTTCTTGTGCCTCTAGTGAGAGAATCAAATAGAACAGGGTGGGCATCCCTATCCAAAAATCTGAAATGCTCCAAAATGTGATTTTTTTTTTTCCTTTTTAGTGACAACATAATACCACAAATGGATTTTCCACATCTGGTCTCATGTGATGAGTTGCTATCAAAATGTAGTTACCTTAAAAGTATTGTATACAAAAAAAGTATTGTATAAAATTCCCTTTAGGCATTGTGTTTAACCTACAGATGAAAAATAAGTGAATTTCATGTTTAGAAATGGTTCTCATCACAAATCTATCTCATTACATATGTGCAAATATTCCAAAATCTGAAAAAAAAATCTGAAATGCATCTGGTATCAGGCATTTCAGAAAGTGATTTTCAATCTGTCTAGATACGTGGTACTCAGTACTGAGTGGAATGAAGTATGTGGGCCCTACTGTTCAGCATTCTCCCAGAAGCTTTGGGAGGACATGAGTGAACAGGGTGGCTTGCAGTAGCAGAAAGTTCCAAGCCACCTGGGCGTCTTCCCAGGACCAGGTAAGACGTGGCAGGTGCACCCATGGAGATACCTGCAGCAACGACAAGTCATGAAACAGACACTCAGAGACGCAGATGAAGTCTTCATGGAGTAGTGAGTACTGAAATCAGCAGGAGGGGCAGAAATGTCTCAGATTTGCTTCAGGATCATAGTTTGTTCAGTAGGACTTGAGGCGGGGACACAAGGAAGAGCATTGGTTAAAGATATTTATGAACAAAACTGGCTCAACTGGTAACTACTGAGCCTGGGGAATGGACCCAGGAGGACTGTTAAGGTATCCCCTCCACATATGTAAATGTTTTAAGGTTTCTATCATAAAAGACATTTTAAAGTGATAAATAACTCAAAATACCATTTCTATAAATTACAAATACATGTGCATAAAACATCCTCATACATTTTTGTTGTTGTTGTTGTTTTTCAAGGTAGGGTCTCACTCTAGCTCAGGCTGACCTGGAATTCACTATGGAGTCTCAGGGTGGCTTCAAACTCATGGCGATCCTCCTACCTCTGCTTCCCGAGTGCTGGGATTAAAGGCGTGCGCCACCACTCCCGGCTCTTCCTCATACATTTTTAAAAGTACAAATATTTCCCAAAACAATAGTGTGAATATTCACGGATGTAGAGAATGAAAACAAGAATTGGGGATTACTCAAAATTATCATAAACAAAAACAAATGAGAAAAAACCCTTGTACTGGCCCAAGTTGGCAGTGTGCTTTAATATTATATGACAGGTTTAATTAATTGACCTGAGGTCAAAAACAGAAAACATTAAACAAATCCAAACTGCTTTGACATGAGAGTAACTAACTCTGACTTGGGAGGAGGTAGTATTCTGCCTCGCACCCTACACTCACTAAGTCAGAATATCTGGACTAGGCAAAAGGTACTACAGAAGTGAAAGTAGAATGAGGGAAATGATGTTCCAAGTTCACTCTAGCAAGCAGGAGAGGTAGAAATCAAGCCCAGGGCCAGAACCACTTTGTTTTTTCACTGTATTACCAATGTTGCACTGTTGTAATTTAAAACCTGAACATTACCACTGAAATTCAATCAGCCTAAAATAATATTTTGTCCCACAATGCTACTTTTCTTGGCAACCACAGATAAAGCTAAACACTACATGGTTTAAATACTGCCCATCAACCTTTCATCTACTTTCTCTGCCATAAATCCTCTTCCAGTCACATGACTCTTTTCTTCTTTTAGGAAACATACAACACTTCTAATAATTTGTTTCTCCACAAGAAATATCCTTTGTTCTCATTTATACTTATTTGTATTCCATATGTCCTACAAAGTCCAATATTCGAAAACTATCATAAGTCCCTGTGGCTACTCAGGAAGTTTCCCTGATGACTTCTGTACACACCCTTTTCCTTCTTTAATTTCTTTTGCACTTACTCTCTGTGCCATTCAATTAGCACCTTATTACACTAACACTTCATTTAGCCAGCACCATTGGGAAAGTGTTCATCAGAAAAGAATTTTCTAGACAACTTACACATTAATTTAGGAAGCAGCAAATAGAGTGAAAATAGTGGTGACTTTAAGCATAGACAGTCCTCAGTTCAAATCTCAATTCTGTCACTTATCTGCTAAGTGTTGTCAAGTGTGTTTCAGCAGACACCGCTAAGTCCGCTACATCACCTGTGAAGTAAGACACACTGCAATCTTCACAAACTTGGTGGGTTACAGAAGTCACAAATAATGCATTTGGCAGACATTCTTGAAATCACAGCTATAACCAGTACATTTACTATTATGCACTAAAACATTAATCTTGATGGAAATCTTCATTTATATACTTTGATGTATTTCTCAGGAGTGAATATAAATTAAGCATTTCTTGATAACTTCCAATGCACTCAACCATCACTCATTTTATACAGCCAATAAGCCCACAGTGCCTGAAGACTGAATAGTGAATGAGATAAATTTGTTCCCTGGACTTTAGAGAATTAGTGGTTAAATAATCCTATAGGATACTAGTGAAACAAACAAGGCCCTGGCCCAAGGCTTTGAAGCCTTCAAAGTTAAAAAGTCAGCCATGTAACAGGCTCAAAGGGAAATAAAACTCTGGCTAAGCAGAAGGATGTGTACCCATTACTTTCCCATGGCGGGGACAAAATACCAAACCAGAAGCAGCTTCTGAAAGGGGTTCACTGGGCTTACAGTGTGCGAAGGTTTCCATCAGGGAAAGCATGGCATAAATAGACATCCAGAGTCATGTCTTCAATCAGCACGACGGAAGTAGAAAGAGAATGCTCACTAGGACTGGACAATAAAACTCAAGGCCTGCCTCCAATGACACACTTCCTCCACCTTCCCACACAGTTCCACCAGCTGAGGATTAAGTTCTTACACATACAGGCTATGAGGGACATTTTACATTCAAACCATCATAGCATGTATGAAGTACCAAGGTGCAGGAGTTAGCATATGTAAAATTGAAATGGGACTATGAAAGATAATAATTAAGAGGTTATCATAAATAAGAGGGTAGGGAAACAACAACCAAAAAATATGTCTGGAGAATAGGAAAAACCATACGCTATATCTTGTCTTTTACAGTTCTATGTTTGGCCAGATTTTTACAAAGAAATACAGTCTGATAATAGTGAGAGTTAGGCTGTTTAGATAATAGTCCAACCCTAAATAGAAACATGGTTTTCTAGGCCAGGTGTGGTGGCGCACACCTTTAATCTCAGTACTCAGGAGGCAGAGGTAGAAAAGGATCGACATGAATTCAAGGCCACCCTGAGACTACATAGTGAATTCCAGGTCAGCCTGGGCTAGAGCGAAAACCCACCTGAAAAGAAAGAGAGAGAGAGAAACATAGTTGCCTCAAATGATGAAATATAAGTAGTTTCACAATGGATGACAAAATGACAGATGAGCCAAACGATAAGCACTGTTTCACCTGTGCATTCTCCACTAAAATTTTATTTAATAAGTAAGCAAAAAGAAAGCCACTTCTAATACACTTTAATTATGCACATAGAACAGCATTCATTGTCTTAACCATGATTAAGTCTACAATTTAATTTTGGTAGTGTAGAGTACATTAACAATGATATGAAAGAGGTATCAAGAACTTTTCATCTTGCAAAACTGAAACCCTATATTCATTAAACAACATATGTTAACTGCAAACAACTGGATATAAATGCAGATTCTTAAAGTACCGAAATGATGTATGATCTAAGGATCTAGCAACTTTTGCCTCAAATTCCTTGTCCATAAAACGAGTATAACACCTACTTCATTGAAACAGCAAAATGATGAATGAAGATGATGCTTAACTTGTGTTCTTGAGCCCATTCAAAGATGTTAATAGTTTTCTTAAAAAAGTCATGTATTAAGCCAGACATAGCACACGCCTTTAATTCCAGCATTTGGGAGGCAGAGGTAGGAGGACTGTCATGAGTTCAAGGTCACCCTAAGACTACAGAGTGAATTCCAGGTCAGCCTGGGCTAGAGTGAGATCCTACCTTGAAAAACTAAATCTAACCATTTCTTTCCTTTTATAGGACCACAGATTTACAGAAAAGTGACTAATAATTTTATAGAATAGAAATATTGTCCTCAAAAATTAATTGGAAGGCAGTCTATAAAGTTAATAAACCAAAGAAATCTTTGGCAATATCCTATGGAAAAGTATCTTTATGCCAAATAACAGAAAAGATTTCCTAGCTGGCTTAATAAGCTTCAGGCAAAAAAAAAAAAAAAAAAAGTCTTAGCCACTTCCAGGATTTCAGCAACCATTCTAGTAAGAACCTTAAAAAGTAAAAAGTTTACTACCTTTACCCAAATAAACCTCAATTACATGACTTTCTTCAATCACCAAGTTTCACCACATCTACAGATAAAATTATCACCCAAGTAAGGAAACACATTTTCTTCTCTGTTAAGAATAATAAGGGTTGGAGAGATGGTTTACCCTTTAAGGAGCTTGCCTGAGAAGCCTAAGGACCCATGTTTGAATCTCAAGGTCCTATGTAATCAGATGCAGTGATGCAAACGCACAATATTGCACATGTGCCACAAGAGGGCACATGCGTTTGGAGTTCCTTTGCAGCAGCTGAAGGCCCTGATGCACCTATTCTCTCTCTCCCTCCCTCTTGCTCTTAAAATTAATAATAATAATAATAATAATAAGCCATTTATTTGTAGTTTCCTTGGAAGGTATATTATCTAAAAATTTACTTATTTTTAGTTATGTACTGCTTGGGAATGTAATAAGATAAAAGTACTAAATGGAATTTTCTTTCATTTAAATATCAACTTAAATGGAGAAATGAAAAGTTCTGTCTTCAACTCTACTATCACATATGGCAACAAAAAATTGTCATTTCAACACTGTGGGGCACTGAAGTACAGACTTTCAAGACTTTAACATTGGACTCATAAGATGGTCTTTGATTTGGTGTATATCAAGTTAAGGTTACCTTTATATCATCACTTGTGAATCAGAAAAGTTATAATATTTAAACCACAACATTAAAAGTCAAAAGCATAATCAGAACCATAAAATACATTTATTTCAGAAACTGCACAAAAAATAAAGGCACATGATCTTAACATATCCCCTTTTCCTGGTTTTAAAATTATTTTTATAGCCCTAGACATGAACATTATAATTCCACTTTTTCAAAATATAATGATAATGTGATCCATGATATATATAAATATTTTAACACAAAGACATTAAAATTAGTGTTCCTGATGGAACACAGCAATAATAATTTATAGCCTGAGATCCACACATGTAATAAACACACCAATACACTGTATATTTGCAGAGCATCTTAGCATCTTGTAAATAATATCTTGATTATTTTAAATAAGATGGTTTAGACTTAGCATATTAACTCTCTATCAAAGTCTGAGAAGATTAAATGGAATTTCAAATTTAATTTTTTTAGCTAAGGTCTAAATCATCATCTACCAGGAGAAATGAATGACAATTTGCTCATTTTCCTGTTCTGTTGCTTTTCATAATAATTTCCCTTTTCAGTTATAATAAATTACATATGCAAATAACCTAAATGGTGCTCTTATGTCTGGCATAAAGCTTTGTTTACAAGCCTGTTTACTTGGGTGGCTGAAATAAAAGAAACACTGGCACATGTAAAAATGTGTTTTATGGACATGAACTTATCACTAAAATAGAGTATCTCATGCCCCTCCTAATTAACATCTACAGAAGGGAAAAAAATACCTTTATTGTGCTCAATTATCTCACAAGCCATGTGCTCTGCTGGACAAGTGCTCTCTTCTCATTTTAGAGTATTAGAAAATAGCACATTCAAAAAACATTCAATTTCTGACTTTAAAATGCTCTGAATAATTTTCTCATCATTGGAAGGAAAGGGGCCTTAGTACTTCAAAATGATATGGTTTTTCAACTGGATAATTTCAAAAGATTTAAATTTATGACATTTTTTGTTTGTTTTTTATTTATTTATTTATTTGAGAGTGACAGACAGAGCGAGAAAGAGGCAGAGAGAGAGACACAGAGAGAATGGGCATGCCAGGGCCTCCAGCCACTACAAACAAAACTCCAGACGCGTGCACCCCCTTGTGCATCTGGATAACGTGGGTCCTGGGGAGTTGGGCCTCGAACCGGGGTCCTTAGGCTTCACAGGCAAGCGCTTAACCATTAAGCCATCTCTCTAGCCCTTATGACATATTTTAATAGACTTATTAAGTATTATAACATTTTTCATCAGGTAGGATAAATATGCCCAGAATCCCTCATAAGAGATGTGTGCTGTTTTTAATTCATTTTAATGTCAATCAACAAAATGGAAAACCATCAATCATTAACAGAAAAAAAAAAGTAAGGCTCTAATAATCTCAAGATTCCATTGAGAAAAAAAAAAAAAAACCTCTGAAGTCTCAATAATAAACAAACATAAAGGGAAAATACAGGGCTCCTGTGGCATTTGAACCACCAGAACATGGTGTCCATCATCCACAGTAAATTATGACAGTGAGGAGTCTCACTAGTACATCGACAG
The DNA here is from genome assembly GCA_036346955.1 of Dipus sagitta. Classification (NCBI taxonomy): domain Eukaryota; kingdom Metazoa; phylum Chordata; class Mammalia; order Rodentia; family Dipodidae; genus Dipus; species Dipus sagitta. Next base: position 4,163,256 of record CM070787.1, read on the forward strand.
CTGGAAAAGGAAGATCTAAAGACCCCTGTACAGCCACACATGAAACTCAGTCCTAAAACTGAGGTATTCTCACTGGTAAGCTTCATATACATGGAATGAATTTATTATATCTAACCATACTGGATTATTTTAAATCAAGCAGGCCTAAAATCCTCCAAGTTTGCTAACAACCTATTTGTTGTAAAACTGAAGAAATCATTAATGATGTGTATGTGTGTGAAAGCTCCACAGAGCTCTCCATTCTCCATAATGAGCTGCAGCAATGAAATCCGGGGACCCAACAACTGTCCAGCAGCTCTCGGTCATAGTGCCTACTTTTATCTGAACAAGTGCCCAAATACATCAGCACTTATTTAAACTAGCTTGATGCCCATATAACAAGACAGGAAACGGGGCCTGCAGAGACGGCTTAGCGGATAAGGCGCTTGCCTGTGAAGCCTGAGGACCCAGGTTCAATTCTCCAGATTTCACATAAGAAGCCGTATGCACAAGGTGGCACATGCATCTGTAGTTTGTTTGCAGTGGCTAGAGGCCCTGGTGTGCCAATTCTCTCTCTTCTCTCTCTCTATCTGTAACAAATAAAAGATGTTTTTTTTAAAAAGATAGGAAACTACTTTCTTCCCTGCTAAAGAAACAAAACTCCAAACTTTCTTAAATCCCTTTCAGCCTTGCCATCATCAGAAAAAAGTCTCATACCAAAAATGCTCAAGTTGTGTCAGTCAACAGTCAAAGGATGATATTTTCTGATCAGACCAAGTCCAGACCTTTTGTTTTACTGAGCACATGGCACAAAAATGGACCAATGGATGATATGGAAAAGTGGCATCACCGTGCACCTCCTGGTCTTCTGTAAGTTCTTAAACACAAGACTAAAAGACCAATGACCAATATGTTGCACTGCCTCCATGTTAGAAATAGCTAGGGAAACCTAGTAAGCAAAAAACAATGGGAGAACATAGCTCTAAACAATCTGTGTAGCTGGCAAACCTTAACTAAGATATTTTCACCTTAGCTTTTGTTGTAGTTCCACATAAATTTCCCCCTCTCTCAGGTCTATTCTAAAAACACAACACAATTCTTACACAGTTCAAAGCTGCTACCACTGCCAAAAGGGCCAGCAAAATAACGAGAAGTATGACTACTGTCCAAACAGCGCTGTCAGCTGGCAACAGAAAATGGACTTAGCCTCATGAAATTATTAGGTGGAAATATGTTCACATGTTTAAAATGTGTGTGTGTGTATGTGTGTGTATATACATATATACATATACACACACATACACATATATATGTGGAAAAAGTATCTCAAAATAGTATGTTATACTCTGATCAAGTCTCATGCTTACTCAAAATCTTTAGATTAGACCCCACAGGTTTTAGAAGGAATTCCAAAATTTTACCACTGGCTCTCCAATGCAAGCTATTACTTATCTCTGTAGCCTCACCCATCTTTCTGAAATGCCCCTTCCTACAGCACACACTCTACTTAATGTTTCTAGAGAAGGCCAGTCTATTTTCACACTTCCCCCAAGCACAAATTGTTCCCCGTGTGTCTCCTCATCCTTGTATCTACACTGCCTTGCAAGAGTAGGACCTTAAATAAATATTTGATGAGGGAATGAATGACAAAATTTTTAACTTCCACTTCTGAGGGGAGCATTTACTGGGAACATAGAAAATGGCAGATGTACACAAATGATAGCCATTGTTCTTTTGCCCTTTTTATTTAAGAGTTTCTTAAATGACTGCACCACAGTCATTTCCCAGTCATCTCTTGGCAGTGATCCTTTTAAGATTCTTCTAAGATTCAGAGAGCTTCTAAAAGTCAACTGACATGGGTTACAGAGATGGCTCAGTGGCTAAGACACTTACCGGCAAAACCTAACAACCCAAGTTTGATTCACCGGTACCCATGTAAAGCCAGATGCACGAAGTGGGACATGCATCTGGAATGCATTTGCAGTGGCAGGAGGCCCTAGTGTACCCATTCTCTGTCTGTTATATCTCTCTGTTTACACATAAATCAATTTTTAAAAATTGGGCTGGAGAGATGGATTAGCAGTTAAGACATTTGCCTGCAAAGTCAAAGGACCTCAGTCCAACTCCCTAGGACTCACATAAGCCAGATGCACAAGGTGGCGCATGCGTCTGGAGTCCATTTGCAGTGGCTAGAGGCCATGGCGCACCCATTCTCTCTCTGTCTACCTCTTTCCCTCTCTCCCTCTTTCAAATAAATAGATAAAAAATTTTTTAAGTTTAAAAAAAAATCAACTGACAAAAAGTAGCAATGCAACCCATGCTAAACATCAGTTTAGAAACATCATATACAGTCACTTTCAATGTCTCCCCAATAAAGTTTTCTTAATGACTTCATTCCTTCCCATGTACGCCATAGTATCCCATTATTTTCATCCTTTCACAAAACAAAAATAAATAAGTAATAAATAAAGTGGTCCAAGGCAGTTAACATAACCTCATTATATGATAAAACCAAATAGTGTGCCCCAAAAAATACCCCCATACAAAAGTGTCTCCAGGAAAATTGACTTGTTCTTCCTTATAGCTTTCTGTGTGCTCTTTCTCCAGGGGGAGGCTGTCCACATCTGACATCTCTACTTCTCTACCTTATCTCCACTCCTTAAACCACTGTGTGCTAACTTGTTTCACTCCATTAAAACTGTTCTCCCTAAGGTCACACACAGATGTTCTCTCAATTTAAAATTTCATCCCTTTTCTGAGATCCTATTCATTCTACAATGTCTGGAAAAGTTAACTCACATCCCCATTCTCAAAACTTCCCTCCCTTGACTTGTGATGCCAATCCTTTATTTCTATCATTTCTCTTTGGTGTGCCTTTTTAGTTTTAATCTAATCATCTATCTCTTAAGTATTCTCCAAGCTTTCAGCTTTGGTTTCTTTACACTTTCCCCTATAGTGGTCTCAAAAAGGATGGCTTCATTCCTACCTCACAACATAAAATGGTAAAGAAGGAAAACAGCCCATATACAAGGTTGACAACCAGGCAAAACTAGCCTATGCTACTAGAAGCCAGACAGGGTGGGGACATCCCATATGGAAGGAAGCTCTGAAGAACTGGTGGCATTCCTTTTCATGCTGTGAGTGCTTTATTATCACAGTGTGCTCAACTGGTAGCAATTCATAAATTATACACTCAAGTTATATACACATTTCTATATGAATCTCAGGTCAGTAAAGTTACCTTTCCAAAGAAAGACTAAGCTGATCTTGAGCTCAGAGTCCAACTGTGGCATGTGCGATGACTAGTTTATCCTGTTGAAGCCTTGGCTTTGTCGTCAGCAACATTAAATACACTTCAAGACAGAAGGCGACAGGCACGATGCTTGAAACAACCCAAGTTCTCTGGGCTGCTCCCGCCTCAATTCCACTACAGCCTAGATTTCTCCTCTGAACTCAAAACTCCATATACACAATTTCTTCCCACACTGAACTTTGTCTCCTTCCTTACATATCCCTGTTCATCTTCCTGCATTTCCTCAAAGTCTGACCAAAGCAGTACTAACCACCTTAAAAAAAAATTCTACTTTCTTTGGAACTATAAACCTGGTCAAAACTCCATGGCTAGAAACATCATACGCCTGACAGGGGAAGCTACTGCTGTTGTATTCAATGAGTACGAGGTGCCCATCCAAACGTCTTCTAAATATTTATGTCTATACCCATGATTGTATTGCCCTCAGCTTTGGTCAGAGAACCTTCTTTTCATACAGGGCAGTGGTAACTGCTGAGATTCACAACTGGTCACAGTGCTAAGAGTAAGTGACTGCTGAGGGTCCAGCCCTAAATGGGACTTTCAGGAAACATCCCTAAAGAGGGGAACAGAAAGAAAACCTGGAGGATGAGGTGGAGTGTTGTGAAACTCTATCTTCAGGGCATGATACAGCCACCGTACTCATGAGTTCACAGCAGTTGTGCTGGCTTGCTTAAGACTCGCACACGACTGGGTCCATAAACACTTTGTCGTGGATAAAGAAGGGGCTCACCAGATCCTACCCTCCCTAAGGATTTATAGGCAGCTGATGGTTGCAAAATGAAGGACAGGCATTTTCTTCAACTGGTAAGTTACTCACACTTTAGTAAATAGCCCCTCACCCACTGGGTCACCAGAGATAGGAGAGAGGACTAGTAGAGAAAAGGAAGGATCAGTGGGAGTAGGGCAAGGGGAAAAGGACTTAGTGTGTTCAAACAGATTATATAAATGTATGGAAATGTCATAATGACACCCATTAATATATATAACTACTATGTGCTAATTAAAATTCAAAGTAAAAAAAATCATGTTTCTTTTTTTTTTAACATTTAGGACACCAGGACATGAAACTTCTACTGTATTGGTATGGAAAAAATGATGACATAAAAACTGTCTTGTTACAGCAGCTCCTCCCTTTACCTAACCCTCCATACTACATCCAGAATGATTATTGTAAAATGTACTTCAAATGATTTAACTTTTCCCTGGTGTGTCCATTCTCTCTATCTGCCTGCCTCTCTCTCCCTCCCCCATCAAGTACTAACCAGGCCCAATGCTACTTAGCTTTCAAGATCACATAAGATTGGACATTGTGGTGGTTTGATTCAGGTGTCTCCTGTAAGCTTAGGTGTTCTGAATGCTAGGTTCCCAGCTAATGGAGATTTGAGAATTAATGTTTCCTTGAGGTAGTGCATTGTTGGGTGCGGGCTTATGGGTATTGTGGTAGTTTGAATAGATGGCCCCCAATATATTCAGTTGTTTGTTTATAGTTTGCATCTTTAGCCACCGGCTGGAGACAATGTTACTGGGTGGATCTTAAGGTGTGGTGGTGGGTTTCAGATTTCAATCTAAAGATATGCAAATTGTGCCTAGCAGGAGTTCCTGAAGTGTGCTGTGCTACATGGCTTTTGGCTTTTAGGCTTGTGCTTCTCTCTGTCTGCTTGGGCCCCTGAAGGCAGGCCAGCTTTTCTGCCATTTATGGAACTTCCCCTGGATCTGTAGGCTTCAATAAATATCCCTTCCTCCATAACTGTGCCTGGTCTGGAAGTTCATCTCAGTGAACCTGAAGCTGTTAGCTACAGGTATGATAGCCAGTTTCTTCTTGCTGGTGTTTGACACACTCTCCTATTGCTATTTTCCACCTTATGTTGGCCAGAGGATGATGTCCACCCTCTGCTCATGCCACTGTTTTCCCTGCTATCATGGAGCTTCCCCCTCAAGCCTCTAAGCCAAAATAAACCTTTTCTCACACAAGTTGCTATTGGTTGGGTATTTCTGCCAGTAATGTGAAAATGACTGCAACAGACATGTTCAGAGTGATAATGGCCATAGATTCTCTGTCTCTCACTCTCTTTCTTCTCTCTCTCATAAATAAACAAAATACATATTTTAAAAATTCCTTATCAGATCAAGCTATCATTTAAGGTTGTTACTGAAATTGTTCCTGTTTAACTTGCCACACGTATCCTCTAAAGTACATCTAATCGTAACAACTTTGTTACATTCATCAAATACCGCTGGTCTGTCATAGTCATAGTTCCATATTAGTGGGCTCAGCCAACCACAGATCAACAATATTCAGAAAACACTGCATCTGAACTGAATATGCACAGACTTCTTTTTCTTATTGTTATAAGCAGTATAACAATAATTTATATGGCATTTACATTGTGCTAGATAGATCTAAGTAATCCAAAGATTACTTACACACAGGTTGCATGCAAATACTACACGATGCTACACAAAGTACTTGAGCTCCCACTGATATTCTGATCTGTGAGAGATGCCGGAACCAAGTACTTGTCATTCTTTAATGTCTCCTGTACATGAGTCTTTCTCTAGAACTCCCTTTGACCACTCCCCAATTTGGCTATGCTTGTCATTTAATTAAAATCCTCTTAGAAATATCTTTTCACACTCACAGCCCTATAGTGGATCCAGTCCCCCCCCTTACAGACCCTCTGCATACCCATCACAGTTCTCACTACCCTGGGTGGTGAATGCTGATTGAGAGATTCTCTGAGAACAAACTTAATAGTGGGCAGAGACCACTTCACTATTAAGATTTGAAGGTGAACACATACAGATAGTTAACTTTTTAATGAATAAGAAAAACAGGAACAAGCAGGATGGATATGACCCCTATCATAAAATATGTTAAAATATATATTCTTATAAAAACATGTTTTCTAAACTTTAAATGGTATGTTGGTAGAATTGAGTTTTTAAGGAGCTCTATTTTCTTATGTTACTCTGTACAAAGAACTAAGAGACATGTTTCAAATCAGAAAAAAATTGAATATTATGTTAGCTATTTTCCACTGTCTCATCAGATTCTTTGTCTACCATGCCGTAAGACCTGGGGGCTTATCTCTAAGAACTATCTATAGTTACCTAAATTGCTTGACCTCAGGCTCCAGTTGGGTTCTACAGAAAAGCAGAAGGCACCAGATATCAATAGCATTAGAAAGAAGGTTCCTCCCCACCAGGCCTCCAGTTCTATTTAGCAGTGAATTTGATAGTGGCTATGGTCCTTTTCAATCCACAACTCCCTGAGGCTAGACTTCCTCTAGCAAAGGTAGCTCTTGCTCAAACTGGCAAATGCTCTTCCATTTTCCCCTTCAGATCAAAGAAGGGCAATATTCTCCTTGCTGATCTGATCCTGGTGTTACTCTTCCCTTGATATTAACCATTCATGTATTAATGATATAATCATTCACTCTCGTCAGTATCACATTGAGGAAACCATCCTGCTAGGGATCTAACACTAAGACAAAACATTTCATTTTGCCAACTTGTAATAGTGTTACCAGTCCTTACTATTATGAGTTCTCTTATCAGTGATATTCCTTCTACACCTTTTAAAGTTTTGGGGAAAATTTCCTATGCCCTAGTCTTTCTAGCTTGGAATTCATAAGTCTAGTTCCCTTCCGTGAGTCACTCAATAACATATGAATTCAAAATAAATTAGCAAGTCATTTCCCAAAAGGAACTCCTACCTGAAAATTACTCCCAATATGTCTGCATGTACTTCCGTGTGTACATGTATGTGTGATATTTTATGGTAGAAACCTCATACCAAGTTTTCCATTACTATTATATTTTGGAATATATTTTATTATTATTATTTATTTATTATTATATTTTAAATAAATATGTATATAGGAAAAATATGAATCACTAAATTTAAATTCAGCATTTAAAAAATGCTTACTGAAAACCTTATTAGCTTCCTAATAATAGTTGTTGCTTTAAATGCACTGATAAAGTCTAATCATTATATAATTTGAATCCAATTACAAGTGACAAATAGCATGTGATGAAGAAAAGAATCAACAAAGAAATTGTTTCTATTTTTTCTAGTAGTCAGTACCACAGAGATGGCTGGTAGAAAACTCAGCATGGTTTCCCCTGAACCACGTGGAAACCTTCCAGGTGCAGTAGTTCAAAAGCAAACTAACAGTCCATGTGCTGGTTGGAAGAAACACAAAGAGGAGACCCATGACTACAGGAGAAAGGCTTTTTCCCCCTAGATATTACATATTCCTTTTATGTTTACTTGACTCTGAAGTTTTCGAAGTAACTCTCTAGAGAAAGGAAGAATGGAGCCAGAGTTCCTAGTCGGCATCATCCTCTCCCATCCACACTTGCTCCTAGTTGTTAAATCTCAGGTACCAGCTCAAGGATGTGGGGCTGTCTGGGAGCGCTTTTCATTCCTAGGATTCTGTCCACCTTTTCAGCAGCTTCTAAATCTTTCCTTAACCTGTCCTTATTTTCTACTAGCTCCCATTCCAACTAAATATGGTGGCTGTATGTTAACAGGACAACCCAGACATCCTCCTCCCACCCTGTACCTGTACATAGGCCAATGATAGCAGTTTTCTCATGGGTCACACAAGGAAGTACACTGACTTTAAAATAAGCAACAGAGTCTTAAGTCTGAGTGTGAAGACAGGCTATACAACTGTAGCACTGGAGATGATTAAAAAAAAAAAAAAAAGCTCTCTGAGACTCAATTTCTCCATTTGAAAAATCAGAATTATATCTAATTTACGAAGGCTGTTGTAAGGATCAAGCAAAACAGCCAGATACAGACAAAAACACATACTACATGATCTCATTTACACAAAGTTCCTACAACAGCCATATTCCTAGAGGCATAAAATTCTAAGGTGACTGCCAGAGGCTGGGTGGAAAGATCTGAAAGTTACTGTTTCATGGGTACAGTTTCATTTGGAATGATGAAAAGGTTCTAGAAATGGAGAGTAACAGTAGCTGCACAACAGTGTGAAGGAAATTAATACCACTGAACTATACACCTAAAAATGGTGAAATTTTATGTGGTGCATATTTTACTATAGTAACAAAGAATATTTTATTAGTAACTTACACTGACTTTCCCTTCCTTCTAAAGAAAGCATGTGCTCTGTTTTGATCCTAAAATGCTTCTGCTTGCTCAAATATTAAAGCTTGGTCCCCAGCTGGTAGTCTTGTTTCCAGAGGTTCTGAAAACTCTCGGAGGTGGGGCCTAGCTGGAGGAAGTGGGTGTGTGACTTTGAAACATATACCTCATCCCAGGACTTTCTTCATTCTCTGCTTCCTTTCTCCCACAAATGAAGACCCTTTTCCACCACAAACTCCTGCTACCATGTTGCGTCCAAGCGCATGGGACCAAGTAACCATGAATCAAACTCTCTAAAACAGTGAGAAAAATTAATCTGTCCTCCCATTTAGTTGTTTCTGTCGAGCATTCTATCATACTGACAAGAAAGCTAACACAAAATGAAAGAGGGGAAAAGTCTTCCCTTTCCCTACCCCTAATTCCATCTCTAGACTGGAGCCAATTGGCAAAGGAATAGAGAAGAGTTCATTAATAAAAACCGTGTAATCCTTCATAAGCTGGAAATCCAGAAGTAGCCAAGAATTGTACACTATTCCATTAGAGATCCAGCCCTGGAAAGGCTGAGACAGGAGGAGCATCAAGCCCAGCTGAGACACATGTAGAGACCCTGTCTTAGAAAACAGGAACAAACACCAACCAAAAAAAGAAGACACTATCCTGAATCCCATACTTATCCACATATATAATAAAAACATAAAGACCACAAATAAAAAAACAAGCAAGCAGATTCTGGCTCAGCAGTTAAAAGCACTTGCCTGCAAAACTGTCAGCCTATGTTCAATTCCCCAGATACACAAAATGGCGCATGCATCTGGAGTGGGTGTGCTGTAGCAAGAGACCCCGGCATGCCCACACTGACTTTATCCTCTTATCCCTGCCTGCCTGCCCCTCTCTTTCCCTCCCTCCCTCTCTCTTTGCTCACAAATATCTAAACAGGGCTGGACAGATGGCTTAGTAGTTAAGGTGCTTGCCTGTGAAGCCTAAGGACCCATATTCTACTCTCTAGATCCCACATAAGCCAGATGCTCAAGGTGACGCAAGCATGCAAGGTTGCACATGCGTACAGGGTGGAACGCCTGAAGTATGTTTACAGTGGTTGGAGGGCCTGGAGCACCAGTACTTTCTTTCTCTCTCTCTGTCTCTGTCTCTGTCTCTCTCTCTCTCTCTCACACACACACACACACATTAAAAACAGACCAGTCTGTTGGACTTGACTTAAAACAAAAGAAAGCAAAAAAAACAAATAACTAAATAAAGATTTTTTTAAAAAGAAGAGTATCATATTCTGAGGAGAATAAACTTAACATATAATATACATGTGGTGGTTTGAATGCCCCCAATGTATTCACTTTTTTATTTGTTTGTAGTTTGCATCTACAGCCACCTGGCCTGAGGCAGTGTCACTTGGTGTATCTTAAAGTGTGGTGGTGGGTTTCAGATTACAATCTAAAGATATGCAAAGTGTGCCTAGCTGGAGTTCCTAAAGTGTGTTATGTGGCTTTTGGCTTTTAGGCTGGTGCTTCCTCTCTCTCTGCTTGGTCCTGGGAAAGCAGGCCAGCTTCTTATGCCATAATGGAACTTCCCCTGGAGTTGTAAGCTTCAATAAATATCCCTTCCTCCATAACTGTGCCTGGTCTGGAAGTTCATCTCAGTGAACCTGAAGCTGTCTGCTACAATACGCATACATAAAACAATGATAACAATATGCATCTTTCTTTAGTCAAAGTATTACCATCTGATTCTTAACAAAATCAAATCAAATTTATGCTTTCTCCCATTAGAAAGAGCCAGCTATAGTATAAGAAAGGAACACTGACCTTAAAATGAAAAAAAAAAAAATCAAAATATGACTCAGTTCTGCCACACATTACCTAGCTAAATAAATTAACCTTTATTCATGTATCTGAAAAATCAATAGAAATATCACCTATTTCATAGAATCATGGGATCTACAGAAAGTATGTTAAATGCTTTGCAAACTAAAATATTTTACATATCTTACTATTTTTTTTTTACTATTTCACAAATTTACTAGATTATGTCAGAAAGTATATTAAAAGTAAATACATATTTCATTGTGTAGGTAATTTCCTCTAGTTCTGAAATTCACAGAAAGATTACCTCTATGTCCATGTCATTTTTTAAAATCTTATTTTTTTTTTTTAGTTTTTATTTATTTATTTGAGAATGACAGAGAGAGAGAGAAAGAGGCAGAGAGAAAGAGAGAATGGGTGCACCAGGGCTTCCAGCCACTGCAAATGAACTCCAGACATGTGCACCCCCTTGTGCATCTGGCTAACATGGGTCCTGGGGAATCGAGCCTCGAACCAGGGGTCCTTAGGTTTCACAGGCAAGCGCTTAACTGCTAAGCCATCTCTCCAGCCCTAAAATCTTATTTATAATAAATTATATATTAATCCTAGTACCAAATTCCATAAGTGTTGGGGAGAAAATTAGCTATATATAGTGATACACTGTATCACTGTATATATATATATATATATATATATATATATATATATATATATATATGTACATATATATGGAAACTTTATTACATTTTTAACTCGTTTATTGCACAAACATAATAAAACACTGTGCTAAGTGATGAGAACACAACAGTGAAGACTCTGTACTCATGAACAACCAATCTACCTGAAAGATAATTTATTAAGTATATATGAAAAAAACAGAAAAGAGGTTATTAAAACAAGCAGTCCAGTTTGGGAGGTTAGGGAATACTGACACCAGCTACATGCCATCCTTTGTTAACCCCATAGGCTTTAAGAGTTCATTAACTTTAAGTACTTCCATCAACAACACCATTATAAAAGCACTTCTATCCTTAGAAACAAGTATTTCATCAGGGTTTGTAGATAGATAATGAACCCACATACCTATGCAGACCACATTAACTGGACTCATCACCCAATTCCTCTGTCAAAAACAAAACTAGGGCTGAAGAGAAGGTTAAATGGTTAAGGTACTTGCCTGCAAAAGCCTCCCAACCAGGATGTTATTCCCCAGTACCCACATAAAGTCAGATGCACAAGGTGGCGCATGTGTCTCTGTGAGTTTGAGGCCACCCAGAGACCCCAGAACCTACATCGTGCATTCCAGGTCATCCTGGGTTCAAGTGAGACCCTACCTCAAAAATAAATAAATAAATAAATAAATAACCTTGGGAATTACACTGCTCCATCCTAACCTTTACTCGCTGGTATTTTCCATGTTCTTGAGCAATCCTTATTGTTTGTTTAGACCTGCCTGAAATACACAAAACCCAGTCTTCAATGACTGTTTCTTTCATAACTCAAGTCTATTCTTAAACATCTTCTTCCCAAGAACCTTCCTGAGTACTTAGTAGAGCCTTCCAGTCATTCTCCATATTACATTTTATTACTTTTATGGCATTCATGACACCTCCCCAAATTGCCTAGTGTGTTTGTCTGTTTACTTTTAGTAGTGCAGATTTCCCTGTCAGCCTTGGGAGTTCCACGTATGTTGCATCCATGTCTTCACTATACGTCTTCTGTGCTGAATACACCCAGTTTTGATTCGACAGTTCAGGTGGAAGGGAGCAGAGCTTCCAACTCTGAGAACGGATAATGACTGATCTAAGCCTATTATGGGAACACCATTATCTTTACCAGTAATTGAGGAAGGAACTTTACTAATAAGATGTAAGGCGAGATCCCCTAATTCATGAAAACATTTTCCTTCCTGATGGATGAAACATGAAGGAAAACTTTGTTGTTTGTATGAGATGTGCTGCTAGGAGCCTGACGTAGATATTTTCCATTCATGACAGGAAAACTGTAAGGATGGCAGAAAAGCTGATCATGAACCCTGAGGATCTTCATTCACCAAATCAACTCTGGAATTACCACTTCCAGATATCCTGGCAGATGGGATTTATTTTTAAACCAGATTAATTATGTCATTTTCTACCTTCTGTTTTTGATACTTCCAGCCAAAACATGGTAAGCCTCTGTTTCTTGTTACATTAAGACCACACAGCCCCTACTGTGCACAGGACTTTGTGAGAGGGTAAATGAAATAATGCAAGCGCCAACTAGAAACAAAAGACGCAAAGGAAAGAACTTCAGCTAGTGTTGCTATTAAGTAGTGACTATGACAAAACCGCACAAGCTTTCTGCATAGTATTCAGGACTTTATTTTACAGAACACATTTTAATTGTTTATGTACAATCGTTTATAACACAGTGATTCATTTACTTAGACTTATTCCATCAATGAAGTAGCTTTTGTAGGAACAGATCAAGAACACAAGAATTAGGCAACTGTCCAGTCACTCACAAGAAGCAACCATATTAATCTCGGGGCAGAGCCTGCTTTGGACATGAACTCTTCCCTGACTTACAGAAGCCCATACAAGTTTTCATCCTCCATCCCTGACTTCATAAATATTTCACTGATATTTTCACCTGACTTGACTAAAAACAACTTAAAATCAAAGCTGTATTAGTATTTAAAATTAAACTCTTCGATGCCTCCAATTACAAAATAAAATTTTAAGTAGCAAAATCATAATAAAAACTAAAATAGTAAAATAAATCAAGTCCCATATATAGTTTATGCAATTTTTTTCGGTGCTGAACTATTTTTCTTGTATCACATCCATAAAGCAAAAGGAATGCACATGTCAAAGCAGGGTCTTGCTAGGTCACTGGTCCAAGTGCACCCAGGTGACCTGTGATTTAAGGTGCTGTGACGGCTTATCACAGTCTTAAAGCTGCTTAGGACCCTAAATGAAATATAACAAAATTCTTAGAGTAAAATGTGAGAGCGGTTTTGTCATTACTAAAGAAGTGGTGCTAAGCAGAGTGTGGTGGCACACGCCTTTAGTGCCACCACTGGGGAGGCAGAGGAAAGAGGATCGCATTGCCCAGAGTTCGAAGCCACCCTGAGGCTGAATTCCAAGTCAGCCTGGGCTAGAGATGACAGGTAGTCCACCACTACGTTGAGACCACCCAGCAGGTCCAGATAAACTTCTGGGCCTGTAATTATTTCAAAAACATCAATAGCTTCAATAGCTCTGTTTTTCAAAAATCTTTAACTGTTAACTTTCTCATTCACTTTGACCAACCACATATGTAAAAGTTTCATGGAAAATCCTTTTCTTCCTTTTGTGATCCATTTCTCCACCTGTTGTGCAATGTTTTCACACAGTGCATGATAGACAGCTTAGGAAGAACAGCCTCTGCTATTTCTCCAACATCCTGAAAACAGGACATTAACCTTGATGGCCCACCCTTTACCCTGTAGGATATATAGGGTTTTAGGTAATAGTCCAGTAACTCTCAACAGTCATATTAAAAGTTACATACATATGTTAACAGAGCCCTACATAAATAAAACATGGTAAAATACATTCAAAATCTGATAGACAAGTCTAAAATTCTGAATATTTCCAATTAATTCTTACTGAAAACTCTCTTCAGTAACTAACAAAAACATCTTAATCTATTATATATTTGCAATTTTTCAGTTCTTGGAAAGAATAGTGTCTTGATAAAATTAGTATTTTTGCATATATTTACAAAAGGTTACGTATTAGTAAACATCACCACTAGCATTCAAATGCTTAATGTCTTTCCCACAACAATGTCAAAGCAACAATGCGCAACAGCACAGAATATTTCGATGTATTCCCAAATACAACTGCAGGCTCCCAAGCAGTAGTTTTGTGTTTCTTAAACTGAGTAGCCTGGTCCTAATTCTACATCTGAAACATTCATATAATGATTATGATCTTCATGCTTCAAAGAAAGAAGACTAAACTCAAATTAATTTTTTTCCCAAGTTTGACTTCCAACTATAAGCTAATGAAATGAAATGGTAATCAACTGCAACCTGGGCATTCCAGTCTCTGCCCACCAAGTGTGGTCTGAGTTTAAAACAGTATCACTTGTATACAAGACATACTGGTCTACTGCTGTAGAACAACTAAAATTTAATGACTTTTTCTTCATTCTGAATTGGTTTTACGGGAAAAGTGGCTTTGAATGCATGTGAATACACCATGACTTTTTTTTTCCCTAGCTCTGAAAGTATATAATACTTATAATACAACTCCTAAGAGGTAAAATAAATCTCCTGATAAACAATACTGAAATTCAAGTCTGAATAGCTCAGCTTCTTTATTTCTTTAAATTCATTCTTTAAAAAAAATAGAAAATTTTTATCTTTTTTCTAAAATAAGACATCATTACAACTATCGTGACATTTCAGATACAAATTGTTCAGTATTTTGCAGGAAACATCCTGGAGATTGGAGTAGAAAAAGTCAACATCTTTCATTCCCATAAAGATATTCCTTTGTTTCTGACATATTGCCTATAAGGCAAAATTAATACACAGGATCAAAAGTACTCTGCATACACAAGCCCCAGCACAATGACAACAAAACATCAACCAGCAATCTTGAATTTTGTAAACTGATCACCAGAGAAGTTTCTAAAGAGATCTTTATTATTTCACTTGCCTTATTTCTTTCAGACAAAAGAGGGGAGGTTTGTAATTTTTCCCTGGTATGGTTTGCTTCAATGGTAAAAATGGGCCAGGAAGAATGAGGTGATGGTGGCAGGTACTAACCCCTATAAATTTGAACATGAAATGACATTTTAATGTTCTGTAGTCTATAACCACTCAAAAAGGAGCACATGGTATTTGTTTTTTGTAATTTCATTTAAATGCCAAAGTTACTTTTCTGAGCCTCAGGTATTCTGTTTGATTTATATAGACAGAAGCCAGTTAACTTAATAAATGGCATTGTCTACTGACCGTCTCTCATACCAACTTTAATGACTAGCATTCTTAAGTCAAATTACTTTAATAAAAAATTATTATCACTACTCATGTAGTGTGCAGGTTCATTACTCTTAGTAGTGTGGTATACAATGTTGTCTTAAGTTCTGCAGTTATTTTATACAGAATTTTTATGACTACTTTATTTCTTTTTACAACTTAAGTGATCAAAATTTCCAGAAACAAATATTCTTCCCTTACTTTAGGCCTCCAACTTCCATTCCTAAATTTTCCATGCCTTCCCCACACCACACATAGATCTGCAGTCCACTAAAATGAGGGATTGTAAGCATGAGGGTGCGCCAATGGTCAAGGTTGCGTATCTGGTCTAATCTGCAAGGTCTGTTCTATGGGATTGTGCAGTGCTGCTCCCTGCATCTTAGCATTCCACCCTAGACCAGGGAAGCAATCTGCTACATGGAAAACTGTCGTTCAGCTTCAACCATGGGTTCCAAAGTTAAAGAAATCTGTATTAAAAGCCAACTTTTCTAGCTTCAGCAGTATATGTTCTCTATGCAGACAGTCTGCTTTTTTTATTGTCTAGGTAGAGGAAAAAATACCTATCTAGCATATTTTAAAGACTAGAGAAAATATACATAAAGTAAAAATATACATAAAGTATTGAACACAGTAATTGGCACATATGATGGAAAAACAGTCACTTGTTGAATTATTGTTTGGGGGTATTTTTGAAATACAACTAAGCAAAAGAATGTAAGTCCTAATATTGAAAAAAAAATTTCTCATTGAAAAAAAGTTCCTTTAAATTTAGCATCTCCATTAACAAGAAGTGGTGTTTCCAACACCATAAGGCACCATCTTTAATATCAAAGATACCTCAGAGAACAAATTAGAAGTGTTGTCCTCTACTTGCAAAAAATTTAGGGAAATGAAAGCTAGATACAAACAATTAATTACACAATTATTTAATTACCACTGTGATCAGTGTTATAAAAACCGTGTACAAAAGTCAGCAGCAATAATCTAATGGGATCAGAATTAAAATGTATATGCAAACACCTCACTTCCCTCCAGGGTTTTCAATCACTCCCTCTCTAATTAAACCTAATCTAAACCTTTGAATAGACTTGACCTGTTTGTTTTTAAAATAACAAAATAAATCATTAATCTGACCCTGGTCCTTTTTACGTTCAGACCTATACAGAAAATTTTAGAAACCATACAATCTGCAAATCAATTTTATATAGTGATTTCTTACAACAAGAGAAAGAAAAGATACAATACAGGTAAGTACTTGTCAGCTATCCAATATGAACCCACGTGAGAAAACACATTTCTTGATAGATTATAAAGCCAATGTTTATTTCATGTGCATGCCACTATTTATAAATGACAACTCCTTTATCAGAATGGTTTTATTAAAATTCACTATTACTTATTACCAAAATATAAATTATTTATGATTTTAGATTGGAACAGTTCTAATTTGCTTACTAAGAATTCTTTATCATTCAGCTACTTCTTAAAACCTGCCTCCTTAAAAATTAAAACAAAAGTCTGTTGAATATTTTTAATGACAACTTCAAGATTCCTATCTTTAGAAATCAGTACACTGATGTCAATAGTGCCTTCAGAGTCCCAAGTAAACAAGGGGGAAAGCCGTCACCTGATCAACTCTCCCACTGAAATGAAATGATGGTTATGCTATAAAATAGGCTGTACCTCAATGTTTGTCTTAGACTCAAACATTCAGTTAGAAATTAATGAGGACACCATTAACCCAGGGCAGACATTGTCAATTCTACAGAAGTGGCCTCTTCACCTATATGTAGTTCATAAGGTAAGCCAGTCAAGAATTCCTATTGCCACTTGTAACGAATGGAAGAAATATATTTAGATCAAACAGCACCATCTAGCAGAACGCACATCACTTCGCTCCCAAGCGTGGATGCTACTTGTTTGGTAGATTTGAGAGCAAAAGTAGTTAATCATTTGTTTCTGTGACAGAATCACAGAGAGCGCTAAAAAGGACCACAGATACACCAACTTCCTAGCTATCTGTGCCCTAATTTTTTTTTTTTAAATAAAGTCATCTGTATACAAGTTAGACCCAACCAAAATTCACCCATTCTTGGGAGTCCAATTAAAATCCAAATTTACTGATTCTAAAATTTAGTCACCCCAAAATAAGAGGGTTCAATGCATGACAATCCCTTCGCCCCCAGTAATGTGAAATCTGCAATCTGTCATTAAGACATCCTCCTTCGCATCTTTATCAGATACACGGCCAGCAAATGACCAAGGAACACGAACTAGTGCTCCAACACTTGCAGACGGTGTTGCTGCTCAGCCAGGTAATAAGGCGACGTGTTTGTTCATGTGTTCCTTCTCACCGTAACAAGATTCCGAAGGTAACTCCTAGGAAAACACCTCGGAGGTGAGGGGAACAAAAGCAACTGTAATTCGCTGTTTTGTTTTGTTTTGTTTTTGCCACCTCAAGGCTGGCCGCCCCCTGGGTCCTCCGGGGCTGGTGTGCGCGGCTGCCAGCAGGGAGGTTAGGAAACGTTCCCGTCCCTGGGGCACCAGAAACTTTCAGGGGAGGGATAACCGCGCTCTGCCGCTCTGCACGCGGGGTTTTAATTTCTGCGGCCGTTCTGCACGGAGGGCGCCCCGAGTGCCTCCAGCACGCTCTGCCCACGGTGCCAGGTCCGCAGCCCCTCAGGAAGACAGGAGTGCGCCCAAGGACGCCAAGGGTCAGCGGGCCGAGGACAGGGCACCAACACCGTGTGGTCAGCGGCAGCTGCACCCTCCTCCTCTGCTAGCCGGGGAGAAACGGGGTGTGCGGTGCGCGCGGGTCCTCGCTCGGTGCCACGGGCATCCGCTCTCGTGTTTTCACTAACAACCTCACAAGTGCACAAGAACGGCGGCAGCTCAGCCCAGACGAAGCGGGGGGCCGGGCCGGGCCGTGGCGGCGTCACCACCCGGGAGGCGGCTCTCGAGCGTGGGGCCGGCACTCGGGGCTCGGCGGCGCCGACCACCTGTGTCCACCGTCTCCCGCACGGCGCGGCCAGCGCGCCCACCTCCGCGCCGCGTCCACGCCACGCCCGGGCCTCGAACCGCCGCTCCCGCGGGGCGCAGCGAGCTCCCTCCCGACCGGGGACGGGGAAGAGCGGAGGGGGGGGGACTTAGGCGGGAGAGGATCCGCGACCACCGCCGCTGCCCACGCCAGCGAGGGAGGGACGCGGGAAGGGTCCAGGGAAGGGGGACGCGGGAAGGGAGCAGCGGGTCTCCAGGGGAGGATTTAAAAAAAAAAAGAAAGAAAGAAAAAGAAAGTTCCCCAGCCGCCGCCGCGCCCGCGTGCCCGGCCGGCCGGAGCTCACTTTTCCTCTCCGGGAAGTCGGCGCGCTGCACTCCCCAACTTGCACGGGCGAGCCGGCGTGGGCGTGCGCGGGGAGCGCCGCGGGCGGACGAGAAGTGCCCGGCCCCGCCGCCGCCCACCCGGCCCACGGCCGCCCCGCAGCGGGCCCCGCTCGGCTCGGCTCGGCTCTTCCGGGGGGGGGGGTTCCCGGCCCGCCGCCCTCGCCCGGCCCGGGGGCTGCCGCACGCGGACACGCCGACGCCCACGCGCACGGCCGCGGCGGAGCTCGGGGTCCCCCCCGGCGCAGCCCGGAGCACAGCTCCAAAGTTACTTTGGGAGCGAGCTGAGCCCGCGGCCGCCGTCCCTGCGTCGCCCCAACAAGTTTCCATCCCCGCCGCCGCCGCCGCCGCCGCCGCCGCGCGCCCGCCGCTCCCGGGGAGACCCGCGCTCCCCGCGCCCCCTCCCCCAGCCCGCCGGCAGCGAGGGTGCGCGCGCGCGTGAGCCAGGGTGCGCGCGCGCGTGAGCCAGGGTGCGCGCGCGGGGCTGCGGGCGGCCTGCGGCGCGGCGCTCCCCGACAACACTTACTTCTCCCGGGCCTGGCTGTCGGACGGGACGGCGCTGCTGTTACTCTTGCCTTTGCCGTACATGCTTGTGCCGAGAGCAGCTCCCACTGTCACGCACCTGTCAACCCATCACAGCCTCGCCGGGAACAGCCCCGTCCCCATGGCGACCCACGCAGCCGCCTGCCGCGATTGGCCGAGCCGCGCCGCGGCCCCGCCCCCTTCGCCCGGGCAACGCGCGAGATTGACAGGCGTCGCCGGCCCTCCCCGCCCTCCGCGGCTCGCGGGCGGCCTGCGCGCGGCGGCGGCGGCGGCGGCGGCGGCGGCGGCGGTCTCCTCCCTCCTCCCTGCTCCCGCCCTCCCTCCTCCCCCTCCCCCGCTCGGAACCCGGGCGCTCGCGGGGAATTAGAAACCGCTCTAGAAGGATTTTAAACAACTGGCTGTTCCGCGCGCCGCCGCGCCGCCCCCCGCGCCCGCCCGCTCGCCCGCCCGCCCGCGCCCGCTCCTGCGCCCGCCCGCTCCTCACTGGAGAGCAGGCGCCGGGGCGGCGGCAAAGTGCGGCCTGGATCGCCCGCCGGAGCCGGAGCCGGCGCCGGCCCTGCAGACTTCGGGGCGCCCGCGGACACACGGCGACCCCCCCCCGCCCCGCGGCCCCGGGGAAGGCCTGTCCCCGCTCGCGCCCCCGCCGCCGCCGCACCCCTCGCCCGGGCCGTGTCCCACCCAGCTCCCGCCGAGGCCTCCAGGCCGCCCGGGATCGGGGGTGGGGGACGCCGCGCCCGCCGGGGCCTCCACCCCGGGAGACGCTGCCGCCTGGCCCCCAGCGAGCACCCCGCCAGGGTGGGGTCCGGCTCCCCGGCCCAGCCCTGCGTCCTCCCCACACCCCGGGGAGCCCCCAAGCTTCGGGCCCGTGTCCTTCCTTCTAAGAGGCCCGGTGACCCGACTGCCCGGAGCGCGGTCACCCGCTACCCTGCCCCCCTCCTGGCCGGCACACTGCACAGATATGCAGCAAAAAAAAAGGGGGGGCCGGGGGGAGTCCAAGCATCCCGGACTTGGCCTGGTTTAATAGCGAGAGTGGGCAAGCGTCTATTCAGGGTGACCCATGGACTGGAAGAGAGCAGGGAAGTCCTTGAAAGACGTCCCTGTCCTTGCCCATCAAGATAGGCCCCAGAGCTCCAAGGTGTGCAGACCACTGCCAGAGCTGAAAAACTGCCTGAGAAGATTTCTGGAGCCCAAGTCCCTAATGCCATCTCAGTGAAAGGCACAAAAGTTTCTGAGACACATGCATTTCTGAGACCTGGTTTCTGATGATAGAACTCCGTCCGGTATTTTGTCGGAGATCCTTGGCTGTAAAAACAGGCAAGGTGCGGGTTGAAAGAAGAGATGAGCTTCAAATGGGAGGTGACAGGGGAAGAGGGGTGCTATTGGGGTGGGATAGGGAAACATCAGAAAGGATGAATAGGGGAAGAACAGCTATGCGAACAGAGGGGAAATAGCATTCGAACGAGGAAAGATACCTTGCTATTGCCCCGCAGCTTTACGCATTTACTAGTAGGTTCATAAAAATGCAGATGGACACACAGAGATAGATGGAATGAAAGAAGTAGGGCTTGTGGGCACTGATAGCAAGTTCAAGAAATAAAACATCAACAGAAGGTTAAGGAAGGACAGTAAAAATGAGAAGCAGAGAATAAAAAAAAATTTTTAAATAAAAAGTTGGCAACCAAACATGAGTCAAAAACTTGGTAAATATGAAGAGGAAGGACTTGTTATACTGCTGCTAAGAAAAATGAGAGGGGGGAAAAATGAGGAAAGTAAATCAAAAAGAAGAACAGATTAACAGGATTAAATAGAGAAACCATAGAACATAAAATAATACAGAAGTTATGATAAGAAAAGATGCGGGGAAAATAAGCCAATAAAAGAAGTGATTAGAAAGAAAGTGTAGAAAGTGATATTGTCTTGCATAGATTAATTTCCAAGAGAAACAACTTGCCATTTCCAACTTCAAGATGTTCCTTTCTGTTCAAAGGAACCACAAGGATGGGGTGGCTGGGGTACGGCATATTCTCCCTTCTGTTTCTAATAATCTACGATGCTTGGTGTTTACAACATTGCATTCATGGACTCCAGAAAACTAGAAAGAATGACACTGAGCCAGCAAGCCTTTCTTTAGATGAATTTACTCAAAAAGAACTGGGCAAGGTGGCACACCCCTTTAATCCCAGGACTGGAAAGGTAGAGGTAGGAGGATCATTGAATTCCAGGTCAGTTTGAGTGAGACCCTACCTCCAAAAAAACAAGAACAAAACAAAACAAAAAAAGGCCTAAGTGTATGTAAGACTGCCATCATTCATACCAGACATTGCTGTCAAGGTGAGCCTTATGTAATTTGTTATCCACTTACCTTCTTTGGTTAGTTCGAACCTCGAAAATGGTTAGCATTTTAAGGTTCATTCTATCATCCAGAGAACACTGCATTTAAAGTGTTTGCTCAGAACAGTGTCAAGGAGAGACCCCTGACAAGTGTTGAGCCAGGCTACAACTAGAAAACGGGAGGATTATCATTAAAAACCAAAAGTAAACTTTGTACTGTTAAAAAAAAAGAAAAGATTTATTCTTACACAGGTGTGACAATTCTCTTATCTGCTGTAGTGGGTCATGGCTCATTAGAATAGCCTTAGGGTTTGTTTTTTGTTGGTTTTTACTTACTTGCTTTCAGATTAACAGAATGAAACCATGAGGAAGGACCCAGGTATTTGTATACTTTAGCCTCCAAGTGCTTCTGACATTTAACCAGGGCTGCTTACTGCTGCCCTTAGGTATCTATTTAAAGATGACAAATAGTATCATCAGAGCTTAGAGCAAGACAGTTAGGTTGTGGCAGCAGATAGCAGATTACCCTCCTCCTATAAGACACTAGGATGTCTACATAGGGTACTTGACTTTCTACCACCAAGCCAACAAACTTGTTACTAAGATGAAAATGTATGACCATATGTGTTCTCACAGGACAGACCCACAGAGAGCCACTGCCTGACTTCTTGAGTCTTATACAGAAAGGGAAATGGAGAAAATAGGAGCAGTTCTTTGAGGTCTACTGTTCATTTGACTGATTTTTTTATTAACCTAGATTTGTTACATGATAAAGTTTTATGGATAATGGCATATTTCCTGATATTTAAAAACTGAGTAAGATCTGCACAGTCAGGTATAGAGAATTCTAAACAATTCTGGCCCATGTATCTGGAAAGAATAAAATGCTTAAAGATCTTAGTTCAGAACTTGCCAAGGTAACACCAGAGTTACCTTCACAAGAATGGCATCCAAGAAATATGGAAAGTGGAAATATGACTTTCATATGAATATGTATCCATATATGGCGAACTTGAAGTTTAAGTAATTCATTATCATTTAAACATCTTAATAGCTACCTGCACTGTCTCTGGTCTGTTTTCCTCTGAATATTTACACATGTAAATACAATGCTTCTTCGTCCTTGTTCAAATTATTTTGAGTACAAAGAGTGCTCTTTGTATCAGCACTATACCTCCTGGGACCAATATTGTAAATAATGAGATTTGAAACACATACTCAGAGCCAAATTTGAGATCTCAGACACAGAACCGAAGATCTATTGTTTTGTGTTCATGTATTAAAGGAAGGAAAGGACTAGAGATTAAAAGCTTCCTAGTGTAAAGAATCATGATATATTTTGAAGGTTTTTGTTTTTCTTAATCCTGTAAGAGGTTGATTACTTTTGGCAGGCTAGATTTTGGATAGGGGAATGCTGACCAGGTTGGCCACTGCTGTAGATCATCGCTGGGATGAGCATCCAAACCAGACGCAGCTTACAGGAGGAAGGGATTTATTTCAAGGTTACAGATCCGGGGGAAAGCTCCGTCTGTGGCCGAAGAAGCTGCTTCCAGACATCTTTTTGCTGGAATTCAGATTCGCCCCCAAACACACCTTTGTGCTGAACACCTCAGGGTCCACCCGCCGTGACACCTCCTCCAGCTAGGGGTCTGGAGATCCAAGTCACAAGCTTACAAAAACATCTGAGTGTGCAGGGACATACATTCAAACTAGCACAGCCACCACAATGGAGACTTTCCCATGTGAAGTTAATTGTTTTAACTATGATTCCAGACATGGAATGTCACAATTACTCAATCATTAGATTCTCCCACACATCCCATTTTGGTTGGACATTTATGCACAATTTTCTCTTTCTGAAAACTGCATCTTACTCCAGGAAGTCCTTACCATTTTAAATCAGACTATAGAGACTTGTCCTAATTGTAGATTGACTCCATATTTCTTTGGTACTATTTTTTTTCCTCTAAACCATTAATGTTAATAATTCCTACATTCTTACAGTGTATAGAACTCTTCAAAGGATTTCTCTGTGTTATATAGAAGGGACTACTTAATGTTTATTATACTTAATGCAAGCAAATTATGGATTTCATTCTTTACATCATGTAGAGTACTTAGCATAGTAACCTAAAACATTTAGAGTAGAAAATATTTATTTAGAAAAGTACAAATAAATTATTTGAACATTAAAACAAACTTTCTGGTTTGGAATAATTATTTCCTAGGACAAAACTGTTCTCCTACTTGCTTCGTAAGTCTAGTTTATAAAAATCACAACTGAAAAAAAATGACAATCCAGTTGCATTCATATCACTTTTCATTTAAAATCATTTACTAGATATTCATTCATTAATACCCAGTATGTCCCAGCTAATTAGATTTTCATAACTTGCTAGCTAAACTGTGTATACTGAGTGATAAAAAGATTTGTTAGCATGACCTGCGTCATATTTTTTTTTTTTTTTTTTGAGAAGGTTGGATTGAGGTAGGGTCTTGCTCTAGCCCAGGCTGATGTGGAATTCACTATATAATCTCAGGTTGGCCTCAAACACACAGCAATCCTCTTACTTCTGCCTCCTGAATGCTGGGGTTAAAGGTGTACACCACCACGCCTGGCTCTTGGTCACATTTTTAAAAAGAGAGAAGAAAAGTAAAAGAAACAAAACAATAAAAAAAAAAAAAAAAAAAAAAACGAACTAGTTCCAATAAAGGAACTCCATGTTCTTGGCTGTTTCAGATCACAAAGCCACACCTCTTTCTCTTAGCGTGACTACTCCACAGAGGAATGTAAGCAAGCTCTGAGATGTTTGTCATTCAACCTACCCCATGAAAGTTCACACCTAGGCAGCAGCATGCTCACATTCACCAAGTACTGGAATGGCATGGAGCAGAGGCAGGGAAGCAGGAGGCACAGTGACTACGGCACTGCGCAGTTCAGTCCTTATGCCAGAATAACCAATGAAACAGGCTTCCAGTTAACACCTGGTGACACTGCTATTGGTTTAGCATCAGTTAATCTGAGGCAATGATTGTCTATTTAACCTATTGCCCTGGATTTTTAAATTCCAACTTACATATTCATAAATACCCAATGAGTTTGGAGAGTCAGGACTCAGATCTACCAGCACTAAGCAGCTCCAGCTCTTCAGTGCCAAGTCTCCTGGCATCATCAACTATTCAAGTCTAGAGTAACTTGGAATAAATTAAAATAATCCAGATACAAACAATGATATGTACCCTAAAGACGAAGAGGAGTAATACTGGGCTAGCACGTATGGCAGTTTCATAACTTTAGCACATTTTACAAAACAAATTCTAAGTATTGCAGTGTTTGCCAAGGAGTGTTCTTGATTTAACAGTATTACTAGATTTTTTTTTCCATGTATTCCTGAATCTTCACAATGATTTGTTCACCTAGTGAGTTGATGCCAACATCATGTCTTTGCACTCCTGAAGCTAACAAAAGCCCCAGTCTCAAGAGAGACTGTGCCACATTCCAGGCAGTGTTATTTCCTTCTGTCGGGAGTGGAAACAAAGGGAAAAAAAATACTACATTTGCTTTTTAGAATTTTCAAGCAGAATTGGATCCTCTTTACCAAGTGTGGCAAAAAAAAAAAGGTGACAAATTATTACCGTTGCATTTTATTTACTTGATATATAGGGGTTAAAAAGATGGCAAACCAGATAAATTCTGTTTTTAAAAAAACACTGAACTGCCCATCATAAGCTGTAAGGTATAAACAATACCATAGGCGTATATACTTAACAAAGATAGAAAGAGAAGTTTAAATGTTTTAATTTGGGATGTTCAAAAAGTCTTTGGGGACCAGCAGTGTAGAGTGTCCACCATGCACAAGGCCCTGAGTCTGGACACGGTGGGGCACATGTGTAACTCCAGTACTGGGGAAGTAGAGGCAAGAGAATCAGAACTTTAAGGTCATTGTAGGCTGTACATAGCAAATTTGAGGCCAGCCTGGACTACATAAAGTCCTATCACAGGAATAAAAGCAGAGGCTGGAGAGATGTCTTAGTACTTAAGACATAGCCTGCCCACCTGGGGTTTAAGTCTCTAGTCACCATGTAAAGCTAGACACCAAAAAGTGTTGCATGTATCTGGTTTTTATTTACAATGGAAAGAGACCCTGGAGTATACACACACACACACATACACAAGTAACTAAAAATTTTTAAAAATAGTAGGACAACTAAACTTTTAACTAAAAAGCAATAGCAAGTCTTTGAGACCAATTGGTCTACATCCTTTGTATATAGTATAGTAAGTATTGCAGCTCCCAAAGACTTATTCTTTTTAAAACATTTTTAAAGTTTTTATTTATTTATTAGAGACAGAGAGGGAGAGAGAGAGAGAGAGAGAGAGAGGGAAAGAGAGAGAGAGAGAGAGAGAGAGAAGGACACGCCAGGGCCTCTAGCCACTGCAAATGAACTCCAGATGCTCACACCACCATGTGCATCTGGCGTACGTGGGACCTGGAGAATCGAACCTGGGTCTTAGGCTTTGAAGGCAAGCACCTTAACCACTAAGCCACCTCTCCAGCCCCCAAAGATTTATTCTTATCCTGGGATGGCAACTTCCACCTATCAGAATCATCATTTATCATTAGGTGATACATACACAATTTCTTCATCATAGACATAATTTTATCATCTCATTGTCATCAGCCTTCTTGATCCCTTGGATCTTGTTATTGGACTTAAATTCTTGAGGCAAAGGATAGAAAGATGCCCTTTTCATTTGGTGCTGAAGTGACTGTCACAAGGCGAGTAATCGTTAGGTTCCTCCAGCTTTTCAGTCGCATGTTGTCTGTGTTCTGGGGAGCCCAGGTTAAGAAAGTGAAGATAAGTAAGAAATTAAATGTTCTGTCTTAGGGTCTGCTACTTCTCTGTGCTTATTTCATCTCTTATACTGCCCTCACCTTAATATACTGGAAATTGGGTTCCTTAAGAAGAAATATAAGAGTATCTATAATGGGGGGGGGGGGTTTCTCTGTGTGAAGAATAGTTTTATAAAGGATTTTGACCCCTGGAATATTCTTTGGTTCTTAGGTACCTAGACATTAGAGACTTCAACAACACTATATCATTTAGCCCGGTCTCTGGGCTTGGTCCTAATTCTAGAACAAAGACAAAGAGCACTGTGGTGGTGGAGGTGGCTAGTCTAGGTAGCAGTGTGGTCAAGGACGAATCCAGGTCTGAGTTCCTTCCCCTGCCACTCTGGGAGAGTTGCCTGTGGACCTTGACTGTCCCATACTACTTGCTTCCTCTTTGACTTGGCTCTTGTGTCTTTTCAGGAGATGTCAGTTCTTTGGGTTTTTTTCTTTAAAAAAAAAAAAATGTCACTTGTAACATGGGGAAACACATGCCTCATCCATGTCCTGGAAATTTTGAAAAAACAGAGGTTACTAAGAGGGAAGATAGCAGGGTTACATGTCACCTCAGCTTTCGATCAGGACATGCGGCACAAGGGGCCTTGGTGCATAACCCTTCACACCTCTGTTCTCCCTTCTTTCTCTTCTTCTCCTTGCCCTTCTCTTTCTTCTGTTCTCCCTACACTTTGACAAAAATGATGGAATGTGAGAGGAATAAGAAATTTCAGTGGAAACATGCTACATTGGGTACTTCTATTTTTGTAAGTCAAAAATTGTTGATTACTGGCAACACTCTGTGGTTCAACCATGCGCGGCTTTCAGGCCTTGAATCCCAGCTGCAGCCTTCTTACGCATTAACTCAAACCTTTGTCCAACACTTACGACGTGCCAGGCTGTATGTCCAAGAGTGTTCTGTAGAATATCTCAGTTAGTGCCCCTAATTCCTTTAAGGTGGGTACTATTTTTGGATTTTTTTTATTCATAACCCATGTAAATTGCAGTATTATAATTTCAAGCTAGACAGCCTACCTTATCATGCCCTGTCAGAAATCTGTCACATAGACTCTTCCAACTACCCTAACCCCTTAACATCTACTTCATGTCCTGTGTGATTCTAGATGGGCAGGCTCCTCTATGCATTCAGGTTCAATACATAAAAGCGGGGCGGGGGCTTTATGGCCTAATGCATCCGTATTGTAAGCTCTTCCAGGTTGAGTCCTCTCATTAGGTAAAATCAGAACTTCCAAGTCACACTCTTATTTAGAGCACCTTGTCCTTCACCAGGTACAGCGTTTCCTGCCACGTGACAACTTTAAAGTGTATGTGCCCGCTCACTATGAGATAGCAAAAGGAGAAATGATCGCTATTTCTCTTTCCATTTTTAAAAGCGTTTTTGCCTTGCTTCAACTAAATCAGGCAGGTCACTCTTCGCAGTCTTGACCCTGTTCAGTGCTTAGTGGATCACAGTTGCCACGTCTGTGCGGCTGCAGGGTCTGTGGTACATAAAACCCCAAAGCCAGGATCTTTGTTTAATTCACATTATGGGGCTGGGGAAAAGGGACTCCTGGAAAGCGCCATCCTTTCCCTCGGAGAGTCAGCAAGGGCACTTCCTCTGGCGAAGGGCATTACCGGGTCCCTGAACCGAGGTCCGCAGGCTGCAGTGCTCTTTGGGTTTGGGGGTTCAGTTTATGTTCCTGATGGCTTTCCTTTACTCTTGGACTTGTGGCCCTCCACTGTTACTTTTCCTCCTTCTCTTGTTTTTCTGGCTTCACTTCCTCCTTCTATTGTTGTAGCTGTCTTTTTCCTCTCATCACATTTCCTGTTGTCCTTCCAATTCAGTGGGGCCCCATCCAGCGCCACACACTGACTGGCTCCAGACTCATTGTGGTCTCAGAGGAGAACAACTTTTGTGCCAAATAGTCCCAAATCCCTGGGGCATTAGAAGAAAGATTCCAGAGAACAAATGCCCCAAAGTTTTCTCTTATTGATTTTGTGCTAGAATGCAATCCAAGGATGCCTGATTAAGGAAAGCAAAATATTCATACCCTTGGCCTCCTTGTCCCAGGCCATTCTGGACTGTGACAGCACCAACATCCATCAAATCAAACAATGAAATCAACTCTGGTTACTTAGCATAATAGAAATAAGCTTGTAATATTCTATTAGTGAAGGATCAATGTCTCCTGTCTTGAAAATAAACATCAGAGCTTGGCCTCAACATTTATGTAGCAGCAGGAGACCATTATTTTGTGGCAACATTCGATTACATTGACATCAAGACAGATTTATTAAATTAATAAATAGTACATGATTTTCAGCCTTTCATTTCCAACCTTTACCACAGCTACCCTCCCCAAGGTGATCTTCTGAAACCCTTCATCAATATTTTGGACTTTTTATTATCTGCGTCCTTTATTTCATTTTTATTTGTCAGCTTGTCTCCCAATTAATTTTTTTAATTCATTTTTTTCAGCTGGAAAATTTAAGTTAATTACTAAGAACAAAGTTAGTACTAAGGAGAATCATTGAATTCTTAATTGTGGAAATATTTCTCTGGCATAATATTTGAGGAGGAATTATTTTAGATGCGATTTTTAAAGTTCTGAGTATGGCTAATGACAAAAGCTCATAGTTCCTGCTTCCTCTCTATTCCAACGTCCAGCATCGGGGCCTTTGTCTTAGTGGTTTCCTCTGCCCGGAATGTTCTTCCCTCTGCTCCTGGTGTGGCTGACTTTCCCTCGTCATTCAAGTCCTCTGGAGTCCTGTCCAGGGTGCCCACTCCCCCATGCTCAGCTGCTCCTCTTGATTTCCTTTCACTCATGTCGCTCTTGGGATGTTTGTGGCCTGAGTCGCTCCACAGAAGCAGCAGTCTTTTGGTGTTCTTCTTGCACTAGATCCTAGGTACCCAGACCTTGGACAGTACCAGGTGCATGGTAGTACTGGACAAATAGGCATTAACTGAGTAAACGGGCAAGTCTAAAACTGCCATCATGAATAGTCTTAGATTCTAGCACTGTGAGATGGGTACAACCACCTCTCCATTCCTTTCCCTTCCCCTGTAGCCTGGAGTTCTTTAGATCCTTAAGAATAACAGTGGTGGGGAAGAAACTGTCAAAATGATAAGATTCTGACTGTAATTCATTGTTGTAACATCTAAACTAATTCAAAAGAATTTTGGAGAGCCGGACATTAGAGGAAAATATTTCCTCCTTTCTCCTGATATGTCTTGGAGTTCCAAGTGGCTTAATGTTGCTGACAATAAAAAAACAGGCAGCACACAGTCAGCAGATGTTTGGGTAATAAGATTTCATCATGTCATTCCCCTGCTCTGAAACCTGGGTGCCTTCCTACGACTCAGAGGACAGGGTGTCTTCTCCACTCAGACCTTATCCCAGCTGGCCTATGGTGCCTGGAGCCTTTGGTAGATGATAGTTACTTACGCGTGTCCATTTCCTTCACTAGAGCATGGGCAAACAGCCGGCCCATTCCTAGACATTTAAACTGGGCTTCATGTGGGGAAATGCATTATGAAGGAAGACAGTGCCTTGCTTTTAAGCACAACAGTTCCTAGTTCAGTTTGTGCTTTGCTTTTGAGGAGCACTTACTAATGTTTCTGGAATTAAATTTCAGTCCCATTTTCTGAACTCCATCAACTGGGATTTGGATTCCCAGGTCCATCAACTCTCAGCTGTGTGTTCTAAGGCAAGTTACTTAACTTCTCTGTGCCTCCCTTCACCCAGTTGCAAGCTGAGTTGATGCTAACTGTTTATTAGGGCTGCTATGGGGATTAAGTGAGAAAATTTATGTACTGAATTTAATACAGAGCTTGGTACATCATAAGTCCTTGATAAATAGTTACGGTTGTTTCTGTCCTCAGTTGAGCTGTTCCACAGGCCACTGGGGTCCGAACCACGCACAAATGTAGAGTTCCATCTGTCTGCATTGTGTGACTATATACATGAGATTTCCCTTCCCCAATCCCATCTCATTCGGAAGCCAGTCTCTGCTCTTACAGCCTGTAAACACACACACACACACACACACACACACACACACACTGCCATTTTCTGGAACTGGACTCTTGTGTCTTACCACCCCAGTGAAACCCAAGTCACCATCTGTCCTATACTCATACTGTGTACCCACTAACTCTTTTTTGAATGTGGACAATGAATTTGAAGCCAATTTCAACAGCTTCCTCACTGGTAGCAGTTGGCCACCGTAGTGACATCATTTTGAATTTCAAAGACTCACAAGTGAATTGGGGTTTTGATGTCTTCTGGCAAGTCTGTGAAAAGGAGGTTGCCACATGTCTCTAGCATCCAGTGAAGAAGGGCCTTCTTTCTCGTAACCAGTGGCGTTTTCCATCACTGTGAATTGGCTGCAGCAATGGGAGAAGAACCTCCTCGCCTTCCTCCTCATGATAAGCCAACGTATGCCTGGAGACAGCCGTCAAGAGGGCCTCTTCTCCCAGATGAACAAGCAGAATATTCACTAGCATAGCTTGTATCCCAGTCTTGCCAAGCCGGCAAAGTTGTTCTCCTGTGGACCACATTACTTATATATAGTTCTCAGCTTAGGTGACCACTCCGGGGTGGAGTGAAAACGTCTCTAGAGACTTTTGCTGATCAATAAACATTTCAGCTGTTTTCCTAAGTTACCCTGCTAACTGGATCTGCTAACTGAGCATTTATTGGTGGCATAATGGAAACACAAGCGCACCCGCTCGACAGGCATTCACTGAGCACCTACAGAGCGCAGCACCGAGTGACAGGGGTTCCATTATGCAGTGGAGAGCACGTAAAAACCTATGGGACATAGGAGCTGCCGCAAAGAAATTTAGAGAAAGCCACAAATCTTTCCCAAGGCCTCATCGTGAGCTGGGCACTAAACTCAATGCTGTGATTCCCACATCTCCATCCGCTGGGAACCTAACATTCAAGACACCTACGTTCATGGGAGACACCTGAATGAAACCACCACAATACTCAATAGATATATTGTGTCCTACAGATTGTGTTCTATAATTATATATGCACAGATAAAATTCTATCTCTGGTGAGCTCATGGACTAGAGGAAAGTGCCCAGCGTCTCACATGTTCCCAGTGCTCTTGCACCTCCTGTGAAGGATGACAGTAGCAGTGTGCACTCTGGGGCGTGAAGACTTTGCTTAATGTTTGAATGGAATCTTGAAGAAAGAATAAGGTTTACCTTAATTGAAATAATTGAAAATGATCATTTTATCAAAGGGATTCATGGGTGCAAATCAAGAGACCATGCATACTCTAGAACCTATAGAAAATCCACCTGGACTGGGGTGACTGAGAGGGAGTTGTGGAGACAAAATGAGAAGCAAGGAAAGCCAGCTTCAGGAAGAATCTCTGAGGGCACTGAGAAAAGAAAGGCTTTGGGTCTGTGATCTGTGAAGAGTCTTGGGGTTGATTTTTAAACAGAGAAATGTCCAGATCTGGTTACTTTGAAAGCTGTGGAAGGAGAGCTAGAAGGGCGGTAAGAAGCCAGCAGAGGTGACATTGCAAGGATCCAAGTGAACATGATGAAGGGACAGTCCTGGAGGAGCAGAAAGGAAAGGGAAAGGAAAGACCCTCTGGGTGGGGAATTGCAAAGGACTAGGCCAAGATTATTCAGCCAACTTCTTTCACGCCAGATTTATACTAATTGCTCATAGATTTTTATCTAAGCAACAAGTATGTTCCTTGTATTGTATATGTACATAATTTAGCCATAAGTTATATCATGTGACAGAACTAAATGCATTTTATAGAATACATCCTGTAGAACACAATATGTCAATTGAGTATTGTGGTTTGATTCAGGTGCCCCCCATAAACTTAGGTGTCCTAAATGTTAAGTTCCTAGCTGATAAAGATTTGGGAACTAATGCCTCTTGGAGGCAGTGTATTGTTGGGGGGCAGGCAGGGGTATTATAGCCAGTTTCCCCTTGCCAGTGTTTGGCACACTCTCCTGTTTCGGTTGTCCACCTGATGTTGGCCAAGGGGTGATGTCTACCCTCTGCTCATGCCATCGTTTTCCCTGCCATCATGGAGCTTCCTCTCGAGTCTGTAACCCAAAGTAAACCTTTTTCTTTTCTTTTTTTTCCCCCACAAGCTGCTCTTGGTTGGGTGTTTTCTACCAGCATGGCAAACCTGACTGCAACAAGTATCAACCCTATTAAGGATCAACAAGAAGGTGAAGTAGGATTGGTTGGAGAAAGGAGTCAAATACAACACAGGCCTGACAGAGTTTCAACGAATTTAGCAGAGATCTCTGGAGCACATAATGGCCTCTGAGTGTCCTGTATCTGGCTACGTAGCCTGGTCTACATACCCAAGCCTTATGAGCTGCCCCAGATGGCTGTGACCTGTGCAGAAGTGGTTCTTAGCCACTGAAGTCAGCCCTCTGAGGATGGTGTCAGTCTGCACAGTGGAGTAGCATGCTCTTCCTTAAAAGGGGAGTCTTTGTGTCTCCCACATCTGCATACCCCTGCTTTGATGGAGCTCAAAGATAGAACCAGGCTGTATTCCTGGCCTTGGTGGAATTATAGCTAGATTGTTCCAGCCAGATGGCTTTGTCTCCTATACTTAGAAGTGCTATTTTAGAATTGTAGAAACATGAAAATTGTGTTGAGAAAAGCATTCAAAATCAAGTTTAAAATCACTTACTACTAATAAGATATCAGTGGGCACTAAAAGAAGAAAACAACAAAAAAACTCATGTTGAAATGAGGAAATTATTCTCTCATATATCTGTATATATAGTAGAAATCATGAAGTCAACATGAACTACAATGCAGTGATGTAGGTTCATGGAACTGGAGGAAATATTGGGAAAAATAAAGAACGTTGCTAAAGTGCAGGAAGAGAGGAGTGGCACCCTTTCCTCATCTAGAGGGTTACAGCCTCACCTCAGAGACTTTTCTTAAGACATTTAGATGCTGTATTTGAATCACTAATAATTTAACAGCAT
This sequence comes from Dipus sagitta, assembly GCA_036346955.1. Classification (NCBI taxonomy): domain Eukaryota; kingdom Metazoa; phylum Chordata; class Mammalia; order Rodentia; family Dipodidae; genus Dipus; species Dipus sagitta. The sequence goes on from CM070787.1 coordinate 4,196,624, forward strand.
TCATAGCAGGAATGCTATCATGGCAGAATGATGATGTGATGTGCAGGATGGAAGGAGACGTAATTTTCAAGGCCAGTAGAATGACAAAAGAAAGAATGGCTCACCAGAGCCCAGCGTTTCAGACTTTAGCAGTGTCATGGCAGAGCTAAGCAGAAAAAAGTGGCGCCTTTAGTTTTGATTCCTGTATCTGAAAACTCACAAATTCCTCATCCCTCTTTTTTTTTTTTAAATTTTTGAGACAGGGTCTCGCTCTCTATCTCAGGCTGACCTGGAATTCACTATCTCATCTCACTCACTGTGAGACTCACTTCACAGCGATCCTCCTACCTCTGCCTCCCAAGTGCTGGGATTAAAGGTGTGCGCCACCACGCCCAGCTCCTCAAATTTTGTCTGTATGGTTAACACTCATTGAGTTATATTTCATAAATGTGTAATGTTGTGATAATAGAGTTATAATGTGTCATTCAGTGGGGAAAACCTATCACAGTGATTTATCTGTAAAAAAAATGGCATATATTTAAATTCCAGGCCTTGCAGTTATTTCTATAGTGTCAAGGGTGCTCACAATCCAATGCCATGGGTTAATAATGATTTATATTTTTAAAAACTAATTGATTTATTTTTGGGCTCCCATTTTTCATATTATGTAAATTACCTGAAAAATAATAATATCACAGTTCCTTAAAAACAAGCTTGCTATCCACTATTTTGGATGGTTTTCTTCTCCCTTTTCACATTAGGAAATTTATCATTGTTCCCATTGTAACTCCTTTGCCCGACCCAACTAGCAGAGTTCTACATTCCTGACAACATGCCCTACCATTCTGTCCTGGCTCTACACTGAGGCCTAGAAAATCAGATCAGTACAATAATGTAGTCGTAAGAAGACAGTGGGGGCCGAAACGAGAGATGCTCAGAAACACACATTGCACCATTCAGACTAAATACCCACCCGTACGTGTCCCTAAACGTCGTCAGGATAGCCACGGAGGACTAGTTTCCCATGCGCACTTCAGTCTTCCAATTTATCTGTCACAAGTTATGTTACTTACCTATGGAAAGTAATGTGCTTACAAGTTGTGATCTCAAGAACTTTAAAAATTCCAACAAATCGCCGGGCGTGGTGGCGCACGCCTTTAATCCCAGCACTCGGGAGGCAGAGGTAGGAGGAGGATCGTTGAGAGTTCGAGGCCACCCTGAGACTACAGAGTGAATTCCAGGTCAGCCTGAGCTAGAGTGAGACCCTACCTCGAAAAACCAAAAAAAAAAAAAATTCCAACAAATCAAGTTAAACATTGTAATTTTCAGAACACGTGTGTTAAATGCCCATCTTTTTTAATTGTGAAGAAAATCTTGTCTTAGTACTACATCAATCACAAGTGCAGCAGGAAGATGGAGGTGGGCCCTCTCCCTCCATCACAGTGAGCACTACTAACCCTGGACCCCACACTGGAAGCCAGAACACTCACCACTATTGTGCCTCAAAACTAGAGACCCCCAGAAAGTGGATCCTGGGAGGCACCTTCTTCCTCTGTCGTTTGCTTCCCCAGCAGTCTGTCCTGGAAGCAGGGTGGCTGGGCGGAGTCTAGGCCACACGCTGGCACCCTGGCTGGACAAACTGGGGAAGCACTTGGAGCTCAGGCTTTGGAAAAGACGGGCTCCTCCCGTGCAGGATTTTCAAAAGGCGGTAATGTGGTCACGAAAACCTAGACTTGAATCTGTGAAAGTGAAATGGAGCCAGATGCAGAGCTCCAAGCTTATGCTTGAAGTTACTGGTGCTGGGTGTTACATTTCCTGAATCATGGAGCTGGGGGACATTCTGGTGTCCCCAGAGGAGCTAGAGAGGAGTCATTTGAGTGCTTCTTGCTGACATCTTTCCTTGTGTCTGGGCTGTTCCAGATGGCAGGAAGTCCCTGCTCAGGCCTCTGCCTGGGCCTTTCTCCAAGAGCTGACCCTCAACTGCCGCACAAAGGCAAGCTGCCAGCTCAGCAGAGAGTCCCCGCTCACCTACCCGGCATAAGCCACTCTCCAGAACAATCTGGAAATTAACTGACACATGGAGAGGAAAAGAAGCGGGTTTCAAGCCTTGTTACTATGTATATACTAATTATTAGGTGGAAGGAACATTATAATTGAGTTATGAAACAACTAAATAAAAATAGAATACCTGCCAGAGAGTGTCTTTACATGAAGGTTTTACACGGGGACAAACAATGTGTTCTTTGTAAAGCTTGAGAAAAAAGGAAGGACTGTGAGTTTTACTCTGTAAACTGCAGTTTCTTTTTGTAACAAGACTACTGCTTGCATTTGTTGACACCTTGATTTATACAAACCTGAGCAAGTTCAGTTTCAATAATTCTTTTTATTCCAGCAACACCAGAGAAGGAGGGAAAAGATTGATGTCCCCACCACCACCACCTAAAAATGGCATATGCAAAAGTTTTACAATTCTCTTTGTTCAACTCTGGGTCAGATTTCATGAAAAAGCCATTGAATTTCTCCTCTGCTCCCAGTTCTTCTAAGCACACATGGAGGCCCGTGCACCTAAGGAGCACTAGGAAGCTTCCTTGCCCGGAACCTTATCTCTGGAGGATTAAATGACCTGTTTCCTGCAATACTTCTCAGTCTCGTTTCTCTGTTGTTGACTCTCTCCCTCAACCACAGTAAAGAAGGCCCGAGCAACTCACTGTTGAAATTTCACTCTCCTGCACGACTTTGTAGGTAAAACCTGGAGCAGAACAAAGGTAGCAGGCTCCATTATCACTTTGTAACACCGCCGTCATGGTGGGCATGAGAAAACCAGGAGGGATGGCGTGAAGATGGCAAGCCACTCACCATGTGCTCAAGTTCATACATTTGCTCTTGTCACATACTTGGAGATCCTTTCTTTAAGAAGAAAAATAACAGCGAAAGGTAACAACGCATAAATAAAACACTCTGGAAAGTGTCCCAAGTAAGGCATGCTTGTTCATAAAGTGTCACTCTCTTCACATCAAATAATAAAAGTAGAAAGAAGAAGGAGCAAATATCCAAAATACGGATTCTATACAGGAATGCAAACAGATGACGTAAAGAAAGTGCCTAATTTTGATTGGCCGGGTGTTGTGGTTCCACAGGTAGGAAGATCACCATGAGTTTGAGGCCACACTGAGATTACATAGTGACCTGCAGGTTAGCCTGGGCTAGAGTGAGACCCTACCATGAAAAACCAAAAAAGAACAAATCAAAAAAAGGAAAAGAGTCTAATTTTGATGTCAGTTTGTCATGACAGAGAAACTCTTCGTTTTCCAAGTACCCCCTAAGCCTAAATGCACATGAGCGCTTACAGACAGTTCCCTTCCCTATCCACTGGAGCCTGTACACCTCACCCTCCCACTTTATCTATGACTTGAACCATTACTATGACCAATGGACGTTGCTTTTTAAATGTTCTTTTCATGTACTGTTCTTTCAGGTCCCATTTTTCCTTTCTTTCTTTCTTTCTTTTTTTTTTTTTTTTTTTTTTGAGGTAGGGTCTCACTCTAGCCCAAGCTGACCTGAAATTCACTATGGAGTCTCAGGGTTGCCTCCAACTCACAGCAATCCTCCTACCTCTGCCTCCCGAGTGCTGGGATTAAAGGCGTGCGCCACCACGCCCGGCTTTCAGGTCCAATTTTTAAAGAAGCTAAGCAAGAACTTAAACTTAATTGCTTGTTTTTACATCTTAGATTCTTCTAGATGCATGTGCTAATAGATTCCTTATTTGAAATCCTTCTTCTCTAAATTGGTTCCAGAATCAACAGGTTGACTAGAATACCAAAAAGTTGTGAGGCGTTGGGAGAGATGAGCCCTGGAGCTGAGATGGTCAAGACCCACACCTGTTGCTGTTGGCCTGTGACTCAGGTGCGTGGCCTTCCCGGCCTCACGGGCTGGTTCATAGCTGTTCATAGTTCATAGCTGTCCCGCTCTTCCCGCTTTCCCCACTCTACTGTTTTCACTTCTGTGAAGGATTTGGGGTGTCACGGAGGCACTAGGTGCATTTTAGGTTTTGTTAACAGAGGCATGTCCTTCACTTTGGCCAAGCGGAATGTCAGCTAATGACTTTGGACCTAAAATTTCTAGAAAATGCAAGTTTTCCCAATGGCATTGCTTCAAAACCATCCAGGCAGCATAGAAGGGGCTGAAATGTGACTTGTCATATCCTGATGACCCAGTCTTTTGAATATTAGGGTTCATTCTCCTCCCTTGCTTTCCAACTATGCTGCCTCTCCACCAGAAGACATGAAAACAGAAAACATTCATATTAAAATTCATGAATTGCTTTTTGTGTTGAAGAGAATAGCTTAGACTGAAGAGTTTTGCAAAAAAATAAAATAAAATAAATAAATTAGGTTTTAAGTGTATCTATGGACTTACATTCTTATTCCTTTTGAAAGACCAAGCTAATTAAGCATTAACATAGTACTTTTATATGTACTTACTAAAAAAAAAAAAAAAAGCCTTAGTGTTTTCAAAGTGCTTTAACTTGGTTACTGAATCTTATCTGCCTATACTGCCTGTGACATACATATTGCTTATTTTTGTTAAGCATCATCATTACCCATTCAGTTTTGTAGATGAGGAAACTTAAGCCAAAAATGAGTAAATGTTGCTAAGGAATATCTGGCTAATAGTCATAAAGTTGAGACTAGAGACAGATAGTAGCTTCTCTCTCTCCCTCCCTCTCTCTCTCTCTCTCTCTCTCTCTCTCTCTCTCTGTGTGTGTGTGTGTGTGTGTGTATGGTATGTGTGTGTGTCATAACATGTGTGGAGGTCTGAGGATAATTCCAGAGTGTGTGTCCTGTCCTCTCCCTTCATCCTGCTAGAGGCAGGATCTCCCTTGCTGTTAGTAATTTATTTTCAATTGAAATGTTAAGACAAAAAATATGCATATTACCGGAAGCATGGTGGCACAGGTCTATAATTCCAGCACTCAGGAAGCTAAAGCAGGAAGATCAGAAGTTCAAGTCCAGCCTGAGTCAGTGAACCAGCATCTCAAAACAAAAATTTATACAAGCTACTGGACTAACATATGGTATTTCAATACACATATGCGTAGTGTAACAAGCCAATCAGGTAAAACATATCCCTTAAATATCCTTTTTTTTCTGGTAAAAACCCTTAAAGTCCTATCTTCCAACTTGTTGTTGTTGTTTTGAGATATGGTCCTGCCATGTAGCCCAAGATGACCTTGAATTCTTCCTTAGAAAAAAAAGTTCCAAAGTCAAATAAGATTATTAAGCCCAGCATATCATATATCCCTCTCAGAGTTTCATGGCGTATATTTGCATATTAAAGGCTACAGGAATTTCTTCAGGAAAGAAAGCTGCTTAAAGTTGCTCCATCCAGAATTCATGAACCTTCTTTGACTTTGAAACCTGTTCATTGAGTAAAAGATATTAATATCCACAACTACAGTTCCCCAGAACACATTTTGAAGACATTCATTTCTTTCATGAGATTGGGAGCTAGCCCACAAGTGAGCAAGATATTGGGGATCATTCCTGTGATATCAGCCAGGGGCTCAAATTGGTAGTGGGTTTTGGACATATAAATCAGATCCAGGCAACTGTTGACAAGGAACAGAACAGCGATGCTCCTGCGAACAGAACAAGAATAGGATGATCAGGTTGATGATGGTTGGGGCGAGTGAAAGAGAAGCTGATCTGGGGGTTCCATCTTGTCTTGCTTGCTCTTCTTCCTACAAAGATCCTGCTGCTGTAGACTCTCATTTTAACCAAACCAGGGTTAGGAGTCAGGGGTAGAGGTCAGACACAAGGAGGGGGGGTATCCACACACTAAGAGCTCCATGGAAAGAAAGGCCAAAAAGGAGGGGGATGCCAAATAGCTGGAGCAAAGGGGACATTGGGAAGAGTGGCCAGCCTCCCGCTGGTATTCCCAGGAAAAGATGGAAGGCAGATGCTGCCTTTGTAGCCTATTCCCTCCATGTTTGGTGACCATCCAACTTCTCATGTATAGGGTGACACTCTTGGAATGAAAATGGCACTACTAATAACTGTGAAAGAATAGCAGATATGAACTGGGAATGTTCCATGTGCACCGAAATATGTGTTTACTCTATTGAAAACTGAATGCTACCTAAAATGGGGGTTGTGCTTGACATCCCTGAACATGCATCATGACATTCAGAAAAAAAGAGGAGATAGGTGAGTAGGTCAGTATTGATAGTGTCCATCACAATTGATTCCACTTTAACTAAGTTGTGTAGACAAAAGTGTTCTCATGACCCATTCGACAACCAATGTGCTATGCATCATATGTGAAAAGCATTGCTTTGTACTGTGGGGTGTAAAGGTAACCCACATTATGCCCAACAGGAGCTTCTTAAGACATACACCCCAACAGCCAGGCCTCAAGTACATTATCACAGGTGGTCATGAGAGAGTCCAAAATAACATGCTGGGAAAGCTCTGAGGGAAGGTTTGGGAAGGCCTCAGAGATTTAACTGATAATGCTTGAACTAGACCTTGAGGGCCAAACTAATCATCAACAAGCTGATTATGGTATACAGGAAAAAAGTGAGATGCAAGCCGGGCGTGGTGGCGCATGCCTTTAATCCCAGCACTCGGGAGGCAGAGGTAGGAGTATTGCCGTGAGTTCAAGGCCACCCTGAGACTCCATAGTGAATTCCAGGTCAGCCTGGGCTAGAGTGAGACCCTACCTCAGAAAAAAAAAAAAAAAAAAAAAAAAAAAAAAGTGAGATGCAGCTTTCCAGGTGACAGGATGGCAAATGTATGCAGAAGTGCACTTGGGATACCAACAGCCCAACTGAGCCAACAGACAATTCATGAAGAGAAATCACAGGAGAGAATGGGTAGGGACCCAAATGGCAACACAAATCACTGACTACAACTGGTTCAGAATAATAATTGTAAGCTTTGGTCATCCAGCAGCCATCTGGGGCGGCCACCAGGTAGAATGTCAGCTCCTTACGGCAATGGAGATGTTGGGCCAGCCCTGAGCTTGTCACGAGGAAGAACCCAGGAAACCAAGGAACGTAAAATATACTAGAGCTAAATATAACTGTTTAGATTCTTGCCAAATCTGAACTAGAGATTAGAGCTTTCTATGGCTCTTTTTGGCCACAGATTTAGTGGCTAAAAACAACACAAGTCTTACAGGTCTGTGGGTTCAAAGGCCAGCATCAATCTCCGGGGTTTACATCAAGGTGTCAGCAGGGCTGCCTTCTTTCCAGGGACTCGGGGGAGCATGTCCCCTTGTCTTCTCTAGTTTCTACAGGCAGCCACTAGGTCATGGCTCCCATCCTCCAGCTTTCAAAGCAGCAATGTGGGAGAGAAAATGCTCATATGCAATCACTCTAGCCTCTCCTTCTCACTCCTCCTTTGCTTTGTCTATGTGGTGTGTGTGTGTGTGTGTCAGTGTGTGTGTGTGTGTATGTGCCCACACATGTGTGCACGTGTGCACATGAATATGGAGGCTAGAGGTTAACATTGGGTGTCTTCTCAAATCACTCTCTACCTTACTTTTTGGGACAAGACCTCTCATGAAGCTCCTGAATTTAGCTAGACTAGCTGGGTAGTAACCCAACCCATTACCACCTGCCTATCTCTACCTACCCAGAGCATGCCAGTGTACCTGGATTTTTACATGACTGCTGGGAATCTCTACCCAGAGTTCCATGCACACACAGCAAGTACTTTACTAGCTAAGCCACCTCTTCAGCCCCTCCTCCTTCACTTTTGAGGACCCTTGTGATCATATTCAGGCCACAAGAATAAAACAGGAGGCTCTCTGTGGATTAATGATCTTAACTCTCCTGTGTAAGTAACACATTCACAGGTTCCTGGGTTAGAACATGGATATCTTCGGGAACATTTTTGATTATTCTGCCAACCATAGTCATGTAGAAGCCAGGATCTTCTACGATTTTTTTTTTCTCGCTCTCCCACATCCCTTAGCTCTTAACATGGGCAAACTGCCTGACCCTTTATTCCTTACAGGGCCTCTAATACCCACTGTTGTGTCTGAGAGACTTTCAGTGAAGATTTGTGGGCCATGAGGGCGATCCCAGTACAGCGTATGGAAGCACTGAAATCCATACCTCTTCACCTCTGAAGATTTTGGTCTTGAGGAGTTTCCTGCTAAACACTCTGCTCCTCTGATTGGCCTCCTCCCCTCATCTCCTGGGATCTTTGTCCTTTCATTCGGCAAGCCCTGGGTAGTCAATGTATCTCCTTTCCTAATCCTTACTTGATATAGAAATTTCCTGACGCATTATAATTTAACACAATTTGGCCTTTGCTGTTTCAATTTTTTCTATCTAGGATTATAGCCTATGCCCAAAAGACCTATCAGCATCTTGAGACAAATTCAGTGTCCATTTTAATTCTTTTTAATAGCTATTTTTCCCTACATGCTACTAGAGAAGGCTTTAATATCAGTCTTATTTTATTTTTGAGACAAGGTATTATAGTTGCCTTTTTGTTAGTGGGACAAAACACCCAACCGAGAGCAACATATGGAATGAAGGGCTTATTTCATCTTACAGTCTTGAGGAGGTTTCACCATAGCAGAGAAAGCATGGTACAGGAGAGGGTAAGTATCTTGTCATATCAGCACAAAAGCAAGACTGACCTAGCTAATGAACACCCGGTAGGAATGAACAAATTAACTTCAAGGTCTGTCCCTCAATGACACACCTTCTCCAGCAAGACTCCACCTCCTTAATTTCCATCAGCTGGAGACTGAATATGAAGCTTAATCACACACACATGAGGCTCTCAGAGACCTTCCACCTTCATATCTCCACACAAGATCTCTCTTTATAGCCTAAGCTGGCCTCAAATTGCCAATCCTCCTGCCTCAGACTCAGAAGTACTAGGATTCCAGATATGTGCCACCACATCTGACTTTATTTCCGGTTTTAGAAAGTGTGTTCTCTTTCCACTATGGGAGGTAACTTTCTTCAATACAGTGACTAACTGGGCAGTGGTTTATGTCTGGGATAGCAACAAGCCTGAACCTAGGAATTAAAAGATCTGGGTATTGTGCCCCATTGAGTTTCAACTGACTTGGTGACTTTGAGCAAGTCACAATCTCTGTAACTCACCATTCTGTCATGTATGAAGCAGGAGAATTTGAATTAGGTGTTCTCTGAGTTCTAAAAATTCTAAGTTTCTAGATTTTGTACTTTGTGCTCTCTTAATATGGAATGTGGCTCTTGGAGAAACTAGCTCTGAGAAATCTGAGAATGTTTACAACAGGTCACTTCTAGCATTTTAGAAGAGTTTAATGGAAGTGAAGCTGGAATTGAAGGCATACCAAAAGGTCCCTGATCTATAAATATCTCATTGAACCGGTATGGGTTCTGTTTGTAGCCAGAGAAGGTTATTCCACATAAGCAGTTGGAAGCATCTAGTATCACAGAAACTTTTGTAACAACAAAAACTACTACTTTGATATCAGGCCTAATCTTCTGAGACTATATTCATTTTGGGAAGCGCTCATGCTTGTTCTCTTTTATCTCTTTGCATTTTTTTTGTTTTCCTTTTGTTTTGCTTTCTTTCTTCTTCCTTTGTGTAGTCCAAGTACTTTTAATTTTAAGGGAGTGATTGGGATGGTAGCCAAGCAGCAGAGCCACAGTTGATTGACAGAAAAGCAAAATATGACAAGAATCAGTGTTTTGTGTGAGAGATTAATCTTGTAGTTGCATATGGGATAAATTGAAACAGTGAAGAAAAAGAGGCAGGAAAACCAATTAAAACACTTGTAAAAAAAAAAAAAGTCAGGCATAATAAAAATGTAACAGGATGCTGGACAGGACTTTTCCTGCTGTCTCAGGGTTTCCTGCAGTCAGGGCTGGAGACAATAGGCACTGGCAGGTCCACACTCGGCGGGGTACTGCCAGACACATCCACGCGGGACTTGCTAGTGAGATTTTTCACTGCCTCTTCTGTCATGCCCCGTTCGGCAGAAGACAAGGTAGCCGGTCGTTAGAAGACTGACACACCTGCACAGCGACACGGCTTCTCTCCCTCTCCAGTCATATGCTCCTAGGCTCTGGGGAACAGAGAGGCTGACTCTGGCATGGAGGTAGCCAAGGACAAGAGAGAAGCAACAGGAACCTTGCAGCATGTGACAGGGGAAGAGGGTGGATTTCTCAAATGCCCGAGAGTACAGAGGGAGTTGGATTCCAGGCCAAGAAAAAGAGTACATTGTTGCATTTTTTTTTAAAGATGCTTTCATTATGTAGCTCAAGCAGCCTCGATTTCATCATGCAGCCAACTGACATTGATTTCATGATCTTCCTGCCTAGGCGGCTCTAGTCCTAGGATTCTAGACAGAGCCACTACACCCTGCAGAATTTGAAACTCCCCACCACAAAGGCTGGGTTCTCAGAAGAATCCACATGGTGATCCAGGAAGGACAGGGCAGGTGGTGGAATAGCTTCTGGGAGAGGGACCATTAGAGAGGACGCTAGAGAAGCACAAGGGAGCAGTAGCTAGCTTCTCCTCTAGTTCCCTCCAACGCCCACCCCCACACTCCATGTCTTCTCTTGACTCTCAGCCCAAAGGAGCTGATGGAGAAGGTAAGACAAAGAGGGCCAAGAGTACACTCCGTGCAGCTCCCTCACTGGCCTGTAGAATGCCTCTCTGGCCAGGCCCCACCTGGGGAGAGGGCAAGAGCTTGACCATGAGGGAAATGGAAGTTTTGATTTAGATTAGACTAGACCTTTTTAAAATTCTGAAATAAAAGACTGTTGCTTAGTATTCAAAAGTAACAGGAAAACGCACACGGTCTGCATGAGGCACCGTGCAGAAGGAACGGGAAATCAGAAAGAACATGTTTGAAGGCAACAGAATTTCAAAACGAAATGATTTCCTGTTTGTGCTTCATAAAACCCAGCTCCAATAACACACTGACATGAGAGTAATGATAAACAATATGATAATAACAGCAATAATGATAACCATTTGGTGAGTACTTACAATTATGCCAGGCTTTACTGTGTGCTGAAGGTATGTTATCTTATTTAATCCCTACAATAAATCCATAAGGTAGATATTGTTAAATTTAATCCCCTTCAATTGGTTTGAAACTGAAGCTCAGAAAAATTAAGTAATTTGCTACAACATACACTTCATAAGTAGCTAATTTCAGATCCCATATAACCTATTTGAGGCTACCAGTAGAGTGGCAGTTGTAACAGAGAAAGGAAGCAAGGAATTAGGAAATAAAATTTTGGTATTGTTCCAATCAAAGCATGTATGAGATAATGGATTAAAAGTGATGACCTAATTTATGTACAATGATTACATCTCAATTATATAATCCACGAATAACATTTGTTGCTAAATATAATTCTAATAAATACACATCTTAAATAATTTTATTTTGACTTTTTAGATTTTGTTCCTGATCTTTTTAAACTTAGTTTTTCTGGAATATAACCAACATGTCAATTTGTTATTTATGACATGTAAAAGTTCTTCTATGCCTAGGACAGAAATAGCTGAGAGCAAGCTCATTGTTGTAGTGATTATGTGGCTATTTGACATGTGTCTAAACTCAAGAAAATAAACGTCTACCCCTTCAAAAATTTCACTGCACACTCTCCCTGGAGAACAGAGCTGATTTTATTCATCGCTGGATGCTACCTTGCACGCTCACAGGATAGGTGTATGTGCTTCTTACCCTGTGGTTGCACACCTGCTGGTTTCCAGCGCTGAGCTGAGTTTACCGTGTGACCAGCAAACCTCTTTGCAGCGTGCGCTCACAGCCTTCGCCACCCCGCTTGCGCCATGTGAAGGGAACCCTGGCATTTGCTCACAGCTTTTCTTTTCTGCTCAGATCAGACTGTTATTTTCCCAGATTTCTAGACACTTGTGCTGCAGAAAGACAAGCTATCAATGAGACAGAGCTAGTGAGATGAGAGGAAAGGTAAAGGGAGAAAAGAAAGACTCGTGAGGGCAGAACTTTGGACAGAGAAATGAGGGAAACCTGTGGCCACTCATGCTTCTTGAGATTCATCTGTGGTAGGTTGCTAATAGAACCTTCTTTGCTAGGCTTTGAGAAACCCAAGTAAAGGTTCGAACTATTTCTAACTCCTGTGACTTCCCCAAGATACTGTCTGTAGTGGTTTGAATTAGAAATGTTCCCATTAGACTCACATGTTAAACATTTGGTTCCCGGCACTGTTTGGGGAAATTGTGGGACCTTTAGAAGGTGGAGCTGAGCTAACAGAAATGGGTCACTGCAATGTGGGCCTTGAGGTTTGTAGCCTAGCCTTCCTGAACTCTTCTTTCTCTCTTCTCCCCTCCTCTCCCCTCCCCTCTCCTCCCCTTCCCCCTTTTTTCCCTCTTCTTCTTCCTCCTCCTCCTCCTCTTCTTCTTTTCCTTTCTTTCTCTCTCTCTTTTTTGATTTTCTGAGCTAGGGTCTCACTATAGCCCAGGTTGACCTGGAATTCAATATGTAGTCTCAAGGTGGCCTTAAACTCTTGGCGATCCTACCTCTGCCTTCTGAGTGCTGAGATTAAAAACGTGCACCACCACACCCAGCTTTCTCTCTCTCTCTCTCTCTCTCTTTCTCCTGGCCTGCTGAGATGTGAGCAGACTGAAACTCCTACATCAAGAGAGCTGCTCCTGCTGCCGTTCTTTTCCCACCGTGATAGCCCCTATCCTCCTCAAACCATGAGCTAAAATAAGTCCTTCCAAAATAAATCTAGTTAGTTGTCAGGTATTTAACCACAGCAATGAGAAAAGTAACTAACCCAGGACACAATGGCCCCAGATTATATGTCCTTATTTCTAATATCAAAATACCCTAGCAGGACAGACATTGTTGGTTATAATTTCTGGGTAGGAAATTATCACAGCCAAGATGAGAATCTAGTCCTAGCATGTTCAAACCCTGTTCCCACAGTGCCACACTGTGCCCCTATAACATAACCAGATGTTGAAGAGAGCTGAATCAAAGTGCTTCCCTTGTGAGGGACCTCTATTCTGGTATCATACACAAATGGGAAAGGCTTACTTCTGGTATGTGATTCTGGAGAGAAATAGCTAGCTGCTAGCCTGGAAAATGAGCCTGCCTGCTGTACTAAGCTTGCCTGTGGGCTTGATGGTTCATTTTGAAGTCCAATCACTCTGCACCCAGGAAATGGTAATGCTTACCACAAAAGTTCAGCAAAATCTGTTGCTAAAATAGCTCTGTGCCCATCCATGTTTCATGAAATCAATGTGTTTGACCAGGTTGCTGCCTGATACCTAGAAGTGGGAAGTAAAAGTCTTCTTCGAACAGCTTTCAGTAGCCAGGCAATGCACAAAAATGCATGTGCTTGCTTTGGTCAATTATCAGTTTAAGTGGCATGTAGTAATGCTCTCATCCTCATTGCCATAGAAACCATTATCAAGTTTCTTATAAATGCCTCAGAAACAGGGGTTCCTGTTTACTGGATATAATGGCATTCTAAGGAACTAAATGGCTGCTGGACAGAAAATAATATCATCCATTAGAAGAAATTTCTTTACAATAATAGTCATGAAGGGTGATGTGAGTATATGAACAGGTAAGGAGAGAAGTTGCTGACAGGAGGCATAGGTGCTTTTGGAATTGTGTACAGGTACCACTTCCAAAAGTTAGATAAACTTTCTTTCTTGTTGAGAGATCATTCCATGGAGATATTAACAGCAGAGTGATGTCATCCATATTTAGACAGTACACGCACTGAACCATTATGGACCAGACAGGAATTGTATAAAAATGATTTGACAGAAAGAAATAGCCGGTCTTCTATGCCAAAATCCAAAGTGTTCTGCATCAAGGTGAATCATATTCCATTCCAAAATGTCAAGTAGATTTAGTCATTTTAATCTTTTTATTAGATTAAAACTTGCTACTTTTATAAAAGCTGAAAGAAATGACTGGAATATAGGTTGCACCACTGACAAATTATGTGATCTTGAGATTGTAGCTAGACTTCTCTAAGCCTCAGTTCTGTCATCTCCCAATTAAAGGTGGTTCTTATATTTATGGGGTAATTGAATAAAATAATCTTTGCAAAGCACTTACTACCATCTCCAGTACTTAGTGAGCACTCAGTTATATTGGAACTTATTATTCATAAAAAGTAACAATAAAGATAACAACTGATAATAAGTTTCCTTAAGTCCTCAATGTATATGGCTAATTTTTATACTGTTTGTATATTGTCTCTTTCCCTCGAACCTGTACACAATATGTAATCTTAAATAATTGAAAAGAGTGTGCAAGCAAACATGGATCTGAAAGGCAGTCGATGCAATTTCTGCATAGCTCTGACTTTTCTGGTCTTGGTGAATGCAGAAGTTTCACAGTGCCATAGGCATTCTTCTTATAGCATTTCCTCCTGGTGCTTGAAAAGAAAGTCTGTTTTCCTAAGACCTTGGGCCTGATTTCCAGTGGGAAAAGGGCTAAGAAATTTGGCTCTATTTCCAAGTATCTTTGCACTTTTCCCAATTGCACAGAACCTCCAAGCTTCCCCAGATTACCTCGTTTCAATGACACGGAATCTTTCAAAGAGAATGTAATAATTCCACAGAGAACTTAGCATTTCTGACAGCTTACCTCCCACTGTCCTCAGTGCTTCATAAATTATGCTGCCTCTGAATGTGAGCTGGGCAGCACCATTTTCCTGGCCTCTCGTGATTCATGGCTTCTCTTAACTATGTCAATGCCTCGTCAGCAGAGCTGCTTCTGCTGGACAGAGTGTGATGTGATCTTTCTTGGAGGACAGCTTACAAATTATGTAGTGGTTCTCATATACTGATTTTGTGTTATATTTACAATTTCAAGGTAACTAATAACTATTAACTTTCAGAATCACTTCTAAATTCAGAAAACATTACCATTTAATTAGCAATCTGCTCTCTGCAATACTGTGACCTGAGAAGCTACTCTAATGATAATATGCTGTTATTATTAAAATTAACTAACAAACCAAAAGAATGGTGCTGTTCAGGTCAGATATGGAGAGAGTATAATTAAAAGAAAGTGAAACTAAAAACAAGTATGAGACCAAAAGATCAACACAGCAGCGCAGAGGCCCCCCTGCCAGAGCCCCTGTTTCATACCACCAGCTCCCTCCTGACCTGCACTCCCCAGGGAACCTCCATTCTGCTCCCTGGAGCAGGGCTGAGCCCACCTGCGTGGTTTAGAAATGCAGGCTCAAAGCAAATAAGGTCGAGAACTACCTCTCCTGCATCTACTCTCTCCATGAGTAAGAATAAACATAATCTTCGAATGCTTCCTCTTGCCCCAGCCTCCGGAATATCTCAGGGGTCCTCCAAGCCGCACAGGCTGTTCCTGACTGAAGACTCTTCCGCTGGGGAGCGAGGCCCTCCCCAGGATTCCCCTTGCTCCTGTGCTCACAGTCAGTGCCAAAATGCTGCTTTGGACTCAAGGAATACAGAACAGAGGGAGGGGTGCAAGAGAAACAACAAGGTGCCAAGGGGCAGGGGAGATGGCTAAGGAAAGAAAGTTTTTTTTTTCCCCCCGATTTCGGGGAACAACTACAGGAGGAAACCACAGGAGTGCCAAGGACCACACAAAGCTGATCTGTGCACATTGACTGGCGTCTGTTGTGACGATGATCACAAGTTCTCATTGTACTTCACCGGTTGCTCTTCTTATTCCTTTCAGTTCTTTAATGATTTACACAAAAGTGTAACACTTTCCAAGAGCTGAAAAGGGTACTTTTGCTTTTCGGATTGCTGTTGACATGTAAGTCCTTCGTCATTTCTAACCTGAGCATGTCCAAATGTCTTCAACAGCAGATACTTTTTTAAGGAGATGGACTCTTTGTTGTAGTGTCCTCTGCTGTGCATTGTATAATATTGTCCCAGCTCTTATGACAAGCCAGAAGCAGCCCCCAGCTTGTAGCTACCAAAAATGTCTCCGTGTGTCACACGTCTCCTGAGACAAAGACAGCCCCCCAGTGAGGAGTACTGCCTTACACACTAAGAGAAGTGTCCCTGGAATTGGCTAGATCTTGATTTCTATTCAAGCTCTGACCCGGTGGGATCCAGGTTAGGCTATTATTTCTCTATGTTAAGCATTTCATCTGTAAAAAGTGAATTGTAGGGAAATTTGTGAAAGAACTACGAACAGATAAAAAGACTAAGGGAGTCCAGTAACAAATAAGGCATACGGGTCTTCTAGCATATCCTTTTGAATGACCTGATTGAGTGCGCTTGTTTTCATGGTCTTTGAGTTCTTTAAAATTTTGTAGCATACAGAGAACTGATAATAATGTATATCTTTTCTTCCTTCCTCCCTTCCTTTCTTCTTTTCTTTTCTTCTTTATTTCTTTTTCACCATGTATCTCAGGCTGGCCTTGAAGACTAGATTCTCTTGTCTCAACATCCTACATAATAGAATCGTAGGCACGTAACATCGAGCTCAGTCTACTTTGAACCCAGTACCTCTTGGTGAGAACTCTACCACTGAGCACACCACAGCCCATGGTATGAATACTGAAAAAAAAACTTCAAATTATTTCTAGTGGAATTTAATTGATGATATACCTATGGACAGTACCATGCTTTTCCTGTATTTTTCCCTTTGGAAATGACCATAGTTTTGCCTAGTTTGTGTACCTATTTTAAAATTCATTTCAGGATATGTTATTACACTACATATGTACAATGTTACTCAACCTTTGAAGCTGTTGGCACAACCTAAGTAGTGTCTAATGAATTAAATAAAAATTTTGACATTTAAAAAGTGGCTGCCTTCACATTATTTGCTTTTACTCTGTGATATGAAACCAAGAGATACTTGCCTAATGACATCCAGAGATCTTCAGTATCACATCTATTCCAGAGGAGAAGTCTTCAAATCACATCTACCCCAGAGAAGAAGTCTTCAAATCACATCTACCCCAGAGGAGAAGTCTTCAGTATCACATCTACTCCAGAGGAGAAGTCTTCAAATCACATCTACCCCAGAGGAGAAGTCTTCAGTATCACATCTACTCCAGAGACGTCTTCGGTATCATATCTACTCCAGCCAATCTACTTTCCTCTTTGTTCCTTGCAACTTCTATCATTTGTGCACTTATGAATCAAGTACATGAGAGAGAGAAAGTGTATTGGCATTGTATACAGGGCTATTCCAATTCTTTGGATTCCCTGTGTTCACTGTTGAAATTTACTACTTAAGTGGTAATCTGTACTCTATAACTCCTAATACACTTTAGTAGTAATATCTGGAAAAGGATATCTGACCCCCACCAGGGGCACAACCACTTCATCATGTACAAAACTGAGATACATGTTTAGATTAGTTGATGGAAATTGTACTTCCTGCGGCAGTCATTTACAACAACCAACTTTACTCCTTTACAAATCCAGTTTCATTCCAACCTACTTATTGAAATGAAATATTCCAACATGAACCAGTAGCTAAAAGAAATTCAGGGTTGAAAATATACTAGAAGTCCCTGAGGTCTAGGGGAAAATGTCTTTGGCTTTTTTTCTAGCTTTCTGCCTCTGATTTGCATGGCACTCTGGGAAG
Organism: Dipus sagitta; assembly: GCA_036346955.1. Taxonomy (NCBI): domain Eukaryota; kingdom Metazoa; phylum Chordata; class Mammalia; order Rodentia; family Dipodidae; genus Dipus; species Dipus sagitta. The sequence continues at coordinate 4,214,177 of CM070787.1, forward strand.
CTCTGAACTTCTTAACTCCCCCCTTCCTTGTCTCTAAGGCGGGTTGATCAGAAAACTCCAGGTTAATGTGAGTTTTAAGATTCTCTAAGGCTATGATTCTTTCCCCATGAGTGTTTTCTTGAAGTCAAGTAAATTAGTATGTTTTGCAGGAGACACAAGTATAGGAAAAATACAATGACATTCTCTAGATTTCCACTTTTTCTGGATTCTGATTCCTGCTTACTCTTGACTACGTTCTATCTTCCCTTTCCAGGCCAAGTCCAAGGGCCCCCATGTGGGAACTAGAACTGAGGCTGCTGTTCTCCACGCAGGAACAGACCTAGCAAGTCACTTTATCTTTTGCCTCCTTCTGCATGTGAGTGAGTCTGTGAGAACATGTGAATAAAATGTTTCCTGATTATTATGGACAAAGGAATTTTCATTGTTGGGATGGCCCACTGTCCATGCCCAAGGATTCCTCCTTTGTTGTTCTCCTTCTGTGTTTCTGGCCCACCATCTGCTCCCCTTTTGTGGCTCCACGTTTCTTCTTTAGCTGTTGAGGGTCAGGTCAGCAGCTGCAGGAGAATTTGATTAGTGCCTTGTCTCTGTGCAGAAGCACTTGCCTGATGGCATCGACCCTGGGTGGTTTGCTTTGCATGCAGCTCCACTGAGGAGGAGCTCTCATATTGCAGAGGAGGTGGGCTGTTGTCTGCTCAAGGTGAGTTTGGGGCAGTTGACTAATTTATTCCTCTTGGCTCAGCTGTTAATTTTGCTTAAATGAGAATTGCTGGTAAATTTTTATTTAAAGTCCACTGCCTGCCTAAGACCTTGTGATGTCAAGAATCAAAGACAATTTTTATTGCTAAGTTATTAGTCCTTTGAAAGAAAGAAAATTTGATGTTTAATATTTAAATAGTTTCTATTTTGCCAAATTCTTTGATATCTGAATGTTAACTGTGTATCCATTTAAGGCCCATTTCAAGAGACTTTTTTGGACATTTAAAACACTGCAGAAATTTCTTTGTAATGCTCCTGCAGGAAAAATTGCCATCTATTTCTTGCTACAGTGGCCACTGCCAGCAGATATGTTCATTACGAGGGAAATAAAGAAACGTTTTATATTTGGCTACATTTTAATCAGACTGCTTTTTTCTTGAACACAGGAACAAATTCCTTTCATCTTTAACATACTTCCACTTCTTTAAATTTTGGAAAATTTAACAGACTTTAGCATAGGAAAATTGCATTATTTCTGGGTTAAAAAAAAAAACACATAACCCAAAGCATTCTCATTCACTTTTTTTCTTTATTTTTTTCATGATTCTGAGTAAAGGTTAATTTCTCCCAGCAGAATTGTTGTTCTCCTTGTTGTTATTATTATTATCTGAGACAAAGTTTCACTAGATAGCTCTGGTACACCTGGAACTTTCTTTTAGACCAGACTGTCCTCAAACTTGAGATGTTCTGCCTCAGCTTTGCTAGTATGTGGGTAAAAGGCTTATGCCACCATGCCCATCTCTTGCCACACATTGTAGAGATGATTCTTCAAGACATCCCACCTTTATGGAATGTACGAATTGAGCTACAATTGCTCTACAGCCCATGACAATCTATTCAACATGTTCTTTTCTTGGTATCCATAATTCCTACAAGTTCATATCATATAGCACTTACAAGCTTCTAATAGAGGACAAAACAAATCTTAGGTACAACACAAAAAAATATTGCTTTATGATAGGAAGACGAAACCCACTGTGGCTTCAAATTAGCAAATTTATTTATGAATGTAATGTGAATTAAACTACAGCTTGATAAGACAACAAAACAACTTTCTTCCATTACTTTTTTATATTTTCATGGAAAAAGAGGCAATCTAATATGATGGAATGCACAACATGGGAATCGTATGCTCTGTTCTCTAGTTTTCTTGTCAAATGACCTTGTACAAGCCACTTATCCAGTTAGTCATAGTTTCACCAAGTGAAAAATCAGGAAAGGTGATTCTATATCAAAGCACAATGTGTGAAACGCTTCTAAAGCAGCGTAAGACTGTATGCACATGCTTTGTGCTTATTGGTGGAGACGTAGCACATTTGAAGGCTTGCTTTATTCAGGATCCCTTTCTATCTATAACCTTGCCAAAGAGATAGGCATAGTAACTATGTTTGTGCCTCCCTCCCCAATGCGCTAGTGGGCTCACAGTGTAGACCTGGTCAGAGACATCCAATGGCGGTGAGAAATCATGCCTTCTCTTGAAATTAAAGAGACTCAAGAGTATTCTCATATGACAACCTGGTAATCAAGAGAACTCGGGATCTGTGGGGTCTGTCTTCAAGAGCGTGGTGATGTGTGGGCAGAAACCAAGAAGCCTGGAGCAGCCATCTAAAGAAGATAATCAAGTAATCACTGGTGGCAGGAGACACAGAAGAAGTGTCTCAGTTATCAGCTTAGTCCTTTATTCAATCCATGGGCTAGACATTGATTTTTTTTTTTTTTCCCTAGGATGGCCAGAAGATGGCCCATTTTAACTTTACAATGAGCTTCCCGTGAGCGGCTTTCTTTTCCTGGCAACCAGTAGAACTTTGGCTAAAACAATAATACCACAATCAAAAAGGTCGTTACCAAGAATACTGTAGATATTGTTGTATCAAAAGCAGAAGTTTCCAACTGTCCTTTCTGGCTACTGAGATGAGACGTTCCAGATAAGTTTTTCAAATTATAAATTGTAGATTAGAACATAGAAGATGGGAGAAAACACACAGATTTACAAGCTAGATTTGAAATACATTCCAAAGAATATTAAGTATTTTCTCTCTTTCTGGTCTGCCTTATATGAAGACTCAGCATCTGGAAGGCAGCACAGTGCCATGGGGATCACAGATGTCTTAAGGTAGACCCAGAGTGAAATTCTAGTTTTTAAAGATGAGCTTTGTGAGTTTGGTCAAGTTATTTGGCCGCATTAAGTCTGTTTTCTCATCTATACATCAGGAATAGGAATATGTCCCTTTCACTTTGTGGTGAGGAGTACATGAGACAGTTTGTGGAACAAGCTTGGCACATACTAGCTTTTCAACACATGTTAACGTTGTCTTTCTCCTCGCTCACCATGTGAGTCCTATGATTTTAAAGCCACTGCAGAACACCACTCCAGTAAGCAGAATTGGAAAGAAAACAGAAGAAAATAGAAAAATTCTGTCTTGACTTCTTGATTTAGCCAGCCAGGAAGTCTCCATTGTTATCACAAAGAGGAACATATATAAGGCTTAAAATGAGAATTTAGACAGAAAGGATGGCATGTTAGGACATTAGTTCTCTGAAAACAAGGCATCATAGAAAAGGTAGCTTGTTAACAACATCAATTTGTTTCTCACACTTCTGGAGGCTGGAAACTCCAAGATCACAGGTGCTGGCAAACTTAGTGTCTGCTGAAGACCTGCTTCCTCTTACATGGTGTCTACTTTCTATGTTCTCTCAAGATGGATGGGGGCAAGTGAGTTCTCTAGGGTCCTTTTAATAAAGGCCATATTCTCACTCATTGTGGGTGGGGCTTGGTCCTTAAAATGACATAATTATGTCCCAGAGACTCCACAGTCTTGAGGGTTAGGACACAAACATTCAGATCACAGCAGGTTAAAACTGGAAAGAGCATCACAAAAGCCTCTTTTCATTCGCATGTGTATATTTTGGCCAACAGATTAATTTCCCAGTGAAGTAACATCTGATGTAAATACATGACCAAGCCAGTGTGAGCTTGTGTCTACATGTACTATGGTACATAGCCAACAGAGTAGCTTTTTTTCATCAAATAGATTTGAGATCAACTCATTATGCATCTCTGCTCATTTGCATGAAGAAAACTAGAATGTTTCACATACATACTGAGCACACAGGCTTCAATGGTCTGTCCTAACATATATTAAGCTCATAAGTAGTATGCAGCACACAAAAAGAAATACTCTTCACAAGGAAGTCCTAGGAGAAAGGCATCGCATAATATCACTAGAAACAATTTCTGCAGGAGTATTGAGTCCTGCCATATCTTTCAGACATTTCCAGTCCTGCCAGTCTCTGTAACTCTATGGCAAAGCATGTGTAATCATTAAAATGGCTGATTTTCTAAGTGATAGAGTAAGGAATCCTCTGGAAGCCAGACTTCAATGGCTACCAGGAATTTCCATCAGAGGGTCTGTACAGCATAGTCTCAACACAGGGACACACACAAAAGAAAAGAACGCAAGGGGATCATGCACTATTAACTATATATGTACACAATCCTTCCCCAAGCAATCTGATGGGAAACATACTAAAAGCATGAAGTCTAAGACCCTAGACTACCTCAGTCATCTATTTCTAACCCTGGGTCCAGGCCAAATAAACTCAAAGCAGATAGAAACCATAAATATTTACACTGAAAGAAGAGCTTTATTGAAAATTTGTCAAAATATCAAGTATATCCTACTATCACATCCTCATGTTTCTGTTTCTTTGTTGATGTGGAAAATCATAACTCCATAAAGAATAAGAACAGTGCTCTTCCATTTACACTATGTTCCTTACACTGTGCACATTACATGCTAATTCAACATTGTAAGAAACATTATCAACAATCGTAAATTAAGTTTAAGCAGGCTATTTAAATTGAAGAATTTTATAGCACCCCAAATTAAAAACTGTAATCCACCAATCCATAGTTTTATACCAGCTTCTGTTTATTTAAGGTCAATTTGGAAAAGTTTCCAAGCAACTACTGTAAACCTAACCCCTTTCTTATTTTGCTGTTTGATTAGGGTTTCAATAAGTTTATGATGTAAGCATTACAACTCTCTAAAAAAGCACCCTCCTCCTCCCCAAACCCCACTAATTTAGGTTAAAAACAAAGTAATGGCAGCAAAAGTGTCTTTAAGTTTTGCAATAATCCTTCCAGTACTTTTGCATCCCAAAAGGCTCCAGATGTGACCAGCCACTGCAAAATGGTAAGTTGTTTATCAGCATTCTACAGTGGGAACTGGCACCTGTAATTTTATTCTTATTTTGCATCAGCATTATTAAAACACCTAAAAAATGACCAAGTGAAGGTTCTGTGTAATCACATGCACAGCCTTCAGGGTGAAATGCTCCATAGGCTGCCTGTCGTGTAACAGCCACGCAAGCCGCCTCCTCTGTTGTCTGTGTGGTGACTCGGAGGTGCCTGCTGCTATAGGGAGCTTCTGCTGCTAGCTGAGGCTGGAAAACATGCTGAAATATTTCTCTTAAAGCCTTTAAAGGTCTGATTGTTGACCACTTTTCTTAAGGCAAAGAATTCTAGTGCTTTCATTCATTCATTTGTTTCTTTATTTTTCTTCCTTTCCCCTATCTGTTGTAAATGTTATCTGTACAGGGAAAAAGAGGGCTCTTGCACACCTCCGTCTGGGGTGAAGATTTAAGAAATAAACATAGCAGAATCATGTGATGACAATTAACCACTTTGTGAAGCCATAGATCCCACTTCACCCTCACCTCCTCCTCTTAACCCTGGGGCTCTGTTACATCCTGCCGGAGATTTTCCCAGCTGCTTGCTTCAGCCTGCTCCCATCTTTCCAGTTGTTTAGAAACATGACGAATACCTTTCGCTTGCTGGCACTCCAACAATGCAAATTACTGGAACTTCACTTTTGCTTGACTGCTGATTTCCAACTCTACATAGCCACAAACTATAATTTGGTACTGATGTAATATCACCCTGAGCAAGAAGTTTGCTTTGTAAAAAGTTTCTGTTCTTTATTCCTGTAAAATAATCACCCACTCAGATGCTTGAAAACTGGTCATTTAAAATAAACCTCTGCAAGGCTTCAGTATGCAGATGAAAGAGAGCCCAGTTGGGAAACTGAGGAGCAGAGGGTGTAGGTGACTTACCTGGGACTGCAATGAGTCACTACCATGCTAGAATTGAGACTCAGTGTTCTTGACAGTGAATGGTCAACATGATGCCTGGATCTTATCACCCTGGGGGCTAGAACACTACAAAATTCTCATTTCTTGTTTAATTCCTACTTCAGCTAATTTTGTTTCTGTTTCTTATTAGTGGCAATTAAACACATATTGATTAATTAAACATATACTGATGTGTTAAAATCACCTCAAGATCAAGAATGATCTAGGTAAAGGTGGTTGAGGACCATCTGAACACTTCTAGCTGTGCACAAGGCTGCCTGGAATTTGGAGTGTTAAAAATACTCAGCAGAAGGTAGTGAGTACTGCCTGCATTGCCCTGAGTAAGTTTCTAAATTGTCTTTAGTTTAGCAGTGGTGATGCTGTTTAGATCTACCCAAACAATTTACTACAAAACAAATTTTATGCCAATGGGTAATATTAGGAGAGTCTACGCAAGGCTGTGAATGCGTAGGTGTCTGTAAAGATAAAAAAAGATGTAGAGTGTCACATCCCTGCTCTTACATAAGACCTCATGCATGGCCCAACAGATGGGAGTGACCACAGGATCACTGTAACAGCCAGGTCAGAATCCACTAACATTTCACAGCTTATAGGGTCCATTATGAAGCATGCTTCTCCTCAGTAGAGTTCTGAAAGTTTGACCCCCTAGTCCTCTGTGGGTCACTTTATTTTAAAAGATATTCTCAAATCCTGACTGATCATCAAAATGTTTCAAAAGGTAACTTCTTTAATAGATAACAGCATTTTCTAGTAATCATAACCATTTTTAAGAAATAAGGTGAGACTCCTAAGAGCTGGAGTCGAAAGAGTCTTCCGATGTGGGTTCAGATGAAATGACCCTTTCTTCACAAGCTCGCATACAGACAAGTCCCTTGGGAGCAAAGAGAAGTCTGGTGAGAACTAAGATCTCCCTGTGAATCAGTCCGAAGCCCTTAGAGGAGTCCTGGAACCACCTGTCTCTAATTAATCTCCTCTGCTGTATTCCCTCAGCACTCACACACTCATAATTATATTTATGATTGTAATTGTATTATATTACAGTTCCAATCCTCTTACAATAAATACCATCATGATGGAAACTTCATTACTACAACTTGAGCCAATGACTTACTTATACTTACTTATACTCACTACAATAGGGTTTTAGCAACATAAAACAATTTTGATGCTCCTTGAACATGAAATTATATTCTTCGTCACATGAGAGTACAAGAGATCTCTCAGTGGATCATAATATCTTGAAAAAAATTGTCCCTAAAAGTTTCAGTTTCACATATTATATATACCATATGTATGGTATGTACAATGCTTAATAAAAATTAGAATAAGTGGATGATTTATAATAGAATTAAGTAATGTAAACTATAAACCTTAGTGTATAACAATAGCACCACTAGAATTATTGAATTGCAATTAACATGACCTTCATTCTTCACAAATGTTATGATCAGTGCTTGAATAAATTAGGTATAAAACTATACACTGAGGAGAAATATTCTAGATGCTTCTTCATCCCTGATTCTTACCTTAAAGAGCAACTAGCTTAATGTTAGCCAATAACAGAAGGGCTGTATCTGCCAACTTGATTCTGTCTGCACTGGCATTAATGAGCAGGTGCTCTTTTGGCTTGTGATGTTTGTTTCCATACAGATGTCATTATAACATGTATACAAATCCTTCTTTACTAGTGGAAAGCAACCCAACATGGACACCACTGGGTCATGATATTTTCTTTATATATGAACTATGGCATGCATTTGCCTACTCTGTGGAAATCCATATTTTCAAAAGAGGATCATAGTGACTTCATAAAAGGAAAAGATTTTTAAATTCAAAAACATAGATATGATAAACAGAAACTAATTAGTATGGGTTCAATTCCTAACATTCCTCTCCCATCCCCAATAAAAGCCCTAGTTCTTAACAAATGTAAGTGAGGGTCTCTCAAAGAATTAAGCAAAAACAATCATTGATGTTTCTACTTCTACTTGAGAAGATAATATTAGTAGGCATTGGAAAGGCTTGCATGTGACCTAATGAAAGGATGCTTTTCTGGGCACATGTTGTACCACCTCGTCAAGAGAATTACCTTTACATCTGAGAAGAAAAGAGTTAAACATGTATAGCCTCTGTCTGTATAACAATCATTTTTTCATTATTAGAAATGGAAGAGAATATAGTCAAATAAAAAGGAATATGGCTGGGACTAATATTAATCTCATTTTAATATGCAAGCTAAAGTAGCCACAAAACACTACAATCAGCAGTCTATATTTTCTTTGTACCAATAACATGAAAATGAGTAAATGTTAAGTTAAAAATATATGTACAAGCCAGGCATGGTGGCGCACGCCTTTAATCCCAGCACTCAGGAGGCAGAGGTAGGAGGATTGCCATGAGTTCAAGGCCACCCTGAGACTACATAGTGAATTCCAGGTCAGCCTGGGCTACAGTGAGACCCTACCTCGAAAAAACAAAATAAAAATTTATATATATATGTATATATATGTACATATATAATGAAAGAACAATATTTTATTATAAAATAATATTATAATGAAAGAACAAATATATATATTTGGAAAAGACAGAATCACTGGCTCTAAATAGATAATTGAAACTTTACATGTTATTAAATGATTGGATTTGAGCAAACACAAAAAAAGAGAATCATGGGGTATAGTTATGATGGTTATTTTGACAACTTTGAGAATATATTTATAATTACAAATGAACTATATGCTTGAAAATGGGGAATTGTATGGTATTTGATAAGTCTCATATAATGGGGTTGGGGGAACCACTCGGTCATTTGTTTATAAGTTACAAGTTATGAATTGGCAAGTTCCAGGAATTGCTAAGGAAGGAGGTCTGGACCATCCTGGGATGTCTGTGTTCTAAAAATCAATTAATTGATATACCAGTAAACAAGGAGCTAAACTTGTTATGTGAGTTCAAGTGTGTGTTGTATTCAGACCCTTGGCACTGTGCCTGCAAACCAAGATGCTTCCTGGGACCTAAAGGCAAATAGAACCCTTGAGTCTACGGCAGCATTTCCAACCGACAGTCAGGCCTGTAAGCCGGCGTGAACTGACTGAGGACCCAGAGTCCAACGCGTGATCTATCACTACAAAGCCACCACGCTCTGAACGTGAAGCAGAACAGAGTGGACATCTGACTCTGAGAGACACGTTTTACAGAGGGTAGTTAGAGCCACTGAACCCTTCCCATGCCAACTTTAAAATCAAACATTGACTCAGAGAGGTTGAGTGTCGGATGGCATGTAAGGAAGAGGAAGTCTTTGTGTTCAAGCTCCTGTAAGCCAGAGCGGAGAAACCTGCTGTCGTAGTTTTGACCTGCGGTAGGTTTTCTTCGTCAGTGTGGTAGCATGACAGAAAGCAGATTTCACTCTAAGTAAAGGTACTCTTTATTGAGTGCTAGAGGGACCCTGAAAGTGTTAACTAGTTTTATCCTTAATTATTATGAGGTAGGCGTTATTTATCCACATTTTGGAGAAGAGGAAGCTGAAGTTCCGGGAAGGTTAACTTATTCAAGCATGTGCGACTAGTGCATGGCAGGGCCATAACTCCAAGCCATCATCACTATTTCCACTGCACTACACCCCTCCACCATGGACGACTGCCTCCAGACTCCAGGAAGAGTTGGTACTGGGAAGCGTAGTCACCCTTGCTTCATCGACAATGATCCACAAGTTGATAAGAATTTAGTACCATAGCCTTTCATAAATATGCTCTGGTCTGAGAGGAAGGTGAAGCTAATATCCAAATGAAATAACTGAATCACCGGTGGAATTATGGGATGAAGTACAAGTTATAATTTCTAATGTAGTCTGCTATTTGTATGCCTATACTTTAACTGTCCCCCAAAGCTGATATCCAGCACCTAATCCAAAAGAGGGCCAAGATCTGTAAAAATCTCTAAAAGAGCTATTCTTTATGCTCTCTCTCTCTCTCTCTCTGTGTGTGTGTGTGTGTGAACATGCATGAATGTGCCATAAGTGGAGGTCAGAGGACATCTTCAAGGTATCTGTACTCCATCTTCTTTGAGACAAGGTCTCTTGCTACTGCAAACAACCAGACTGCAAATGAAGGTCTGACTAGCATAACCTTCAGGTTCTCCTGGCTCTGCTCCCCCTGGCTGGAGATGAGTTGGGATCACAGATGTATGCATCACTTTGCAGCCAACTTTATATGGATGCTGGAAATTGGATAGAAGCATGTAGTCTGCAAGCAATTGTCTAATGGCTGAGCTATTTTCTCAGGTTCCCAAAGAGCTATTTTTGCAGAAAAGAAATAAAACAAACTCTGTACATAGTCTTGGGTTCAAATTCAGCTCTGCTGCTTCATAACTGTATGGCTACAGGCAAGTTAGTTACTTCTCTGATTCCTTCTTAGAAACATGGTGAGACAGTTACCAGTCTGGAGGTCCTAGACCAACTTTGCAACAAGATGCAAAAAATTATATATATGTATATGTATATATATATATATATATATATATACACACACACATATATATATATACATATATACACTTGATATATAGTATTTGTTTGACATTACTTAATTATGTATGTATGGAGGTTCATGCCTATTTATTTATTTTTATTTCATTTCATTTTTGAGACAAGGTCTCACCATGTAACCTAGACTGTTCTGGAACTTGCTGTGTAGCTCAGGTTGTCCTTGAACTTGCAACCCTCCTGCTTTTGTTTCCCAAGTGCTGAGATTACAGTTATGAGTCACTGTGCTTAGTATGTTATATTTTTAAATTAAATTTTAGTTTATTTAAAAAGTTACTTTTTCTCACTCCCATTTCCCTTATAACCAGTGGGGTTATTGGTGTTCACTGTGGGGTAATGAGTACTTCAGTCAGCCTCTGTGGGGAGGGCTGTGCCTCAGATGTGCCTACCCACCCTGTGGTTCTTATAGTCTTTCTGTCCCCTCTTCTGCAATGATCCCCGTGTCTTAGCCAGCCTACTAGCAGTCAGATTTAGTGTTGAGTTGAGTTCTCTATAGCTTTTGGATTTCTGCTTTGATGGGTTTTGATTAACCATAGCATCTGTCACCATTTCCCTGAGCTAGTTGTCAGGCTAGCAGTGGGAGCAGTACATCTATTACCATTTCCTCTACAATTTCTCTTGGGTCCCCACAGATGTGGTAGAGGTGGCATGACTTGTGATAGGCAGTTGGCTATCATTTCTTGTCCTATTGATGGATTTGGATCTCCCCAGTATTCTTTGTCATCTGTAAAATAAAATTGATTCTCCAACCAAGAGTGAGAGCAGCTTGGTTGGGGGAGGGGATATGCATAGTTATTTGAGAGACATTTTGGTGTGTACGTCCACTCTTCTTGACCAGAGAATAATGGGGGCTTTTGTCTTGAGTCTATGAGTTTCCTGGCCATGGTTGTAGCTTGTCATTTTTAACAGTTTTATAGACAAACTAAAATTTGACATCCATATCTGTCTTTTTTTCATTTTTATATGCCCAAATCCCTTTCCTCAGGGCCTAATTTTAAAAATTACGAATCTGTTCTTGGAGGAGCATCTATTTGCTTGAAAAGGAGCTAAATTAATGATCATGCAAACTTCTGTCTTCAACATTTTTGGAGGATTTGGGGGCTTATAGACTACATAAGAAATAACTCCAAAATTAGTTTCAGGCACCTAACAATATTCTAATATAGTTGATTACGTTCCTTGAAATTAAACATTTTATAATAATTTATTCAATGAAGTTATGATTTAGTTGTAAAATTCCTTCAGATTCATCTGCCCGACAAGCAAGAAAGCAACAGGGCTTTCAGGTAAATGGCAAGTGGGTCTGTAGCCTTGGAAAGTGCTTCAGTGATACAGGTCCTCAAGGTTCTCAAAGAAAAAAAACCACCCAGTGAAGTGAGGCCAGGCTGTGTTTTCTCTCCTCCAGGCCTTAGGCCTGCCTGCTCTGCCTCTCTGGAATGTTGTCTCTGCCCTCAGAGTGCCCAACACCATCCACCTAGCTGACATTGCTGATTGCCTTTCTCTGGAGATCCTTCCTAGATTTGACGGCCTCCTGGCAGGTGAGCTGACACTTCAATGAACACAGAGCTCCATATTGCACCAAGGATTTGTGTTGAAGTGCTGGCCTTCCCGCCCTTCTTCCCACTGAATGATAAATTCACTGAAGACTGTTAGAACCAGAATGTCACCATTTTTGGACTCTGATTGCCATTTTATTGTAACTCTATTTTCCAAACCTGACCCAGACCACCCCTCCTAATTATCACTTTCCTAGAATGGTCCAAACCATCTGTCCAGTTATCACTTCCCTAAAGTGACCGTGTCCTAATGCAAGGTGAACTGCCCTGTGCCTAAAGAAGTCCAGCCTCCCTGGTCTTTAAGAGAAGAGGCTTCTGACATGCCTGGTCAGAGCCCTTCTCAGGTTTCCCTAAATAAAGCCCATCTCTACTGTTGAGGCACATCTCATCCTTCCCTCTCTCTCTCTCATTTCCTTCTTTTTTTCTAACATTTGGTGCTGAAAACCAGGACAGGTGCTCAGAGCAGGACCATCTTGCAACCCTGAAAGCAATGGGCAGCAGAAGCTCGTCTCAGACTAATCTGTGGATCTTGGGGTGTCCTTAATCTCCACCCTGTCGTTTCTCTCTCTCTCTCTCCCTCTCTCACCATGGTGAATTGCATGAGAATTGCAACTCTCTTGGGAAGGACTGCAAGGCCATGACCGTGGCTACTCTTCAGTGGCTTCTCAAAACTCTCAGGAGGTTGGAGCAATTCTATGGCAGCCTGGTAGGGTAATTCAGCTGCCTTAAAGCTTTTTCTTCTCCCTTCTTCTTGGCTCTATCCATACAAAGGCCATGCACCGAATTGACTTGATCATTCAACAACGGACCATCTTTAGTCCAAGAAGGTGATGAGTCTGTGTGTCTTCCCATGGTACCTGTAAGAGATAGATCCGGTTCCTTTGTCTTGTCCTCAGAGGACTGCCCTGGGAGCCTCGGGTCAGAAGTAATTGTGTGGGGATGTCTGTTTTTCTCCTGAGCCCCCGGTCCTTCTCCAGGGGAAGGTTTCTAGCCTCTGTCAGCAGATCAGACTCCTGACGCTCAGGCAGCCACTCTAGGACTCTGGCCCTCTGCAGGTTACCAAGTGTCCGAAACTTCACTGGCTTTCCTGCTGGGCTGTCTCCTGGCCGATCCTAAAACCCTTGACCTAAAAGGAGACATGAAGTCTAAATACTTCATTTTTTTAGTTGAAATACAGTTTGGCCATAACATAAATTGGACAGTGATTCCCATTGCCCTGAAAATGGCACATTTGACTTCCAAATTCTTAAAGATCTTGATAACTTCATAAACCAGAATGGCTAATGGCAGGAAGTTCCCTCTACTAAGGCATTCTTCTACCTGTGATCTCTATGTCTCCTCTCTCTGTCAGTTCTGTTCTCTAACCCAGGTCTTCCTCCTGGGGGAGCAACCTTCTCTTCACTCCGTTAAACAGTTCCCATTAGCCGCCCACCTTGCCTCATCCCAAGGAGGAGACCACAGCCCTCCTTCGCTGTGCCTACTGCAAATGGCAATCCCCCTCTCTTCTCTTTCTCCTAAAATGAGTCCTAGAATGAAGGTAACTTTGCTTAAATGTTTTTTATTCTAATTGCAGCTGTAAAACTGGCCTTTGAAAATGGCCTCCAGCCCATTCTCTAGATTCCACTGTTTTCCTTTTATTTCCGAGGTAGGATTTCACTCTAGCCCACGGTTGACCTGGAATTTGCTATGTAGTCTCAGGGTGTCCGTGAACTCACAGTTATCCTCCTACCTCTGCCTCCCTAGTGCTGGGATTAAAGGTGTGCACCACCATGTCCAGCTTTGTTTTCCCTTTTTTTAAATTTTCAACCTTAGATATAATACTCATGTGTCACCTGTAAATGCCATGTCATATACAAGTAAATATAGATATGTAATGAGGAGATCATAATGGCCAATATACTTAATATGATCTAGAACTTTATTTCATAATGTTCTGATAAGTATCACTCTCCTGAAGAGCTGAGCCCTGCCTGTCCAGCATCATGCATAACAGACTCTAAGAGAAAGCCTTCTAGCCATGTGGGAAGACAGCCTGCCATGCTCTCCAAGTTCGGCAAATGGGGAACCAAAACCGGAGGCTCCCAGAAGCCACGCCTGTGTGAGTAGCACTTCAACAGTGGACTGTAGCAATTGTGGAGAAGTAAATGTCACCAATTTGCGGCCAAAGTTATTTTTGCTATATTAGTCTTTAAAAACATCCAAGCTTATTATCTTTATCCGTACACGACTTGACATCTCTGTGACCAGCTGAGCAGCTGTTGCTCTGGGTGATAGTTCTTATAGACATATTCCTACTAAACTAGACCTATACATGAGACCCTTCTCACTTCCTCCAAGATAAAGCATTCTGTTGTGCCAAGGCTCCCTCACATTTACTCTTTTTCTGCTTTTCCATGTCATGAAATAATCTTTTATTTGCCTGTTTATATAATTTGTTTCAGCAGCCACAATTCCAAATGGTGTCAGAAATACTTGTTGCTACTTGGGATTCTGAAGCTATCTCTCAGCATGTTTTTTACTTCCAGAGTCATCTCTTGGGACAAGACCAAATCCATGCTCCTGTTATAGTCCCAAGTTACGTACACATTCACCTCCCCCTGTGACTAGAACTCACTCCTGTAACATCCCTTCCCCTGCTTTCTGTATAATGACAGAGTTGGGAATGTTAGAACCAGACTGTCTCCAGTTTTGGACTCTAACTGCCATTTCATTGTAACTCTCTGCTTCCCGAGAGTGACCCAGACCACCCCTCCCAATGATCACTTTCCTAGAATAGCCCAAACCACCTGTATGATTATCACCTCTCTGAAGTGGCCCATGCCCCAGGCAAGGTGGAATGTCCTGCAACCAAAGAATCCCAATGACCTCACTGACCCATAGGTGTCCCCTAGTCTGCAAGGGAAGAGGCTTGAGACAGGCTGCTCAGAGGCCTTCTCAGGCTTCCCTGAATAAAGCCCGTCTCTGCTGTGAGCCGAGTCTTCTCTCTCGTTTCATTTTTCATGTTTTTCTGACAAAGATAAGCACCTGGTCAGGCTCACGTCTATTGCCTGGCACATAAATGCCCGAATGATTATCTGAAGAATAGAGGCATCTTAGGCTGGAGAGAAGGCTTAGCAGTTAAGGAGCTTGCCTGTGAAACCTAAGGACTCATGTTCAACTCTCCACGTCCCACATAAACCATATGCACAAGGTGATGCAAGCGCGCAAGGTCACACTTGTGCACGAGGTGGTGCACGCATCTGGAGTTCGATTGCTGTGGCTGGAGACCCTGGCATTCTCAATCTCTCATAAAAAGAAAAACAGGCCAGTCTGTTGGTTGCCTCAAAAAAAAAAAAAAAAAAAAAAGAATAGAGGAATCTGATACTTAAGTTCAACAAAAAATTCAATATTACCTTTCAAATAAGGAATATGCAGCATATGAAAAAGACACTGTCTTCAGCAAAGATCAGCCTCTCATACCTAGTCTTAAACTACCCAAGCTGGAAGTAGAATCTTTAGGAACTTCATTTTCTTCTCTGTGTGTGGTATGCATGTACATACGCGTGTGTATGTCGGTGTATGGTCACACATGTGCACATGTGTGTGCCGGCCAGAGGAAGATGTCACGCGTCTTCAACTCTTCCTTTGATTGCTTTTGTTTACTGAAGCAGGGTCTCTCACTTAAATCCGACTTGCTGATTTAGCTAGTGTAGGTAGCCATCTTGCCCCAGGATTACAATGCCTCCCAGCACTTAGATAAGCACTGGGGTCTGAACTTTGTTTCTCATGCGTGAGCAGCAAAGCCTTTATCCACTCGGCCATCTTCCCGGGGCAGGTTATTTAATTCTAACAGGTTACTTAATTCTAGCTTCATCTCTGTTATTTTTGTGATTTCATGCAATTAACAAATCAATATATGTTGAATCAGACTGTGTAGATGGAAACTACATGTGAACTGGTGAGGTGGGGCTGCCGTCCTTGACTCCCACTTCCTGTCCCTTCTAAGGTTTCAGGCTAAGAACCTGCATGTGAGCATGCAAATATGGTGAGGCTGGAGAAGTGTGCTGAAAAGGGGCTTTTCTTAAATCAGCGGTGGGAGGTGGGGGGTGGGATCTTTCAAGCAGAGCATTACACCATAAGGGGGAAGGGGAACCAACGCCAAGATCTCTGGCATGGGGCTAGTGGTGCACGCCAGGGAGCAGGGAGAAGAGAGGGCTTATGAGAGCTTCCCACCCGTGGGTGCAGTGTGAGGCTTGCCTTGATATTCCTTCCTAAACCTTGGACAAATGTTACATTACGGACTGCAGCTTCTTGCTTGAGTGGATTATATCTTAGTCCGTCAGTTGTTGTGAGAGACTTAAGGATGACGGTAAGAAAGCTTTGTGAGAGGACATGCAATGGGATTCATTCAATAATTCCTTTTTTTTTTTCTCAGATGCAGAAAATTACTGCTCACATTTCCACACTTGTCAACTTATCCTTAAAATACTTTTCAAAGGAGCTCTGATCATCCACATCGCAGGCTTTGCACTGGGTCGGTTTTTTTTTTTTTTTTCAGCCAGTACTGCCTGTCTTCCACTATTCAGTCCAGCATGGCTGGAGGAACGAGGAGAGCTTTGATGTTGGAGCCCTCTTAGGTACAAGATGCAGGTATGCCAGAACTCTCCTGGTCTCTAAGGGGAGAATGACACTGAATATGATCCATTTTCCTAGCGTTCCCAACTCCTAAATCCTTTCCAGAAGGAAGACAGTAACTATGTTCTTGTGCTGAGAATCTAGTCCAGTGTGGTGGCTCACACCTTTAATCCCAGTGGAAGACAGAGGTAGGAGGATAGCGATGAGTTCAAGGCCACCCTGAGACTACACAGTGAATTCCAGGTCATCCTGAGCTAGAACAAAACCTTACCTCAAACAACAAAACAAAACAAAACAAGAATCTATGAGACTTGCAAGTACCATGCTGGATACTTAAATAAATTAATCTCAGACTCACATTTTCCCATAGATGTCTACAAAGAAATTATGGAACTGTACTTGCATATGGCTCATCCAGACTTTTACCTAATTCTTCTACCACCTATAAGCATAAAGATTATTTGCAAGCAGATTGAGGTATGAAAGTGATCTTATTCTGAGTACATCTAAATTACCATCTTGGATGGAGAAACATCCCAGAAGACCTACCTAAGGTAAGAGGGTAGGAAGTCTTTCTAATTATTAAGAACATTCTGATGAGCAGTTATTGAGCATGTCATTTAAATATTATCTCCAGACCTGATTGTAGGATTTAAATAAACTTTGCATAGTATGTGGGAAGCATGAAGAGTTTACAGAGGAGAACTGGCTCCTCTCCTTAAATTCATTGGAAAATTTTTAAGATGAGGGAAGGATAATCTAGAGTTTTTCCCCTTTTTTCTAAGAGCCCTCTGGAGTCAGAAGAAATCAGCTTAGTTGATTCGAGAACCAATTAGATCCAAAGCCAAGTGTGTTTGAATTACAAACATCACAAGCCATCACTTGAATAAATAGGTCCCAATAAGGCCTGGGCACAGTGGCTGATCTTCCCTGGCTGCTTATTTTATTGGCACCACTTAGAAAAGGACAATATAATGCTCCAATTTTCATATTTTCAAGTATGACTTCAGTGATTAACTTTTTTTAAAAGAAAATAACAGGTTTAGATTCAAAGCATATCTAGACATGCCAAAAATCAAGTAAAGAAGGGATTATACCAGGGTTAAAATGCTTACAAGTGGATAAATAGAATTAATACATAATCAGTATTAGAACCAGGTGGCCATTTACTCATGAGGAAATTAAAATGTGCATAGCTTTGTAATTTGTGATGACTTTGGGCAAGTGGCATTTGACATTATTTTCATTCATAAGCAGAAAGAACAGCACCATGCGTCCAAGATAAAAATAAAATGTGACTCACAGAAATAGTGGTTCAATGAATGGTTGTTTGTTTTTATTTTAAGATATTAAAGCTCATTGTAACATTACCTAAAATAAATATTGCTGTTAACCTTTAGCTCTAAAGTGATTTTCAATAATGAGAAGAGCATAATATCGAAGAAAATTTTCTTGTACAAATAAGAATAATTAGAGAGACTAAATAAAAGGAAAGTCTGCTTCATTGAAACTGGGCAAAGGAACATGCAAATTAGGAATTTACCCAAAATAGAGTAGGAACTCATTTTATTAAAAGTAAAGCAAAATAAGGGATCAGCCACCCAAAGTTGCACACCAGTGATTTAATTGGAAAGGTCTTTTCTTATAAACAGGATTAATTCCAATTAATGGAAAGCTGAAATTATGATTTTAAATACTAGTAAAATGCTATCATTCCGTTGCACATCACTTGCACAGCACCTTTCCTATAAGATGTTTTATAAAAGACAAAGGTTCATTAATTTTGCTAATTTCCTATTTTATAGATGAAGAAACTAAAGTACAAAGCATTTAGAAGACAAGTAGCTGCAAGTTTGCAGAAAAGCAGAAGAATTTTTTTCCCTTGGTCCTTTAATAACAATTCCTTAAAGAAGAAAAAAAAAAAAAACCCTAAATTAAAAGTAAACTCCATGTAGCCCCAGACAAAAGGGAACGACACGGTAGGGGTCTATAGCAGCAGTCCAGCAGAGATGTGCAGAGGAGAACAGTACTTACGGACCTCAACACCTAAATTCCCTTCCCTGTGGCCCTTCCAGTAGGTGTGAGCTCAGGGGTCTGTCTCACCCAACGGAGGAGCCTCTAGACACAGCAAGGGTTTCTATCCTGACACCCTCTTCTTTAGCACATCGTAGACATTTAGCTTTTATTTTATTTTGCTCTGTTTTGCTGTTTCTCAAGATAAGGTCTTATGTAGCCTAAGCCAGCCTCGAACTCTTGATTCTCCTGTGGCCACCTCTGAATGTGGGTATTAGAAGTCTCTGCAACCATGCCTGACTATATAGTTAGGCCCCTTGCAGCCAGCAAAGTTCACATCATTGTTGACACTTTCACACACAACATGTGGTGGTTTGATTCAGGTGTTCTCCATCAACTTAGGCGTTCTGAATGCTAGGTTCCCAGCTGATGGAGATTTGGAAATTAATGCTGCCTGGAGGCAGTGTATTGTTGGGAGCAGGCTTATGAGAATGTGGTGGTTTGATTCAGGTGTTCTCCATCAACTTAGGTGTTCTGAACGCTAGGTTCCCAGCTGATGGAGATTTGGGAATTAACGCCTTCTGGAGGCAGTGTATTGTTGGGGGTGGGCTTATGGGTATTATAGCCAATGTCCCCTTGCCAATGTTTAGCACACTCTCCTGTTCCTGTTGTCCACCTGATGTTGGCCAAGGGGTGATGTCCATCCTCTGCTCATGCCATCATTTTCCTCTGCCATTGTGGAACTTCCCCTTGAGTCTGTAAGTCAAAATAAACCTTTTTTTTCCCAAAAGCTACCTTGGTTGGGTGATTTCTGCCAGCAGTACAAACGTGACTGCAACACAATGTGATGTTCAAAGTGGGGTTTCTCTATGAAGGCTGGCCCTAGAGTAATAGAGCTAGATTGACCTCTGACTCCCTGCACCTGGGCTGAGATCATAATTCTAAAATGCTCACAGTACAGGAGGTATGAGCAAAAGGCTTCTGAGAAGCTGACAGAGAAATGCACCTGCTACAGCTCTCTGTGGGCAACCTGGAAGTCACTGCTAAAACACAAAGCAAGTCCAAGGAGACTCTGCTGCTGTCACTGTCATGTGGAGGAACTCCTGTGGTTTACTTACCCAGCAGAGCGCATGGGAGAAGAGCAGCAGGAGGCATAGATGGAGGGAAAGGGACCAGATTTCTTCTAGTAGGCATTTGGAAACTGATGACGTTTTCTGGCAGAGTCATTCACATTAGATTTACAGCCATCATTCTGACTGGCTGTGAAGTGGAGTGAAGGATACCGTACAACATCTGGCACATGTAACTAAGTAGACACTCAGTAAATACCAGTTGACTGACTGGTCAAATGAGTACATCCAGTCAGAGAGAAAGAAGATCTTAGCAAAGGGCTCAAACTGGAAGGTACCAAGAGTATCTTAATCACAAGACCAGGAAAGTTCTTAATGCATAAAATGGGACAATACCCCAGCTGCCTTATAGGTGGATACTCTTCTTTCTTTCTCTCTCTCTCCTCCTTTCTTTCCTTCCTTCCTTCTTTCCTTTATTCCTTCTTCCAAGTCAGGTTCTCACTCTAGCCCAGATTGACCAAGAACTCACTTTGCAGCCACAGGCTGGCCTTGAATTCACAGTGATCCTCCTACCTTAATCTCCCAAGTGCTGGGAATAAAGGTGTATGCCACCATGCCCAGCTTGGACGTTCACATAACATTGTAGTAGGCAGGAAACAAAATGAACTGTTTATAAATTATGGTTGGTGTCATGAATGAAAGCAAGGGCCAAGTTAGAGAATAAAGAGAACTTTTCAAGGAATAACTAGAAAAATATCCAGAGAATGTCATATTTAAAGCTGAGCCCCAAGTGATGTAAAGAATCTATCTGTGAGAAGAAACAAGGGAAGAACCTCACAGGAAGAGCAAGCAACAGCTTCTGAAAAGGCTCTGAGGCAAGAACTGCAAGACTGTTGTCACTGGAGTTCAGCATCAGAGGTAACTGGGCTGGCGGATCCTGAGCAGACGGTTTCATCTAGTCATCTAACTCCTTTCCTTGTCTCTGTTGGAGAAATGACAGGAGCCCAAGCAAGGGAGCTCAGCAGGGAAAGAAGCTGGACGTAGGAACGAACTTTGTGCCTGTGTGCTCTTCACTGCTCCCGGGGGGACCACCATAGCCTTAAAACACTCAGGATAGAAAATCGACTGGTGGAGAAGGGAAAACCTTCTGACTTGGTCCAAGGATGCATGGGAAGTCGAGTTCCTGGGCAAGCACACTTTTTCCCTGGGAGAGAGGGGTTTTGTTTTTCCTTTTCTTTAAACATTGTAAGACTACCCCAAAGGAAAATTAACAGGAGGGAAATTGTACAAGAAATGAGCAGTGGAAAGAAAGTGCGTGCAGAATGTGGTGAGGTAGGGCAGCAAGTCTGCGAAAGCTTGCTTCCAGTGCCCCTTGTGCTGTTTCAGGCTGGCTGCCTCGTGTTCAGCTCAGTGGAGACTGGGCTGGCTGCCTATGGAACGAGGTGGCTCAGAAGGAGGTCCGTGTTTAGCTCCTGTCCTCCTTGAACTGGGTGCAGATACCATCAATAATGTGCATCTACATCTAAAGCGCCCCCAACCTACAATGAGAATTCCCTTTTTCTATATTCCCTTTGATAATTCCACCTTAAAATTCTTTGGAATTAGCCTACAGCTCTATTGTTCCATAACATGCCTAGGAAGAAACATTTTGTAGTTGAAAGCAAAGGAGATCCCAGGAGTAGAAGGAGAGTCTATCTTCCTTGAATGGGAAGTGGTGAGAGGCACTAGTTACCTCAGAGTACCAGGTGCAATTTGTCTTTGGGGCTTGTTCATATTTATTTTTGTTTGTTTGTTTATTTGAGAGCGACAGAAAGAAGGAGGCAGAGAGAGAGAGAGAGAGAGAGAGAGAGCAACAATGGGCGTGCCAGAGCCTCCAGCCTCTGCAAACGAACTCCAGACGGGTGCGCCCCCTTGTGCATCTGGCTAACGTGGGTCCTGGGGAACTGAGCCTCGAACCGGGGTCCTTAGGCTTCACAGGCAAGCACTTAACTACTAAGCCATCTCTCCAGCCCTTGTTCATATTTAGTACAATCAATGTAGGGCAAATCCTGGACCTGCCATGAGCTTGAGCAAGTGACTTTAATAGAAAAAGTAACTCCTTGGGCTAGAGAGATGGCTTAGTGGTTAAGCCTGCAAACCCAAAGGAGACTGGTTCGATTCTCCAGGACCCACATAAGCCAGATGCAAAAGGTGGTGCATGCATCTGGAGTTCTTTTGCAGTGGCTGGAGGCCCTGGTACACCCATTCTCCTCCTCCTCCTCCTCCTCCTCCTCCTCCTCCTCCTCCTCCTCCTCTCCTCCTCCTCCTCCTCCTCCTTCCCCTTCTTCTTCTTCTCTCTCTCTGTGTCTCTTTCTTTCTCAAATAAATAAATAAATATTTGTTATAAAGAAACTCCTCTACAACTCTGTAGTTTTCCAAATTTGGTGATCATTAATAGTCATGTATTCAATTTATAGGGTAAACCAACATGTTTAAAAAGAAATAACAGAAACTTGTGTGATAGGGTCAGATTTTGCTCTATGAGAATTGTTTCAGTTATATACAACTATATAATGTGTGTATACACTGTATACTTACTAGTCATGATGCCAAATGTGTATTTTAATTAATATTTATTTATTTACTTGAGAGAAAGTGAGAGCATTGTGAGAGGGAGAGAGAGAGAATGAGTATGGGCATGCCAGCACCTACGGCCACTGCAAACAAACTCCAGATACATGCACCACCTTGTTCATCTGGCTTTACGTGGGTACTGGGGAATTAAACCCAGGTCATAAGCAAGTGCTTTTACATGCTGAGCCATCTCTCAAATATATATATATATATATATATATATATATTTGAGGGGCTGGAGAGAAATATATATATATATATATATATATATATATTTAAAATATGTTTTTTTATTATTGATAGTAATCAAGGAAATTTGAAAAAAATTTGAAAAATTTCTAGCTCACATTTTCACTCAAAAGCAGAAAAAGAAGCCTAAAATTTTATATTTAACACTGCTCAGCACCTTTTGGTTTAAAATTGCTTATTTTAGGAATTTTTATGCCAGTTATCCCCCTCCTTCTCCTTCCCTCACTGATGTTCCTCCTCCCTTCCTTGGTCAACCTCAGCCCCTGTGTGGGTCATAATGGTGTGAGAGCTTCCAGGAGAGAAATCAACAAATAGCCCTTAACCTACCAAAAGGAGGAAAGGCAACAGGAAATTTCTGTCTAAAATAATATCCCATGGGCTAGAGAGATGGATCAGTGGCTAAAAGCACTTACTTGTAAAGTCTGAAAGCCTCATGGCCAAGGTTCAATTCTCCAGTATCTATGTAAAGCCAACTGCACAAAGTGGTGCATGTCTGGAATTAATTTGCAGTGGCAGGAGGTCCTGCCATGCCCAGACTCACTCTCTTTCTATCTAACTCTTTCTGTTTGTCTCTCTTTCAAGTAAATAAATAAAAATATTTTAAATAAAGCAAAATAATATCTACATTACACAGATAATCTATCTGACTCAGTTTCCTGTATCTGTTAAGTATGGTAAAGATCAGATAAGCTTAATATCTAAATGCTTGAAACATTTTAAGTACTGAATGAACATAAAATCTTCCCCTCTTTGAGCTCTTATATAGCTCAGAAAGAAATTCTCTAAGCCAGCCTTTGCTCTCTGGGAACTTAGCCTGGAGATGGATGTGTATGGAACACAGAGACAGCTAAATGAAAACAAATCAATACATCAATGGAGTGGAAGGTATTTATATCATACTCAGTCAAGTACATTTTATGGCTCATGGCCAAGGGTCTAAGATACCTCAACGATGAATCCACCAAGATGCCAGTTCCAACATATTAATATTGAATCAAAAACAAATAAACAAAAAAAATCCCATGCACCTAATTACAGCTCCATGGGCATGAGCATGCAGCCTTACTGATTCTAAGCAAGTATGGGAGTAGTGAAGTCTATATCTCACCGCCCCTCCCAACCTGCTCGAACCTGGTCCACTTAGTGGTTCTGGGAGTGGTGACAGTCCTCTGAGCATTTGGTTCCCTTCATTTTTCTTTTACCCCCTCCTCCAACACCCTGAGATTCTAACACCATGTAGAATAGTTGATACTATATGTACCTAATATGTCTATAATGTAAAAATTTTACCCAAAGAAATGTTGATAAAAACAAGAAATCTGATGGAAATTAATTTATCCTTAATAAGCAAGTATAAAGAAAGGGGTCCCATAGTATGGTCTGACCACAGGATATGTACAACCCAGCTGAAGATCCATTGCTCTGACCCTGAAGCAACTGAGGTAGAAAAAGACATCTCTACCCTCTCAGGACTGGAGCTTGTCTACCCAGCAAGTGCTAAAAGGCCTCAACCCTCAGGACCTTCATTATTCCCTAAGCTGTTCCCCACTGCCCTGACATATTAGAGTTCTCCAGAGAGATAGATCCAACAGAGAGAGAGAGAGAGAGAGAGAGTGAGAGAGAGAGTGTGTGTGTGTGTGTGTGTGTGTGGTGATGGTGGTGGAAGGTGATTTTAAGAAGCTGACTCACACAGTGAGAGAGACTGGCAAGTTCCAAATTAGGAGGGTGAAGCAGCCAGCTGGATAGTGAGGGAAGAGTTTACCTTGCAACTAAAGGCAGTCTTCTGGCACATTTCCTCTTTGAGTGGGGTTGTCAATCTTTTGTTTTATTCAGGCCTTTGCCGATTACAATCCCCCCCACACTATCCAGAGCCAACTGCTCTATTCAAAGTTCATTTATATGCACATCTAATTGGAAAATACCCACCCAGAAATACCCAGAGTAGTTTTTTGATCAAACACCTGGGTGTTGTGGTCTAGCCGATTTGACACATTAACTTGTGGTCCAGCCTGCCAACATTACCTAACTCCTTTTTAACTCAACTGCTCCTTCAAAATTCCCAGATTCAAATTATTATATTCTAGCATGTTATAAATGATTCAAGAATGGAAAACCTGTTTGTAGTTATAATTCCGTCTTTATTTGACACACAGAGACAACAAATGTACTAGGAAGTGGTCAGGGAGTTATCACAGAGTTGTGCTCAAATATTTTGGTTTCTGGACCATTTTGTACACTTAAAATTCAAGATGCAAAATAACATTTGCTTATGTGGACTATATCTCTAGATGTCATGCTTTAGAGACATATATAGCATATTAAAAATGAGACATTGTTTTCAAAATACTTAGACAATTATTTCAAAATAATAAGGCTAACATGTAAGTTAACATAAATAACATTTTTTCCTGTTTTTATTTTTATGTTTCAAAACAAAAAGTAATTGGTGAGGATATCATTCTTTGCAATTTTTTTAAACAATAGCCTAATAGACCATAGGATTCTTGTACCTGCTTCTGCATTTAACCTGTCATACACTATCTTGTGTTAGAAATGCATATGAAGCTAAAGGGCTAAAGCTCAGTGCTGGAGCCCTTAAATAGCATAAATGAAGTGTATGCACATGATCCCTGAACATGAGCCTCAACACTACAAAACAAAAAGAAAAAATGAAGGAAAAGAAGAGAGTGAATATAATGTTAGAATAGAGCATATTGTTGGATTCCTTGAACCATGCTTTGAGAACTGCGTGTTTCACAGAAATGCCTCTTTGTGTGAACTATAGGCTGGGGGTTCTGTCTTCTACTCTGCCAGTGATTAGCTGTAAACTGCTGTGGACTGAAGCTTCCTCATCTGTCGATGACAGGAATTGAGCACAGAACAGATGTTATTTGCTTGAGTCTTCACAAGCAGTTATGTGGTGATAGCCATGTGCTGCTTAATGACCACCAATATGTTCTGAGAAATTCATTGTTAGAAATCTTGCGCTGTGCAAACATCAAAGCATGCACTTACATAAACTATGACTGTCACAGTGTTAAAGTCAGGACACTCTTAAGGGACTGTCACCTGTATTTCCCCCATCATTGATCAAAACAGTGATTTTGGTGCATGGCCATATTTAACCTGGGGATAACCCATTCATGCTGATCACATGGATGAGAGTTATACTGTGGTTATACAGGACTTGGAGCCCCCAAAAGACAGTCACCAGTTTAATCTACTACCTATGCAAACCTTCACACACCCTGATTGCTTCTTTCCTGTGATACAAATTTTAGCACCCATTTTGCCTGTAAAATCCTTCTACTGAACTAGCAAAATACTTAATGTGTCCTGGGAACCATTCAATAAAGCAGTTGGTATGAAATTACTTGTTAGTCCAGTCATTCCATACTGGAGAGCGTGGGCATGGATGGAGCACGGGGTGGGCATGGAGGCGAGGAGCCGCAGCTGCAGTGTTTGGGCAGGTGAGAGTGGAACCGATGCACTGAAGGGGGAACACCCCGGCTGGAATGGCACAGGATACCTGCGGTGGACGAGGAGGGGCCAGGGATGACCACACCCATAAAGGTTGGTTGTTGAGATTAGGTTGAGTCAGTTTACTGACCTGGGAGAGCCCTGATTTGTATCCTTTGGTAGTTTCCCTGGCATAAATACTTACACAATGGCTGCCTTCACTGCCAACATCCGAACATGTCGGGAAGAGAGGTGACATTTGGCCTTCAGGAGCTAGTGTCACTATGTGCTCATCTTTTTACAGAGCAAGGAAGAAACAGGCTTAAAGTGATTAAAGGACTTGCCCGAGAATGCAAGTTTTCTATGACACAGCACTTAGAGTTGTCTGTGAGGATTAAGTGAAACAATCACTTAGAAGGGCAAAGGCTGGTACAAACCAAGTGCTGAATAAATGCTAGCTTTCATAATCATTGTTATTATTGTCTTTCCCACTGTACCTGTGATGACATTCAAGAATATCAACTTCTATGATTTGACTGATTTAGAAGTGTTCGTAGTGAGGTTTTAGAATATGTAATCTGCTTCTAAAGACATTACTTTACATCAGAATTCTAAGGTTAGAAAGATTGTGCTTTTCTGGCTGTATTCTTAACATATCTAATCATTCTTGTAAGACTTTCTGAATGAAGCAGATTTTAGAAAATAAGCTAATCATTTAAAGAAACTTATGATGCCTTTGACTGGCAGTTTTTCATCTAGGAATCTGTCCCACAAAATATCTCTTAATTCAGGAAAGCCAGTGATAGAAAAAAAAAAAAACTAGGAACATGCAAAATCTACCAGTATATAAGTGGTTATACAAATTATTTCATAAACTTTCATGATCTTGACTATTGTGCAGCTTTTACAAGAACAAGATATGTTTCTGTTTGTGTCAATAAGAACCCAGCTTAAAGGTACCTTAAACAATGCACATTTCAAACTATATTTGGTGTAAACTCAGTTGGTTAAAATACTAAAAATACATCTGTGCATGGATTAGGTGCATATAAATTATAGAAGAAGTACATACAGCTGCATACCAAACTATGAGTGCTGGTTTATTTGAGCAAAAGAAATGAAATGGAAAATAAGCAATTTTTACTGCCTGTATTTCTGTATTAATTTCTTTAGAGTTGAGCCTGTAATTATGCATTCTCTGAATAATTAAATAAACCATTTTTAAAGGTACATGGATATGATTACCTATATAGATATATACTCTCAATGGATATGAGTCAAGGTTTTAAAATGGCAGATTTTAGAGGGGGTAGTTGAGAGAGAGGAGGAGGAGAAAACAAGGGAGAGAATAGAGAAACTATATATTGATGTCATGTCTCTGCTGTCAGGAATCTTTGCAGTTCACTTTTCAAATACTTTTTCTCCCATGGCTAAACTTGAAGTATTGAACATCAAGTGTCCTATATTCTCTGGCTAATTGGAAAAGCCAGTAGCTTTCTGAACACACTATATTAAAACGAGCCTTCATTCCCATACATAAGCCAAGGCCCAGGGCTTAGTTTGTCAATATTTTCTGAGCCACTTAGCTCAATTGGGTAAACCTGGGGTCAGTGCAGAGTGAACTTCAAATTGTTAACCTTTTATTCTTCAGAGGTGTGTGTGTGTGTGTGTGTGTGGATTGGTGTAGGGGAGCTCTTGGTGACTTGGAATAAGTAAAGAAGGAGAGATAGCCATCTCCCCAAGATATTTTTCCTGACAAACTCATGGTTAACTTGACTTTACAAACTCTTCTTTTATGAATAACAGTCAAGAATATCAGCATAAATTAATTTACTTACACACCAGTCTTGATTTCTTCTTCTTCCTCTTCCTCCTCCTCTTCTTTTTTTGATTGTTTCCTTCTCCTTCTCCTCCTTCTCCTCCTCCTCCTTCTTCTTCTTTTTAAGTAGAGTCTCACTGTAGCCTAGGCTGACCTGAAATTCACTATGTAGTCTCAGGGTGGCCTGGAACTCACAGTGATCCTCCTACCTCTGCCTCCCAAGTGCTGGGATTAAAGGTGTGCAACACCATACCCAGCTTGATTTTTTTCATAACTAAAACCCAGGGAATAGGAAAATTAATTAGTGAGGATGGATTTTTTGTTGTTGTTTTTGTATGGGATACCACATTTGGGTTTGAGAGAAGTTTCAAGGGGTATGGACAAAGGCAGGCTTGGATTTGAATCTAGACTTGCCACTTGCTAAGTTTTGCTTCCTGGAGATAATTTCTTAACTTCTTACATGACACTCTTCTTCCACCAAAGAATAGGGATAAATGGCAGGATTGTGGTGTAGATCCACAGGTAAAGTGTTCTGCATAGAGTCTGGTACATAGTGTCTTTATAATGCACACTTGTGATTTGGATAGAAAAAAAAAGGTAGCTAAAAAAACTTGCAAGAAATTATTTGAATTGAGATCCATAAACTTCAATAAGTAAATAACCTTGACTTTAAGAGCCTACAGGTTAGATTCCCACTCAGGTGTCAAAAGACAGAGCCAGTCACTTCCTGAAAATGCAGTTCTTAGTAATGGGCACACCAGGAACTGAGAAGGAGAGGAAGGGATGTGGAAAGAAACCAGAGAGAAACACTATGCCATGATGATGCAATACCTATTCTCAGATGTACTCCTGTGGCTAAGGGTATATTCCACATGGGTGATGGCCTGCCACCATTCCCTTTGAACTCAGCGAACAATCTCAGCGGGCAGTCTAAGAAAGTCAGTCTTCAATGCCATTTTCCCAAAACAGGAACCTGGCATGTGACTGCCTAATGCACCTCTCCCATAAATAGCAACAATGCTACCAGTAAGGAATTAGACGGGGGAGGCCAGTCCTCTGATGGAGCTCTCAATTCAAATAGAAGGCATTTACTCTGGGAAGAAGTGAATGCATAAAGCCAGAGCCAACAGGCTGCAGGGTGAGAGATTAGTTTTTGTCATTTGTCGTCTCTGACCTTGGGCATTTCTGAGATGTGATGGCCAAGGAAAAGGCCTCTGAGGAGAGAATGAATGTTCTGGAAGGATGTGAGGTGGCTTAATCTGGCAGACAGAGGAGCTGTTTGAAGAAGGAGTAGAGTAAGACCAGAGTGACAGGAGGGCAAAGATTACTGAGAGAGGAAAAGTGACTGCAGGGGAAGTGAGGGAGGAGGATGCATTTGCAGTGGTTGAGCTAGGGACCCAACGCCAGTACAGGTGTGGTGACAGTGATGGAAGACAATGATTACAACGATGGTAAAGATTATGTCAGGAGACTGCTTTTCCAGTTTACATAGTCAATTCACTTTCCTGCGTTCACCATGCACGCCACCTGTGCCGCGGTACTTCAAGATGGCGAACCTATCACCAGTGGAATTCCCTTAAAAAGCTGTCCATTGCAGAACTGGGCCATCAGGTACTGTTTCTGAATTATTTTATGCTCATCACCACTTTATACATGTTCATAAGCGCAAGGAAAAATCAAACATATTGCTAGCAAAACAAAATTGACTGTATTGGTTTTTTCCAGAGTCACAGATTACACATTGCAGAGTATCTCTGAAAGCACTGGTGAGAATCCAACCCACTCAACAGTGGCCGTCCAGCTTAGATAAGCTTTCTCTGTGTCTCAGACACATTCCCTTCTGCTGGGTATTATTACAAACTATTTTGAAAACCCAAATTAAAAATAGTTTCTCTGAAAGCAGATCTCAAGGATTAAAATTAAAATATCAAGGACAGCCATCAGCAAGAGAACCACAGAGTTAGCAAATGTTACGTTTACCTCCATGTTAATTCTCCGAAGACGTTAACACAAGCTCCCCCATTCTAACTCAAAAATTAATTTCTGTGTATTGTCCTTGAGATATGGATTTGAGATGAAAAGGAGAAAACTATTGAAAATGTGGAGATTTGATATGAATTAATCAACCAAGAGTCGAGACACTAGGGACTGAAGATTAAATTTGCAGTTCAGAAACCCAAGGACAGTACTTTTTTCGTATGAGTATTCCTTACATCAAAAAAAAAAAAAAAAAAGTCTTCGCTGATGTAAGTCTCATCCACAATAGTCAAGTGAAGATGTAACTGTTATGGCACCCCACTAAGATGGCACAAATGTATTCATTAAGCAATTTATCGAAAAGTCAAGAAAGAGTCCACATTAGAACAAAATGGACTTGATATTATTGTCATCTATATTCTAGACACAAAGATAATCTCACCCCACTCTCCGTCATGCTAACCCTGCAGCAGATAACCCACTTTAGTCTCAAAGACTCCGAGCCAACTGCTTTTGGCCGTGGAATTTCAACATGCAGCAAGTATGCCTGATGGCCTTGGTCTTTGCTATGTTTCTCTAGGAGTAAAGGAAGTCACATGGACTTGCTATCAGACATGTCCACTGCTAACAGCATGTTGAAGTTGCCAGTCATGGCTTAGAGGAACTGAGTCCAGAGGACATATACAAGTATGAGGTTTGCATTTAGGCTCATCTGCTCTGGTCTTCTTTAGGCCTTATCAGAGGTGCTCTATGGGACTAATATGTGGGTTGGCCTAATTTCTCTGTATGGTAAAGAGTTTGAATATTCCCTGTTCATGATACTGACAGTAGTGGAGCCTCAGTATGAGCAAATGGCCAGCTGCTGTGAGGTTCATGCACATGGAGTTAGCCAGATTTTTATTTGTTTCATATGAAATCCACCAGGTTGACTTGACTTAAAAGAGACACAAGGAGTAATTCATTCGGTGCTAGACAACCCTTGAGGATCTAGTGATACTTTGTCCCTCTCCACACTCTTCTAAGACTGCTACTGCTTGGTGTGTGGTTCACACCCTTTTGATGAGCTTAGTCAGTGGTTATTAGGCACCTCCTGTGTGGTTAACCAGGTTGGGGGGAGTATAAGTAGCATCCTTTGCCAAAGAACTTGAAAAGATTAGCTTACAGAAAACAGTAAAGAGCCCATGAAAAGTATAATATGCAAAAACAAACTATGCACCCATTTAAGGATGTTGGATGAGCATGACTCAAGTGCTAGACACCTTAGAGAGATAGGGCTTCCCCCCACTTTTTTGGAGCTTTCCAACATTCCATTCCTTCATTCTTCCTGTACGTGTAAAACCCCAAAGAAAACAGAATGTGTTCACACTTAAAAGTGATTTCTCACTTCTGGGAAGATGAGTTACACATTCTTTTCTCTAATCTTACCACTAAGTACAAATAAAAAAGCTGGGCGTTATTTACATAGGAAATAATCTTAAAGAAGGTTGACGGGTGGAGAGAAGAGTATGTATTGACTACGGACCTCATGACAATGAGGAACAATACTGTGGCGGGTGCCTTGGGTTTTCTTTTTGCTCCTTTGGAAGTGAAGAAGTTGGCAAACTAGAAACACCTATAAGCACACACAAAGAAACAATCCAAGAAGAGCCTGCCCTCTCCAGCCAAGCCAAAGGATGGTTCTTGGCCAGCCAAGCAGATAACATGTGCAGACAATAATTCCTGTACTCCAGCCATATATCGAAGGAAAAATGTGGCCCCGCTCACCTCCACTAGGAAAGGCTGAACAGGAGCCTAGGTTGCGCAGCTGAGAAGGATGCCACGAGGCACCCTGAGACGTCTGCCCAGGTAGTTACCGAAAAGGCAGATGGCAGAGCCAGTTCTTTGATAGCCCCACTGACTGAAAACACAGCCTCCTCGAGCTAGTTGTCTGTTACTTTGCAAGGTGTAACCTTGCGTACTCTGAGAAAATGGCATCGTTTCTCACAACTGCATACAGATCTAGAATTATCTCAGTATAAAGAGGTTAATTTTCTAAAATGTAAAGGAATTGAGGCATTTTCTGGGGGAGCAGATGTGGTACCTTGTTGGAAGAGGAAATTTTATTCAATAGTAACACAAACAGCAATCTAAAGGCTGGGAGGACATATTTTCCCTGTGGTTGCTCGAACAACTCACTGAACATTCGGTAGATAACAAAACAGCAGAAATTTATTTTTTCCCGGTTCTGAAAGCCAAGTGTCCAGCTTCTCTCCGGGCTGCTGCACCCCTTGGCTTGTGACTGCATCGTTCCTGCCTTCCAGTTTCTTTCTGTTTCATCTTCATATCGCCTCCTCCGCTGTGCGTATATGGATTCTCACAAAGGTGCCTGTGATCGCATTTAGGACTCGCACGGTAATCTGAGAAACTCTCCTCTTCACACCTTCCTTAACTTAGTCACATCTACAAAGACTCTTTTCCCATATAAGGTTACATTTCCATTTTCCAAGAAGGAAGACCTGATACCTTCAGGCGGCCTTCATTCTACCTGCCGCAGTGTGCAAAGCAGCCTCTGGTATGAATTGTTAGGACTCGTTTGTTGAATTCACAGCTACAGCACACGGGGTGTTTTGTGTTCTTTGCTATAAACACAAACAAGGGTCTTTTACCCGTTAGCAAACAGTTTTGGAGCATCTGCTCGACGTCAGATTTTCTTCTAGGAAATGGGGATAGACCAGAAGCAAAACATGCAACAATCCACCCCCACCCCAGGGCTTGAGTTTATGGTCTAGTGGGAAACAGAAAACACAGACAACGAATGGCTCCAATACATAGAAAAAGCCAGGAAGAAGGATAGAAAACACTAGAGAAGTCCATATTGCAATTTTAAGTGAATGACGAGGGAAGAAGTTACTGGGGGCGGGGGGATAACAAATGAATGCAGACCCAAGGGGCTGGAAAACGGATCCCTGTGTATTGAGCTGGAGAGTTAATCTGCTTGGCACAGAGTGAGGCAAGGAGTAAGGACAGAAACACATTTCTCAGAGCCTAGCTCTCTTTTTTTAATAGGTGAGAGCAACAGATCTTTATGGAGGGGTGCACGTTGTGTGCGTGGCATGGTGTGTACATGGTGGTATGTGTGGTGTGTGCACTTACATGTGTTGATGTGATGCCCCATGCTCACCTGCTGCTTCCAGAGGAGAATGTTGAGCATCCCCTTCCATCACTCACCTATTTTTCCTAGTGATGGCGTTCAAGTGCCTGGTGATTCTCTCGTCTCTGCTCCCCACAGGACTAGGGTGACAGACAGTCACCGTCACACCCACCTGTCCATGTGGGTTCTGGGGATTACTCGTCCAGCAGTCTATCCCCCCCTCAACCAGACCTCATGATTGTGGACTTAGCTCCTAAGCCTAATGTGTGTATGTTTCTCTTCTATTTCCCCCTTCCTGTAGTTTCAGTTTCTTCTCCATCTTTAAGAAAGACACTTCTTGGTCCCAAGAGAGAAAAGAAGAGGAGGCGACTGGGGCAGGAGGAACATTCCAGTATAGAGTCCTTGAGGACCACAGCAGTGGTTCACAGGGACACTTGGAGAAGATGATGAGAAGGGAGCTTGTACAGCACGCACTGCTTAGGGATGACGTGGTCCATGAAGGAGCACATGTGCAGTGGTATATCCCACCTAGTTCAGGCTACGTCCCCTAGCTTTGTGTAAGAGCACTGAGATTCACATCATAACAAAATAGCCCAGTGCTGATCTATCTCTCAGAAGCTATCCTGTCTGTGACACATACGTGTATCTAAAGTCAAACACAAATGGGCAAAAGGCCTGAGTTACTTTGCAATTACTTTGAACCATGAATTTATAAATTCAAATTTATATAAGCTCAAATTATATGAACTGTATATTATAAGACATAATCTGAGGACAGAATTCCATGAATCATGGCATATTTCTTTTTCTGGAAGTAAAATTGCTGGGCAGAAAGAAAATTTAAACTTTTGACACTGTATCAGTTTTCCTGACCTTCTTAAAGGCAATATATTGACACTCCAAAAATTTGTCCCGCACAAGCTCACCACCACTGGGCTTTAGAATTATTTTCGTATTAACCATTAAAATATGGGAAAGAGAATTTCTCAACAATATTGGAATAACTTGTGTCTTGGAAATGAGAAAGCAAACATGTCATCTATATTCCTTGGTCATGTGTATTTTCTCATTAGTAAATTGTCTTTTCATTCATGTCCATTGCCCTCTGGTCTATTGGAATAAGTATCTTTACTGAATTTGTGAGAATCATTTATATTTTAAGGACATTTTCACCACAAATACGGTATGTACAGTAGTCGAGTAGAAATAAAAAAACACTGAGAAAGACAAAGATAGAGAGCCTTGTAACAAGTTTATTCTTTAACTTTTAATGTTGATTCTATTTTTATTTTTAACTTTATAGAGAATCTTTGGTGAGAATAATCTGGAAGCATTTTCCTTCAAGAGTTCTAACCCTATAACTCTGCTTTCACCCTTCATCTCTCATCTTCTTTCACTTTCCCAGTGGAGCCAACTGGCTTGCGCTTCTTATTTTTTATATGAGGGCTTTGCAGACTGTCTTTGAGTGTTTAGGCAGCTCTGATTTCTAGGGCCTTCTCATGTCAGAGATGTGTTTGGTTCTGAGACACGTATGGTAGTTGGGAATCTATTACATCTCAAAATGTCTAGCATTTGTTTTTTCAGAAAGTAGAATGCTTTTTAGTTTAGGGCTTTTTTTGTTTGTTTGTTTGTTTGTTTTTAGGTAGTGTCTTGCTCTAGTCCAGGCTGACCTGGAATTTCACTATGTAGTCACAGGCAGGCCTTGAACTCATTGCGATCCTCCTACCTCTGCCTCCCCAGTGCTGGGATTAAAAGCGTGCACCAGGACTGGAGAGATTGCTTAGCGGTTAAGCGCTTGCCTGTGAAGCCTAAGGACCCCGGTTCGAGGCTCGATTCCCCAGGACCCACGTAAGCCAGATGCACAAGGGGGCGCACGTCTGGAGTTCGTTTGCAGTGGCTGGAGGCCCTGGTGCGCCCATTCTCTCTGTCTCTCTCTCTGCCTCTTTCTCCCTCTGTCTGTCATAAATAAATAAATAAACAAACAAAAATTTTAAAAAAAGTGTGCACCAACATACCTGGCTTGAATGCTTTTGAAAGACTATTTATCATAAACCAAGTGTGATGGCACACGGCTATAATCCCAGCACTCAGGAGGCTGAGGTAGGAGAATGCCATGAGTTTGAGGCCATCCTGAGACTACATATTGAATTTCAGGTCAGCCTGTGAGATCCTACCTCAGGGAAAAAAAAAAAAAAAAGAAAAGTAATTCATCAAATATGTGTTTTCATGACTAAGGAGTCCCTAACTTTCCTACTGCTTGCATGTCTTTTATTATCCAGCCAAATTCAGTTTGCCTAGTGAATATCATGGTATATTTGACATTTCTGTAGCTTAGACATTACCGTGACAGGTGTGTACTTGGTTGTTTTCATACACTAAGCCTGAGCATGGGGATGTGGCCCAATCTTGAGGGCACCTTGAATATTGTCTACTGGGGTTTCAGGCCCCGGTCATCTTTACTCTCCTTGTCTACAGGGTCAGAAGGCCATCCACGCATGTTGAACAGGCCTGATTAAGCGTTAGTTCTGAGGAGCTTCTGTCTGCGGGAGTCTTTGCCTGTTCTGTGTGTTTCCAGGAAGCTCAAATGAAGGCTCTTTAAACATAGCTTCCTTCCAGACTCAGCTGTGAAGCAAGGGGAAAACAGAGCCAGTGTGAGGATGGCAGAGCCCAGCCAAGCGTCATGGCACACGCCTGGCAGGAAAATCTGAGTTCAAGGTCAGCAGACCCCATAGTGGAACCTTAAAAAAAAAAAAAAAAAAAAGAACGACCTGGCACTGGGCACAGCCTTCCACTCCAGTACTGCAAGATGGCCCAGGCAGTCCTTGCAGACTGAAGCCCTGCATGGAACTCTGAGTCAGAGAGTTTTGGCTGTTGTCAGCACTCTGCCTGAAGGAGCTGGAGCCCAGATGTGAGACATCCAAGTCCCTCATGGGCAATGGAGGGAACCCAGCTGGAGAGATGGTCCCTGGAGTGTGTGAGACGGGCAATAGAAGTAGCCCATGAGGAGTCCACGGTGGAGAGGACTGACATAGGGAAAGAAGCCAGGCTGCTAACTTGGCTTTATGGGATAGGCATGGAGCCCCAGCATACCTGTGGTGAGGACCTAGAGAGATGGAGCAAGCCAGAGACCTCGTCTTTAGAGTGGAGATCAGGCTGGGGCTGAGATGGGGCATGCAGGACAAGCTTACGAGTGGGGGAGACTGGTCAAGTGTGTGACAAGTTGGGTCAGATGCTGGGGTTCGGATCTCCATTCTGTCATGCACTGCCTGTGTAACTCTGAGCAGTTTCCTCGTCTGTAAAATGAGAACAATAGCAATGGCACGTCTTGGAGGTGTCATGAGAA
Organism: Dipus sagitta; assembly: GCA_036346955.1. Lineage (NCBI taxonomy): Eukaryota > Metazoa > Chordata > Mammalia > Rodentia > Dipodidae > Dipus > Dipus sagitta. Next base: position 4,250,473 of record CM070787.1, read on the forward strand.
GTAAATGAGCGGACATATGGGACATTTGCTTAGGCCAGAGGAGGTGTTTTTAAGCGTTAGTTCTCACTGCGATCGCTTTCTCACTGCTGGGACAAAACGCCTGACCAGAAGCAGCTGATGGGAGGAAAGAGCTTATATCGCTGACAGTTTCAAGAGGGAGTCTCATCATGGTGGGGTGGGCATGGCAGAGCCGGCAGCCAGGGCATCACGTCTTTTCACATCAGTCGGAGGAAAGTCGTCTGCGTGAGCCGAGCTCTGAGCAGCAGGTGTGCTGGACTCATAAGCCTGGACACCGCCCCTCGGCCATGCAGCTCCTCCTGCAAAGCCCCGCTTCCCGCTCTGCAAGTGCTGCTGGCCTGAGACCAAGTATCCGAATGCACCAGGCTGTTGGGAACAGTTCACATTCAGACCACCGCAGTTATTATTCGTAATTTCACCATCACGAAAACTGGCATGCATATTCAAAGATGGGCATTCTTGATATAGACTCACCAGGGTGGTCGGGGTACTGTCTGGTCCCCTCTTGGATTGGCTTTAGTCTCGAGGTAAGCCTAAACCTGCAGGTGGAACTACGCAGTCAAAGAGAGCGGCAGGAGCGAGGACCCCGAGAAGTCCCCGCAAGAGCACCCAAGGAGTGTCGCTTCCTTCCTGGGACCCAGTGGTGATGATAGTGCCTGTCTAAAAAATTCCGGCATCCTTGAAGCCTGTGATATGCCCCTGCTGTCCTGGGGGCTCTACCAAAGGCTGGCTCCCCAAAATCTCCAGGGCGCTCAGTGGCCACAAGGCACAGCGTGTGCGTCTGGCGCTCTGTAGACCTGAAGCCACCTCCGTCTCCCAGGTGAAGCTGGAGCGCAAAGTCTGACAATAAGTACTGTATTACTGCACAAGTCCTCCCCTGTGGGTCCCTCACGGGAGGTGCATGCGTCCTCAGGCCCTTAGGAAGCAGGGCCTACGTACAGACGAGGAAAGGAGTTGGGGAGGGTCAAGTCACTTGGCTGAGTTCACATGCCATGCCCAGAAAATGGTAGAATTCCAACTCAGGTTGTTCAATAGCAGTGTGTGAGCACTCAAGAAGAGGAAACAAAGAATGCTTTGCAGCTGAAGGAAACACTGTGTTTTTGACAGAAAAGAATTACGTTCTGTCTGCTCCTTTTTTTTTTTTTTTTTTTTAAGTGAGCTGACACTGACTTGAAACATTTGCTCCCCCCTGGGCAGCATCTGTTTTGATTCTCCAAGGACATTGATTTACTCTGTGGAGACCCTCTCTGGGAGAGGCCAAAGTTCCTTATAGCTTCAGGGATCACAAAACCCTTTTCAACAAGATCCCTCAGGCCCCGGGCCCCTAAAAAACTATGTAATAAATTTGCCATCAAAACAATCTCACTTGTTCCCTCTGAGACCATTATGCTACAAACAAAGGTAACATGATATTCCAATAAATATTTCTCCTGCGAAGTCATTAGGGTTCTTTTCTCCTCCTACACTAAACTGTATTCCTCAAAATTTAATATAATTTCATAGTTCCCCTAAATCATTCATGGGTATATGTGAAGCATTCAAGTGTCTACATCCTGTCATTTGAATAAGAATGATTACTAAAGTTTAGGCTGAGTCTAAAATGCAAAAGCATTTTACTGTTGTTATTATTAAAAATGCTATAATGAAATATTTTAAAATGTTACAGCAATTAACTTTTCATTGCACAAACCTACATTGTCAACTATGCCACATTAAAATGTTAAATCATTACTTTAATATCAAATTACAGAATGGGGGAGAGAGAGAGAGAAGGAAACTGCTAAAATTCATTTTCTGTGCAGTGTGTATTCTCTGTGACATCCTGGTACATGTGGCATGTCACGTCATGGCTGAGAGGTGCTGCATTTTACACGAGACAGCACCGACTTTGGGGGCCTCAGAGTTGAAGAAACAAGGAAGTCTAGGGAACATCTGCTTCTTCATCGTTTTTAAAAACTGGAATAATCAGCTCATTTTTTTCTGAGTCGCCAAACCCAGCCCTTAGGATATCAATGGGAGGCGAGCAAAGCCGAGTGCGGGGTGTGTGAAAACGAAATGATTCACAGGAGCCCTTCTATGGATGCTGTCCTTCGGGCATCGATGTTGTGAACTCCACGGTTCCTGCCAGGCCGGCTGCGCCGTCCTCTCCCTGGCGGATGGAACTGCAGAACATTGGGGCAGCTGACGTTGCCCTGGGACAAGTGTTAATGAGGAAGAGATGTGGAGATGAGAGAGTGTACATTCAACCCCTTACCTCTCAATCAATCCCGTACAGTTCCCATAACGTTATCTATTGCAAACTGAGCCGCGTGTGTCCTGATCACAGAGAATATAATCATTACACAGAGGACTTTGACCTGTCCCGTTAGGCAATTAAAAAACAAAAAGCACATTTTTAATAGATTTCATGAGGAGCTAATTGTATATAACTCTGCTTCCTTATGGGGAATGATCAGATGAGGTCCACACTGGGTCAATAACTTAGTTTTAAGCTCTTGAAATCATATGATCTTATTATCCTCTGAAGTTTTTAAAAAGAGCTCGTTATCAGTAAAACTGAAAGTCATCTGAAGAGTAGTAGCAGGTTACATTATAAACAAACTGCACCATTCATAAGGAATTTCAGTCAGAAACTCATGATCATATAGAAGCTTGGTTAATTGTGTGGTACAGAGGAATGCACCAAATCAGCCATTAAAGGATGTTACAGATTGAAGGCCCAGAAACTAAAAGTATTTTTACTTTATATTAAGATAGAGTTAAGGTAAAGAAATAACTCCTTGAGATGGGAGTCCTTGCCTACTGTTGATGGGGATGCAAGATGCTATAGCTACTATGCAAAACAGTATGGAGGCAATCCCACATCTGGGTATTCATCCAAACGAAGCAACAGGATCTCCAAGAGGTACTGGCTCTTCCATGCTTATTGTAGCACTGTCTGAAATAGATAAGATATGGGGAACTAAATCTCCAAATGTAGTCAACAGATGAATGTATAAAGAAACTATTATATGTGGCGCACGCCTTTAGTCCCAGCACTCAGGAGGCAGAGGTAGGAGGATCACCATGAGTTTGAGGCCATCCTGAGAATACAGAGTGAACTCCAGGTCAGCCTGAGCTAGAGAGAGACCCTATCTCAAAAAAAAAAAAAAAAAAAAAGAAAGGAAAAGAAAATATATACATTTAGTTGTGTATATATACAATTGTAAATTAAAGCTACTCACCAATGATTTTATTTATTTATTTTTATTTTTTGCTATACCAGGTATTGAGCCTATGGCCTTCATATGCCAGGCAAGTGCTCTGCCACTGAGCTATAGCTCTTGCCATTTTATTTAAAATTTTTATTTTGAGAGAGTCTGCTTAAGTTGCCCAGGCTGACCTTGAACTTATAATCTTCCTGCCTCGGCCTCCTGAGTATCTGAAATCTCAGGCTTTCACTACTAAACCTATTTGGTCTTTCAAAAGAAGAGTATTCTGCTGTATTTAGCAATGTGGATGGGTCTTGAGGACATTATGGTTAAAAAAAAAATCTGTATACAGAAAGACAAATACCACATGATTCTATTTAAAATAATCACATTCACAAAACCGAAGACGCTATAGTGGTCATGTGGGACTGGAAGAAAATGAACTAATATCATTAACCAACAGGTACAAAGTTCGGGTTGGGTGAAATGAATATGTTCTAGAGGTTTGCCATACAATACTGTACATATTGTCAACAGTAATGTTATCATTCACTTAAAATTTATTATGATGCTGGAACTTATGCTAAGTATCCTTGCCACAAAAAATTAAGAATAACTTTTGCTTCTCCATCTTGTTATCTTATTTACACGTTTGTTTAGTTCCCTGGGTACCCTAAGCTCGACATGCCCCTCTTGAAAGCAGACTGGGATGGTGATATGTGCTTGTCGGGTGGCGGGGAAGGCAGGATTGTGTGGAAGGAGATGCTAAACTGTGACACTGTCACAGTGAGGCCTCACCAGTGCCACTGGGCAGCTGAACGCAGACGGTCCCTCAGAGTGGTTCCCACGCTGAGGCAAGGATGCCTGCCCACGGTACCCTTCATGAACCAGTCATGGGATGCGGCTCACCTCTGAGCCTAGAGAAGTACTTCCAGGCAAGACAATTCCTTTGTGCTAAGAGCTGGTTCTGGAAAGGAACTGAGCTGTTGGTGGAGCGCCCTCACAGCCAGAGAGCAAGTGCCTGGGTGCCCAAGGTAGTGTGTGTGGGTGGCTTGCCACGGAGCCTGCCACACCTTCTGCCACCACCGACCTGCCACGTGGGAGCTAGTCTCAGCTTCCACTTAACAAGTTAAATTCTCTTCTCACTTCCCTCGCTTTGTTACCAGCTCCACCATTTTTCCCTTACCCAAGGTAGTAGAATAGAAATCTTAAAGAGTTCTAAAAATTGCCTTGGGCGATTTTTAACAGTCTGTCACATTTAATTTCCAGCATATTTATCCTTTTAAACAATTTTAAATAATTCACTACAAAGTGAAATCTGGCATAAGTCCTATCTGTCTTTTACTCCCTGAATCACTGACGAAGCCAAGACAACAGATTTCTAGGCAGTTTTTAGGCCTGGGTTGGGGACTAGAGATACAACCAAGGAGGGGAGAGCTGCTGGTCTCTGCTGGGCTTTTTTTTTTTTTTCTTTCCTTCCTATTATAAGAGAAGAAAGCTTGAATCATTGGTCTCACAAATAAGTACTACATTATTCTCTGCAATGTCCTACTCTGTTTATAAAAATGCAAATTGATAACTTGAAAAAGAATGCTGGGTTTTTTGGTAAAAAAAAAAAAAAGTAACATGAGCTAACTGTTCTCAGAGGTTAAGATTTAAAAACAACACCCCCCCCCCGAAAAAAAAAAAAAACAGCTAGTGCTTACAGATGCAAACCACATTTTCCACTGGTATAAATGATTCTGGATTCTGCCAAAGGCCTAACTGCCACTCCAAGCACTGTCCTCCATGTACTCCCAGCAAAACACAGGAGATATTAAATTATAGTGTAATTAAATTAAATTATCACTTTGCAATCCCACCAGTAAGGCTGAGGTGGCACTTGTGTTGTGAATCCTTGCCTGCAAATCCTTTCACTTTGGGATAAGAACTCCTCTCTGGCAGAGCAGTTTCAGTTTAAAGGTGAAATTGTGGATTAGGTATTTGTACTAGGGGCCTTGCACCCAGAAGATTCTAAGAATGAAAATTAAAACTCATTTGTTTCCAAAGTTACGACCTTTGGCTTCTGAATAGTATTACTTGTCTGAAACATACATCTCTAGTACACATATTGGATGACTTCACATTCCAGATATAAAGCTTTTTGAAATCTAAACGCACGGTTTTTCTTTTGATTCAGTGGAAAGAGGGATATTTCAATATTATAAGTTTTTAGATATATAGAGAAAATATCAAGGTTGTGGGACTGAAAGAGTTTAGTATCTCTCATAGGTAGTTTTATGCACAGGTCACTTATGGGACACTGTAATGATGTACACAGTGTAGGGAAAACATGATCTCAGATTTCTAACGACACAGAAGAGAAAACAAGGCAAATCACTTGGGGTTCAATTTTCCTCTTTGGCTCCCTGAGGTTTCTTCCTCCAAGAATCACTGCTACAGTCTCTGGAGCCACGGAGAGACCATGAAGTTGACACTAAGAGGTGCCCCAGTGTTAGTTACTTTTCTCATTGCTGTGACAAAATGCCTCAGCAAAGCAACTTAAGGGAGGGACATTTATGTGGCTCACAATGTGAGGGTATATATAGTCCACCATGGTGAGAAGACACGGCGCAGGAGCATCAACCAGCTCATCATCTTCCACCTACAACCAGGAAGCAGAGAGGGGAACGCTGTTCTCCTCTTTACTCAGCCCAGGACGGAGGCCACGGAATGAAAGAACGGTGCCGTGGACACTCAGGATGGATCTGCCCACCTCTGCTAAACCTCTCTCAAACTGCTCTCCTTAATACACCCATGGGTGTGTCAATCCACTTGCCAAGCACACACATGCACTTTGCGTGTACACATTTATGCCCATGTATGAAAGTACGCTTTGTCATCACAGTAATCTGGGAACTCTAGACAACCAGAATGAATAGAAGATACAGGTAGACAGACAGGTAGATAGCAGATACAGATTAGAGATTGATAGGGAAAGAGACTTATGAGGAATTGCTTTAAGCAGTTATTTTAAGAGTCGTGATCTGCTGCTACCTGTAGTTTTAGAGGTCCAGAAACTGGTATGAAAACCAATTCAACCCCACTGCAAGAGAAGACCCATGTTTCAGCTCAAGCATGCAGACAGGAAACAAAAGGTTTGAATCCTTCCTTCTCCCACCTTTTCAACCTGTGCTTAGATTCTCAGCCGATTGGAAGGTGCCTATTCACGCTGCGCAGAACAAGCTACTTTACTGAGAGCCCTGCTGATTTCACACAAAACACTTTCTTACACACTCAGACATCATGTGTCATCTGCACACTCCATGCAGAAGTCCATTGGTACATAAAATTAATGTTCATGGGGCTGGAGAGATGGCTTAGTGGTTAAGGCATTCGCCTGCAAAGCCGAAGGACCTCGGTTCAATTCCCCAGGACCCATGTAAGCCAGATGTACAAGGGGGTGCATGTTTTTGGAGTTCATTTGCAATGGCTGGAGGCCCTGCACACCCATTCTCTCTCCCTCTTTCTCTTTCTTGCTGTGTGTGTGTGTGTGTGTTTGTGCGCGCGCGCGTGCCTCTTTGCCTCTCTAGCTCTCTCAAACAAATAAATTTTTTTAAAAAAATTAATGGTCACACTCATTGCAGGAGTACACTGCTACTCATTAATCATATGAAAGAACCCTATAAAACAGTCTCACCACCTTCCCTTGCCCTTCCAAACTCTCTTCGGGATCTATTTGAGTGATCTAGGCAGCGATACATAGATGCATAGTGACAATTCCAAGAGCCTGGCTTCTCAGAAGCCGTCTAAGACACCATCCGAACAAGGAACTACTGAAAGAGTGCCTTGAAGCACAGACCTGCATCAGATCACCTGAAGATTCCTTCCCTCTTTTTCTTTCGTTTTCGCCCCGAGGATTTGCTGGAGCCCATCCTGTGGTTTTGGATTTTGGCATGTTGTCGTGAGGACATTCCTAACAAATTCCAAAGTGGTGTAGATGCTGCCTGCCTGTCTAGAGATGCCACAGTAAAACCTGACACTAAAGCACAGAAAGCTTCTCCTTTGTGCCCTTTCCTTAAGGTCTTCAGACGGTTTCACAGTGCTGGGGATGATGGTGAGGACGGCTATCATGTGGAAGTGACTAAATGTCCTAAGGTAGAGTATTCTAATGTCCTTTGATCAGCCAATAGCCTGGGAGGAAGCAGGGATCTTAGAAGGACTTTCCACTAGAATCCTGGGAAATGAGACACAGAGAGCACTTCGCTTTTCTACTTCTTTGTAAAGGTAGTTATAAAGCTTTACCTCTGTCATGGATGAGACTTTTATTTTATTCTTTTGTCTGCTTGAAACAGCATTGCTTTTATTACTATAGAACTGCTACTCTTCCCTATACATTTTAGATGAGTTTAAAATCTTAACAGTATGCCCCTGGACCACAGGGGTGAGTATATGATTTTATTTTCTGGGAAAATAAATATCCTTTTGGCACATGACCAGAGCCTAGCCAATCAAAGTCTCTAAGGAAATTTCTAAGTTTTATTGGTGGGGGAAACTCTCACTGGTTTGTGGCCTTGGAGCTCTAAGAATGTGCTTGATCATTCCTGCCACCCACATCCTCTGCCCTGTAGAATGTGTGTAAGAATGAAAAGACTAAAGGCAAGAGAAACAAGAGAGGAGAGCTCTGTCAGCCATAGGTGTCTGCCTCTAGTCCATGAGGCTCTGAGCTGTTTGGGTTATGTAGTGATGTCTTCAGCTCTGTGTCCTCTATCAGGATCTTCCTATCCTGACTCTCCCGTCACCTCACTCTGTCACTTACCCTTTTTTTGGTTTGTTCCAAATGTTTTAGTTGAGTTTCTTTCACTTGCAAAGGAATGACTTCTAAATACTATCCCCCTTATAATGAAGCTCATCAAGGACAGGAAAGGAGGCAGGAAAAGAGAAGCTATGAGAAGTCACATTACTTGCAACTTTCAGGCTCTGAGAGCTGCAAGGAACAGAGTTACGGTGTCACCTAGGAAATAATACAAAGACAGGTACTCTCTCCTATTGCTGTTGTCCACCTGATGTTGACAAGGAGGTGATGCCCACCCTCTGCTGGTGCCATTGTTTTCCCCTGCCATCGTGGAACTTCCCCCTTGAGTCTGTAAGCCAAAATAAACCTTTTTTTCCCCCACAAATAAAGAAATAATGCAAATATGTATGTGACTAAAATGAAAACCATCAAATAACTGAAATGGCCTTGGGGAGCAGTCTCTCTCTCTCTCTCTCTTTCTCTCTCACTCTGTCATGGCCTTTCTGCCATGAGAGCTCTGTATCTTAAAGAATGTAACTATTCTCCATACATTTCCACCTGACCAACACTTTACCAGTATTGTAGCCCAAACCTCAGGAGCCCAACTATTATACTGCTGTCCCCTGCTCTGCAGAGCCCTCTGTTCCTGGCCATTGGGAGTTGCCAGCTAACCTCGTTGAAGAGACACTATCACTGGTCTTACTAGAGTCTCATAAGCAACAACAGCAAAAGCCAGGGCTTTAGGATGAAAGAGACACTGTGTTGTGTCTGTTATAGGAAATATGTGTCCCAGAACACCAGGAAAACCATTATGGTATGAGATATCAAATGCTAAGTAAAGCTATTCACACCAGAAGATGTAACATGCACCAGAATGGAGTGGGTAACAAAAGATATAGAAACTTGATGAATTATTCTGGGCCACATCCAAATGCTTCAGGTTCTAGAAAAAGTACTACCCAGATGATACTTTTTAAAATTCTTTTTTGTTTTTCAAACTTTTAAAAATTTTTATTAAGTAGGAACTTATATATATATACTTATATATGGAAAAATTGTGTGTTGGTCTCATTCCCCTACTCTGTGTTACCCTCTTACATCCCATTCTACTGAGGGTCCTCCAGTGGGTGATTCCAGGGGGATTACTGGTACTCGCCATGATGTCATGAATGCAGTTGGCAGTATCTCAGTGTGTGGGAGGGAACAATGCCCCAGGCCATTCCTTCTCACCCTGTAGCTCTTACAGTCTTTCTGCCCCTTCTTCCTCGATGTTCCCTGAGCCTTGGAGGATATGTTATATATCTACTTTAGTGTTAAGCTGTCTTCAACCACTGGATTTCTGCTTTGATGAGTTTTGAATGTCCTCAGTGTCTATAGCTATCAACCTGGAGCAGGTTGTCAGGACAGCACTGAGCAGCACTCATGTTTAAATCTCTTCTTCTTCTTCTGTGATGTCTCCTGGGCCCTGACAGAAGTTCTAGAGGTGGCTCACTCATGCAAGGCAGTCAACTATCTTTTCTTGTTGTATTAATGGATCTTGGTTCTCCTTGGTTTTTGCTGCCATCTGTTAAGGGAGAAAAAAAAGCAGATTCTTCAACCAAGAATGAGAGTAGTATGGATTAAAGGGGATAAGCATTGATGGGTGTATGTGGTAGTTTGAATGGATGGTTCTCAATATATTCAGGATTTTATTAAAGTTTGTAATTTAGATCTGCATCCACCTGGCTGGAGGGGGTGTCATGATGGGTGGATCCTAGAGTCCAGCGCTAAGGTGTGGGTGTGCATTTGGAATTACAGACTAGAGATATGCAAAGTGCCAGAGCTTTGCCTGGAGTTCCTAAGTGTGCTTGCTTGTCTTTTTGTGGTGTCTTCTCACTCTCTCTCTCTCTCTCTCTCTCCCTCTGTTTGAACCTGTGGAAATGAGCCAGCTTCTTCTGCCATTATGGAACCTCCCATCTGTCTTCAATAAATCCCTTCCTCCCATAATTGTGCCTGGTCTGGAAGTTCATCCCAGCTATGTGAGACTGTCTACTGCAGCGTATCTGCTCTTTTGGCCAAAGACTAGTGGGAGCTTGCCTCTGGGGTCTATGACCATCATATCCATAGGATTCTGACTTGTTCCTCAATACCAGGTATGGATGCTTTTCCACTGAGCCAGTCTCTTATCCCTGCATTTTCAACTCAGAGGCTGAGGGCTTCCTACAGCTGTGAAAGGCCACTGCTTCTGCTCTGCTTGCCTGTTACCCTGACTGCAGGACGTTTGTCAGAGTTCCCACCCGTTCTATCTTTCCTGCATCCTGGCGGGTCTGAGAAGTCATGTGAATCTAGAGATCAGTCCTAACAAGGGATTGTGGACAAGTTTCTTTGTTACTGGAACTTGAGCTTCCTCATGTAAAAATGGAATTATCTGTTTTGAGGCACAAATAATACAATGCCTGTGCAGCACGTAGCCTAGCCACAGATAACGTCCTCATCAAATGCCAGTTATCACTGCTGACCACCATCAACTCCTTCCCATCATCTTTCTTCATAACGCTTTGAGGTGATGCCAGGAATAGCTCTGGGAATGAAGTGTCCCTCTGCTTGTTTGCTGATATGAGTCATTTTTCTAATAAAAGCCCCACTTACACATGAAACTAAAATTAAGGGTCTAGAGAGACGGCATCAAGGTGAAAGGTATTTGCACACCTGCTGGCCTGGCTTTTATTCCCCAGCATCCCGTGTAAAGTGGGACAGGCATTTATTTGCAGTGGTGAGAGACCCTGGCACCCCCCACACACACACACAAGTGGCAAATTAAAAAAAAATAAAATGTATTGGGGGCTGGAAAGATTGCTCAGTGGTGTAAGATACTTGCAAAGCCTGCTGGCCCAGCTTCAGTTCCCTAGTACCCACATAGAGCCAGAAATGTATTTGAATGACAAAGCCACGTGTCCCAAGTAAACATTATTTAGTACAAAGCATAAGAAATGAAGGGAAAGAAGGAAGTTCCTTTCTTGTGAAAGTTGTATTCCTCCTAGAGACTTTTATCTTTTATTATAAAAGAGATTCTTGTTGTTAATTAAAGCACCAGTAAAATAATAAGACCACCACATAAACCTAAAATCTTCTGCAATGCAGAAGACTGAGTATATTTATCTTTTATAAAAATACTCTTTTAATCCAACATGCCCATAGCATTGTCAATAAGTTTACCTTAAAATGATAGGAAAAGGTTGGGAGGGTATGGCTTAAATATAATCTGCAACTTTAAAATTTAATTTTACACATTGCCATGCTGTTGCATTACATATGCAGGAAGGGAAGGAGGAATGTTCTTCAGACTTGAAAAAATTAATCCATGCTTCTTGGCATGGGTAACTAATGTTATATTTAAAATATACATATACAATATGAGACCCATTATCTAATAAAAATCATGGAATCTAGCTTGTTCATTTTGTGACTTATAATAACTGGAAGTTGATCAAAGGAAATGACTTCCATTTTTATTACATTGTTACTATTTTTATGGACGAAATTTAAAATGTATGATAAAAATCCAATATACAATAATTGAAACATACAGTCCAAACTCACATAGCTCTGATAAATCTGTTCGTTTCTGGCCATTTTCAGTGTTGCTATAGTGAACAGTGTTGACAAGTGGCTGAATAAAGCTTATAAATGGAATTCAGATCATAGATAAAACTGAACATAAACTATCTCGCAACATTTCTACATGTTGGGAGGCCCAGTTTGTGCCACAGATGGCCATCGCCCAATAATACATAAAACATTTCTTGCTGGAGCTGAGCACACATTGTTGAATGCACAGGTCATTTGAACAGAACAATAATTCAATTCACTTAATAATGATCTCACTGGGAACAAACACAGACACAGGATGATGCTGTTAGAACAAAATTGTACCAGAGTCTTAAAAATTAAATTCTTAAAAAGCCGCCATGCTCTCTTGTCAAAATAGCACTTAAATGTATTCAGTGTTTAGAGACCAGGCAGGCTCACTGAGTTTATTTTCGTCTCTTGAATTACACTGCTGTGTGTCTGTGCCATGCCTCTTCAGTTTTCACACTGGAAGCTTCCCTGAGAAGGGCAGTGGTGCCCGTGGAACCCTGAATTGGCTTATTGGCTGAGCTCATTGATGAAGAGGCCTTGAGTTCATCCCTTTTGGTTCCCTAATCGCTGAGGTGGCCATCAATGAAGAATGGCTACAGAACATTTCAGAAGGGCACATGGGACTCATTAACCAGCCCAATAAAATGATCTATGTGTGTAACTAACAGTAATCATAACCTCAACTAGCACAGCCATGTTTCTCTACAATAATCTCTATTTTTAGGGATGCTTTTACTTCAAGCTTTTACAGTGATGACTGAAGGAAAGCCAGGTGAAATCTGAATCCCGATGACCGCTTCACAGCATCTGAATGCTTCCACCACTGATGTGCATGAGATCAGACTCTCACGCTCAGGAATTTTACCCATGATGTTCTTTCCTTTTGTCTTTTTTAAAATATATATTTTTTATTTATTCATTTGAGAGACAGAGAGAGAATGGGTGTGCCAGGGCCTCTACCCACTGCAAATGAACTCCAGATGCATATGCCACCTGGTGCATCTGGTTTGTGTGGGTACTAAGTAATCAAACCTGGGTCCTTAGGCTTCTCAGACAAGTGCCTTCAGCGCTAAGCCATCTCTCCTGCCCTCCTTTCCTTCTTTCTTTTCTCCTTTCTTTCTTTTGACAGGGTCTCATTATATAGCCCAGGCTGGCCTCAACTTCACAATCTTCCTATGTCAACCTCCCAAGCATTGGGATTACAGGTATGTCCCACCACACCCTGCCCATGATTTTCAGGTCTATATCTTAAGACTCAGTCAAATACTGCTGAAATTTAGCCCCTTATTGCCAGAGGTTTAACCACTGAGATCATGTTCTCTTTTGTTACCTTTATTTACTGTCAAAGCACCCTTACTAAACACCAAGGCCTTTAATTATGTTTTTGCTTAGTATGTTTTATTAAAAGATCCTTAATGTTTAGGGTCCAGTTCTAACCTTAAAGAGCAGAAGCATTAAAAAAAATGGAAATAACATGTAACTTACTCATTATTAGTTTAATATCAGAAATGGAGAAAATTTATATAAAAGCCTTGTTATTGTTTTATACCTTATGTTTTTTTTTTTTTTTTACATCCATCTATCCTAGTAGGCTTGACAAAAACAAAATCTTCTTTTTTTTTTTACCAAATAGAGCTCTTATGCTTAGGAAATGCATTTCTCTATAGGACCAAACCCATTAGCTTATTTCTGTACCTGCCTCATCAATATGAGCTGGAATACCTTGTAATTGTGGCAATTTATTAACCTCTGCTGTAAAAGCAGGAGGGAGAACACGCATGCTATCTTTCCATGAAAATGGTGGTGAGGGGAAGGGTGTCTTAGGGATTCAGTGACACTGGGAGCATGAAGGGAGCAAGTGACAGAGGCAGGATGCGTTTTCCACCAACACGAGTGCTTCAAGGTTGAAGGGGTCTCTGCAATCCACACTGCACATTTTCTTTCCTTCTTCCCTTTCTCCCTGTACTGATACTTCTCCCTCAACAGTCCACGTCTCGGGCTGGAGAGATGGCTTAGCGGTTAAGTGCTTGCCTGTGAAGCCTAAGAACCCTGGTTCGAGGCTCGATTCACCAGGACCCACATTAGCCAGATGCACAAGGGGGCGCACACATCTGGAGTTCATTTGCAGTGGCTGGAGGCCCTGGCGCACCCATTCTCTTTCTCTCTCTCTCTCTCTCTCTATCTGCCTCTTTCTCTGTCTGTTGCTCTCAAATAAATAAATAAAAATAAAAACAAAAAACATTAAGAGTCTACGTCTAAAAGAGCTCATGATCTAGAGTAGAGAGAATGAAGAACATAAATAAATAAATACACATAAAAGGCAACAGGTAATATAGTAGGGGCGTGCTGATAAAGGAGATTGTCCAGAAACTGTGGCCAAGAGTGTTTTTTTTCTTTGTATGAACACTTTTTAGACATGTGTGTAATATATTTTGATCAAAATTTCCTCCCAAAGATTGTTAGAGCCACATGTTAGGACATTATGCACAGAGACATTGCTTCTTACCCATAACTGATGGTTAATCCCACAATACACAACCCACATTCCCCAAAGAAGAGGATCCCTGCAGAGGGGGGAGGACAGGGAGGAGGCTAACAATGGTACCAACATGACTGTATATACACTGTGTACATAACTAATAATAATAATTTAAAAATTCCTCCCATTACCTTCTTTTGTGTCCCCATCCTAGTCCCCCTCCACTGAACTTCTTCTTTCCAGCTAGTCCCTGTTCTACTTTGATATTTCTTTCCCTCTCCTTCATCCACGTTGAATGTGGAGGCCTGGTCTAGGCAATGACAGCCCTTGCGAGGTCACGGGTAGGTGCAATGACCACTTCCTTCCCTGAAGACAGCGTTCCACAGCACTGCTCCCCGTCCTCTGGCTCCAAGACTCTTTCCACCCCCCTCTTCCCCAGGGTTCTCTGAGCCTTTGAGGACATAACTTTGATGTCCCATTTGCCACTGGACACTCAATAGCCATTTATTCTCAGCACTTTGAATAGCTTTGAGTCTCTGCAGTAGTCACTATTTGCAAAAATAAACTTCTCTGACCAGAGATGAGAGCAGCACTAAGCTATGGGCAGAAACATAAATATTTAGAGGGCAATTTGATGGGCACAACATATCCATTTAGCCAAACCACAGTGGTAGATCCCTGCCCACCCTCCCCGCCCTGGCAGGGTCTATGACCTTTCTGGCCACAGGCTTCTGAGTAAGTTTTCAGTACCAGGTGTGAATTCCCTCCCATGGAGTGTGCCTCAAATCTAGTCAAATAGAAGTTGGTCATCCCTACACCAGCTCTGCTACTATTGCACAGTGGGCACACCGTCCCTGACTGGACAGTGGTGCTATGCTCAGGTTGGAGCCACCATTGGGTAAAATGATATATTTTCTCTCCAGACAGGCAAGCATAGCACTTTCCAGCACTGTGATAGCTTGGCAGCTATGAAGAGGCCTCCAGCTTAGTTCCCGCTTGATTTCTTTGTGCCCTGAACAGAAAGCATGTGGTGTCTTTAGCAGTGGGGTCTTAGCATCAGTTCTGGTGGACAAACAAGGGCCTTGGCAATAGCCGGTATTGTTTTGAGGGTATCAGGAGCCTCGCTGGGAGGTATTGCCTTACCGACTGTGCTGTGGGGTTTTCCAAAGGTTCTTGAAAGGATTTCCAGGCATGTGCATGCAGCTATCCCAGAGGCTGGGAAGAAGTTCCCCTTCTGTCCCTGCCTGCCACTGAGGGAGAGGATGCTGCTTGCTCCCCCGTACCCCAGGATCCTGCCGCAGCTGGCCGCAGAAAGGGGCCTGAGAGTCAGGCAGGACTTGGAGATGCTGAGCGGGATGTGGAAGGGAAGAGGTAAGAGCCAGGTTCTTCAGTAGGTTCCCTCCAGGAGGAGGGGAGGCAGGAGGGAAGAAAAGACTCCCGCATGCTCTTATACTCCCAACAGTAGTATTTAAGCACGGTTTATTATGCCTGGGATGGTTCCACACAATTTCCCTGGGGCATTAACTCAGGTCATCCTCACACCAATTCAATGAGTAACTACAAGTCATATCCCCATTTTACAGATGAGGCACAGAAAAACTAATTAACTTGCCAAGGAACACATAGCTACTTAATTGACATAGTTGGGACTTGAGCCCAGACCCAGTTGGACTCCAGCACGTCTGTGGTTATATGGTTCACAACTTGTGCTACACATTAGAATCACTTGGAGAGCTGTTAAACAATATTGATACCTGGGCCCCAGTCCCAGAAATGCTGCTGTAATTGATCTTCAGGGGGTCCTGAGGTATCAGGACTTTTTAAAATTTCCCCAGTCTATGCTAATGTGCAGTCAGGCTATTCTGCCTCTTGCTACAGCGTAACCTCATTAGGCCCCGTCTGCAGCCCTGTTACTCAAACTATCCTACCCTAGTCTTTGGCTCTTTCACACGCCCATTTTTCTCCCATATACAAATGACACATGTAGTGATTTTAACATATATCCACAAAATTCTTTGGCACTTCCTTCTTCAAAAAACTGAAGCCTGACTCCTAGCCTCTCAGCTGTGGCACCCAGTGGTCTATAACTTCAGAACAAGTTGGAAAAGACATCTCACCTTTCTCCGGCCGTATGTACTATGGGTTTTTCCCTATGTGGGGAAGATAGTTGCTCTGCCATAAGATGGCTCAACCCTATGGTGGAGGATCTCATGGCAAGTTCTGTGGATGACTGCTGAAGGCAATCAAGAAAGAGCAGACACCTTCCAGCAGACAAGCCCTGAGTGGGTCCAGGTGGCAATGAATTTCCAGCCCTGGTCAATCCTCACAAGAGCTTGAGAGACCTTGATCTGAAGCCTTCCCGCTAAGACACCCCCAGAATTCTGACCCTTAGAAACAAATTAGCATTTCACAATTAATCCACCTATCTTCCAAGTCAGGTCTTGCCACATTGTGTTACAGCTAGAAAGTTGCCAGGATTGTAAGAGAAAAGTGTCCTGACATCCCATGGTAGAATTGTGAATGCACTTACTATCACAACATACCCACATGCATTTTAAATATGTACATAAACGTGTGATGACACAGATCAGTGTAACAAGTCAAACTACAAATAGTGGTAGAGCCCCAGTCTGGAAAGAACAGGTTTAGGGGTGGGGGAAAGACAGCCGGAATTTCTGTTCCTGATCTGTGGGCTACTGTGCTGTTGGAATATTTCACACTGAGAACATATCCATGCATCATTTGGGGTAATTAAGAACATTTTCCTACATAAAAGTGAGCAAGTTTTTTTTTTTTTTTTAGTACAATCATACCTGAAACTAGGTTCTGCTAGAAATAGATTACTAGGTATATATTTTGCATGGACATTGTGAGTTCAGTAGTATTTTGCATCCTGTTCTGGGGGGGGGGCACTAACATCAGGAAGAACACTGAAGTGTGAACTGTGTGGTGTGGTGGTGAACAGCAACAGGCCTTGGAGCTTGATCCCTACCTGTGTCTGGTTCTTAGAAAGACATGCAACAGTTCTGAGCCTGCTTGGTCACCTGTAAAATTAGAATAATGCAATGGTTACCTGTGAAGCCTAAGAACCCAGGTTTGATTCCCCACTACCCCTAAGTCAGATGCACAAGGTGGCACATGCATCTGGAATTCGTTGGCAGCGGCTAGAGGCCCTTTCTCTATCAGTCTATCTCTCTCTCTCTCTCTCATAAGTAAATAATAAACTAAAATACTGAAAGACGCTAAATGGATGAGTCCTTGTTTCATGAGAGACCCAGAAGTTGTATCCATTAAATGGTAGTTATTGTTCTATGGAAAAAAAAATGCTCCTAATTTATAACACATACATTTTGGTATCATCAAATGTAAATAAATTAAGAGTCCGTGAATTATATATTTTTGTCAGTTTTCCTCTATGGGGTGGGGAGAATGCAAAAAGTTCTTGACACATAGTAAATTTTTTAAGAGGTGCTGAGAAATAAACCCATGACTCTGTTGCTGTACCACTGAGCCACATCCTAGTCCAAAGCAGACTGTCAGGATACATTTATTGAATTAATTTTGCAAATATACCAGTAGACAGATATTTGATAAAAGGCCTAAGTATATCACAGTTCTCAGTTATAAGGGAGAAACAGGATAGCGGGGGTGAACACAAAATAGCATAGTTGAAATGATGCTACATCTAAATTCTGTTGAATGCTATGACAAAGTGACTTACCTGTCACATCCTGTTTACATACATTAAAGGTCACACAGGGCCCCACAGACCCCAGCATGTCAGTAACAGTATTTTGTTTGGCCAATACAATGTTTTGAAGAGAAGTTGAATTCATTGTCCACATTTAAAAGTTTAATTTATATTAAGAACACAAATTTTAATTTTCTCTTAAAATTGGCAGATCTATATATTTCAAAATAGGTATAAAATTTAGAATGTTCTTTCTACTAAAAAGTGATGTGCTTAAAGTAATGGATATGTTAGTTACCCTGATTAGAGCAATGCATAACTGTGTAGAAACATCCCATTGAATCCTGCAAGTGTGTACAATTACCTTGGGCTAAACAATAATAAAAACAAAACATGAGCAGGGCGTGGTGGCGCACGCCTTTAATCCCAGCACTCAGGAAGCAGATGTAGGATGATTGCTGAATCCTGACACTACAGAGTGAATTCCAGGTAGTCTGGGCTAGAGTGAGACCCTACCTCGAACGCCCCACCCCCCCAAAAAATCCATGAAACAAAACAAAACAAAAATCCCTAACATATACGACGGCTGTGGTGGGCCAGTTGGCTAGGACCAAGTCATGGACTCTTCCTTAGGGTAGACTAAGGGCCCTCCAAGCCTCACGTAGGTTGGCATGTGTCACTCACTAGGCAATCTCCTTGACCTTTAGACATTGTATTTCCACCTTCAAAATCTTGGCTGTCCACTCCAATGCAATAGGAATGTGGTTGGGTTAGGGATGACCGCATGCTTCTATGATTATAACAACTGCCTAAGCATGCCTGCCATGTAGAGATCCCCAAAAATGAAGGTTTCCTTTCTCTATTTACTTTTTAATGAACAAAAGAAATGGAATGGGGAGCACTCTAAGATGCGAGGAAATGAAGAGCTGCTATTTGTAATCCACTACCCGTTTGAATGAGCTAATATGTATCAGGAGGACCTTCATCTCTGAAATGCTCTTTAAGTTGCATGTCATCACAGCCAATCTCCCTGCCTCATCGTTTCCATTTAACAGAGCAGTCTGTGATTCATTCTTTCTCCGCAGGCTCAGATGCTACAAGTGGAAGAAAAAGCTGAACTATAACCCTTGCCTTTGATGTATATAGAGAGATGTTTATCAACTTTGGTGATATTGACTTCATTTTTAATAACATGGAGTCACTTGTAAATCAATACCTGTCCAATACTTGTCTAATAAATGCTCCTATCTGAATGTTATTAAAAACAAACAAAAATAGGTCCTATTTCCTTAACTCAGCTGGACGATATCTCCATGGCAAAATTATTTTCCATAATTAACAAGAGCAAAAATATGAATTTGTTGTGAAAAGAATCTTTCCCTTGCTAATAATGCTTTAAGTTTAAGTTATTTCTTCCCAGCATTTTACCAAGGAAACTTCCAGGACTTTTCTCTGTGGTGGAGCATTATCTAGCAAGTACAAGGTCCTGTGTTCAATCCCACCAAGCACCAACACATTCACCACCAAGATTCTACAATGAATATTTGCTATGTTTGTTTTATCACATATATATTCATTCCTCTATAAATCTACCATGTCTCCCTTATTTTGATACATTTCAAAGTAAATAGCAGATATCAGTATATATTTATCCTTAAACACTTCAGCATACATATGATTAGAGCTCAATATTTTTATTTTTATTTATTTATTATGCTGAGAGTGTACCTCAGTTGCCTAGTATGCATGAGGCCCTGGGTTTAATCCCCAGCATCAAACACCACACACACACACACACACACACACACACACACACACACACACACAGAGAGAGTGGATAAATGCATGTATATAATATAAAATTTGCCATCGTAATCATTTTGTAGTATACAGCTCTGTGGTAGTAAATATATTTACATCATTGTGTAACCATTACCATCAATCTCCAGAATTTTTTCCTTTCCCCCAAATCAAACTCTGTACGTATTAGATACTAATTCTCCCTAGCCTCTAACAACTACCATTCATTATCTATCTCTATGAATTTGACTACTTTAGGTACTTTATATCAGTGAAATTATATGGTGTTTCCCCCTTATTTCAGTTAGCATAATATCTTCAAGGTGCATCCATACTGTGACGTGCCAGGATGTCTTTCTTTTTAAAGACAGAATACTGCTCCACTATATAAATATACCACATTATGTTTATCCACTCATTCATGAGACAGTTGGGTTTACCTTCTTTTTCCCTCAGACTTGAGTTTTCTAGAATTGATGTATGTTTATTCTACTTTTTGGCTATTATGAAAAACATTGCTGTGTACAAGAGCTTATGAGTCTCCATCCAAGATCCAAGTGCCGCTTTCCCCACTGTTGGGTGTGTACTCTGGAGCACACATGCTGGATCATTTGCTAATTCTGGTGGGTTTGTGTGTGTGTGTGTGTGTGTGTGTGTGTGTGTGTGTGTGTGTGGAATCTATGGTTTCTTTCTTATATAAATGTTATACATAGTTGAAGGCATAGTATCAAACTGTCCTATTTAATGGTTTGTGACAAAGGTATACTCTAGTAGAATTTTTTTTTCTTTTTCTTTTTCAGGTCCTCAATATATGCAATAATTTTTCAACCAAAACACTGATGAGTTCTGTGACTTTAACCCTGATGGAAAGATGTGGACTTAGACAACATAAAGGTAGATAGGGGTCAGGATCCCTGACCTCTTCTCACCATACATTTTAGTCCTAAAGTCAGGAACTTGCAGAAATAATCATCTCTCTTGCTCTGATGACTATGAACACTTTACCTGGGTAGGGAGCTACTACACTCCCTTCATAGATGTGAGGCAGAAGAATGTGAACTTTGCCAGGAAGAAATGTTCGCTTTTGACATCCAACACTAAGATTTTCCAGAATCTAAAGATTCTCAGTGGGGGGAGGGGGGAGCAAAGTTCATCTTACAGATCAAGGATTTATCATTGAGGGGCTGGAGAAATGGCTTAGCGGTTAAGGCGTTTGCCTGCAAAGCCAAAGGATCCCAGTTCGACTCTCCAGGACCCATGTGAGCCAGATGCACAAGGGGGCACATGCATCTGCAGTTAGTTTGCAGTGGCTGGAGGCCCTGGCATGCCCATTCTCTCTCTCTCTGTCTCTCTCTCTCCCTCCCTCCCTCCCTCCTTCTTTCTCTCTCTCTCCAATAAATAAATAAATAATATATTAAAAAAAGAATTTATCACTGAAAATAAAAACAACCATATATATCCATATATATTGCTAACAGATTGACAAAATGGCAATATTTATGTTGGAAAGGGCGTGGAGGAAAACACATTCTCAGAATCATGATATTAAATAGCAGTGCAGTTGATAATATGCGTTAGCATTTATACTGTGCCTTATTCCTGACTCAAGGGTCTTATAGCTAGGACGTTTTCTTCTGATGAACTTGCACAAGCACGCCAAGACCTGCTTGTACATGGTTGCTCGGTGCCACGTGGGGGGTAGAAGCAAATAAGTGAAAACAACCCAAATATCAGTCAGCAGGTAACTGCTCAAAATAAATCCTGACATACCCACATTTGACTGGCATAACTTGCTTCGCCAGCTTGGACACAAACGAAGTTACATTGTTTTTTATTTTTTTTTTCAAATTATATTAGGTCCAAACATCTATGTGCCAGATTACTGCTAGAGGAAGTCCACTGCTTTCCTCCTCCCTCCAGGCCTCGTCCCTCTCCCCTAAATTGTCCAACCACCCTGGAGCTTTACTCCCTGCAAAGTGGCCAGTCCTGCTTCCAAACGCCTCCTGGAGAGAGACTAGAGAATCTGATTAGTCTATTAGGAGCCTTGTTTTCTGTGTCTGCAGTTTCTGTTCGCCATAATGTGACTGTTGAAAGCTGAAAACCTAATAAATAGGGACTAGCATCACAAAATAAAGTTGGGGTGGGGGAAGGTTTGACTGAGTCTGTTTTGAAAAATAAAAGCGAAGATTATCTTATCTTTAGACAGGATTTATTTTTGAAGAATATTTACAACAAGATTTAACATATCCTTTGACCACAACAGTCCTCTAATTTTTAGGATAAACAAAGAATGAATCAAGTGTTGATATGGAGGGGAGGGATAATTTTCCTAACATAATTATTTCATGGAAAATTTTGGCACCCTTCACTTCATACTGATTTTTATAGCAGAAGGACATAGGTCATTTTGCAAAAAGATGGGATTCATCAACTTTCTTGAGGGCTTTTTGTTAATCCTCTGAGATTCAAACGACTCATCTCTAGAAAAACTTAACCTGTTAGCATCATGTTTTTCTCATCCTATTGTGAACCAGTCTGGCGCTGCCAAGTACTCATTTGCTTATGGAACACATGTCCAAAACCATTTCCAGTACCTTTTAAGATCATGCATCTTTTGCAAGATTAGAATTTTACACTGCAACTGAAATGTATTTTATTTACATGGTATTGTGGAAAGTTTATAACATCTATTATCAGCAAAATTGGCTGGTTGAGTGGGTATAGATGCTGACATTAAGTCAGAGGGGCTATTCAAGAGGGGTGAATTTAGTCAGTTCATTAGTGGATATTCTCCTGTTAGGAACAGTTTCTGCTTCTCTACACAACTTAACAACTACTGGGATTCAGATAATGATAATGAATAGCTGGACAACCAATAAGAAATTTGCATCCTATGCATTACTAAAAAGGAATCAGGTGTACACTGACAGGGAAAACCATTCACAATACATTTTTATCGAAAAAAGTAGGTTACAAATGAAAAGTACAACCATGTTCCTATGAAATAATAGAAATGTGGCATCAAAATATGAATAATTAAAACAGTCTGGAAAGTCTTAGTCACTTCTGATGATTGTGCCCAGGGAAAGCCTATCTTGGTACCCTTATTTTTTAATGATGATTTACTGCATTTTAAAGTACTTTAAACTATTATTTTTAAAAGTTAAGAATATTTTAGCCGGGCATGGTGGTGCATGCCCTTAATCCCAGCACTTGGGAGGCAGAGGTAGGAGGTTTGCCATGAGTTCCAGGCCACCCTGAAACTACATAGCGAATTCCAGGTCAGCCTGGGCTACAGTGAGACCCTATCTCAAAAAACTAAAAAAAAAAAACAAAAAGTTAAGAATATTTTTCATGAATATAGCAGAAATAAGGCCAAAGTAAAGAAGAAGAAAACAAAAATTGAACAAACAGAAAATAAAAACATGCTATCAGTAGGTCATTGTCCAGAAAAGGTACTCCTAGAGTCCTTATCCGCTTATTTTTCAGGAGAGAAATCCTCTTTGTCATAAACACCTCAAAGCTCCTTTCAAAATTAGTCAAGTCACAGAAACTGGGCCCAGTGATGCACCTGTGGACCTAGCACATGGGAGATGGGGGTAGGAAAATCCAAATTCAACATTATCCTCAGCTACACGGAGCGTTCAGGACCAGCCTGGGATATGCAAAACCCTATCTCAACCTACACCGAACAACAAAACCAGTCAAGCCGTAAATATTCAGTGAATCTGTCACCTTCAAGGTACTGTGTTGCTTTTGGTGCTCAGAGGAATACAAGGGTCTATGAGATTTTATAGCCACTCATCAAAGCTAACAGTTTAGTTGACAAGTAAAGAAAACCTTCACTTGAGGCGGGAACTGCCATCCCAACTCTGATGCCATGGCCTGAGCAAGGTGGCACTGCTGTCCAGTGGAGAAACTGCGGAGCTGCTTTCCCAGGCGTGGCCGCCCTCTGGGCTCCCATGGGTCGAAGCACAAGATGATATTCCATACTGAACATCAAAACAGCCTTTTGTCTTCTGAGGGAAGTTCATGGGTTGGCCCAAAGATTACTGAGAGCTCCATGTAAATTTTATGAGCGTTTGGGGGGGGGGGTGTGAGAGGGAAACTCAAGAAATGAAAGGGTGAACAATGGGTACATGTTATTACTTTTATCTCTGTCCCATCTTAGGAGTGAGGAACCTAAGATTAAATCAAGGATACTCCACCACTAAAGGCAGGAAAGGAATGTGTGACCGGGGCCTCTGACTCCGAGCACATGTTCTTCATTGTCACTGTCCACTCTGATCACTGCACAGTGCGTGAGGGCGGCTGTCACATGACACGCCTGCAAGGTAGTTCACCCCAGGAGAAAAAGAGGAAAGCCGCGGTGGGGATGGATTCTGGAGAAAGGCAACACTGCCTGGCAAACACCACCACTGTCCATGCCATCACCAGCGTCTTCTGGACGAGGCGCTGCCAAGACCGCACTCCGGAAAGACTCCCTTCAGAGCAGAGGTGAAGCACACCAACTGAGAACGCTTTCTCTGCTAACCCGTGAGTAATCAGAGGTGTAGTTGGATCCCGAAAGCTGCAGCAGATTGCTTTTAAAGTGTCGGCATCGTAGAAACATCACTTATGGACTCCATGTGTATGTCATATTTGATATCTAGTATAAAAGCGTTTTGTATATGCTATGCAACACAACCTATCATGGTAACGTTTACTCGAACATTAGCACTTACCCATGCCAAATTATTCTTTAGAATTTTTAGAAATACAGGAAGAACTACTATTAAAAATAGTTTGAGTTCACTACTGTGGTCGTTATGAAAAACAAAACTATTTAGGGCACTGCCCTTATAGTAGAATGAAAACAAACTGTTTCTCAGTAGCACTCTTGGGGTCATACACGAAACACAAAAGTACTCCTCGGGCTGGAGAAATGGCTTAGTGGTTAAGGTGCTCGCCTGCAAAGCCAAAGGACCCAGGTTCGACTGCTGGGACCTCTGTAAGCCATGTAAGCACAAGATGGCGCATGTGTCTGGAGTTTGTTTGCAGCAGCTGAAGGCCCTGGCATGACATTCATTCTCTCTCTCTCTCCCTCCTCCTGTCTCTCAAATAAAATTAAAAAAAAATATATATATATATACATATATATGTATGTATATGTGTGTGTGTGTGTGTATTTTTTAACTACTCCTCTCTCATGGAAAATCTTGGAGTCATTGCCTTGAAAGGGTTTCAAAGAGCAATCTCAACATCCCAAACTGTAGGAAAATCACTTGTAGATAATGAGCTACAGATTAATTTTCTCCTTCTTTGCCCTCTGCATATATGAAATGTAAGAACACAGCATTGCACAGCGCAGTGCTCCATGATCAGCCCCCAAAGTTCTATGAGAAGTAATAACTTGCAATTTATCTCAGTCCAGCACCAGACTCCAAAGCATTATTGTCTGAGAATGAATTACTTGATTCGTGAGTGGGACTAGCTATCCACCTGGCATTCACACCTCAAGCAAAATCTTGTGTTCTCTCTAATCGTCATACCTGCAGTGAATCGTGTCAATGGCTACCTTTCTTTCTTTGGAGAAAATGAACTTTAAAATTTCCAACTGCCAATGGTAGTACTGCAGACAGATTTATTAATTTGCACGTTTATATCATTGATGGTTTTGGGATACATTTGTGAATTTGGAAACTACATGCACAGATAGTTCTCTGCAGCCTGGTCCATCTTTGCAAAGAGATGGAAGACACTTTCCGGTTTTACATGCTGGTTAGAGAGACGGAATATGTTATGCTACAGGAGACTTTGGGGAGCCAACACCTTAGATAAACCAACTGCACTGTGTAACTGCCAAGGTCTAAGATTGTTATTTGGCAATAAAAATTCTCTTGGGTCAGTGAAATGATTGCTTTCTCCTAAATTTTTCTTTAAAAAACAATCCTCTCTAGGGGTTACCTGCTCTGGCCCCCTTCCTGTTTTATAGGCTCTCTGCCTTCTTTCCTGCTCTTAAGCTTTGGAGAAATTTTTGCTCTGTCTGACTTTCAACAAATAAAATAAAAATCATCTCTGGTTGACCTTGTGGTCCACCATTCTGCTGCTGAGAAAGGGTTTATTGTTTTCAGCTAAGGGTTCCATTTAGCAATTGTAATAATCTCAGAATTGCACAAAGCACAGAAGGCAGGTGGCTGTCCAAACAGGCATCACCAGGCAATTGACAAGGGAAGAGTCCATGCCATCTTTGATTCATTGTCCCTGTGTCCCCTTCCCGAGAACGTTCTCAGGCATGTTAGATTCTAAGTGGAGCACTGAGTTGACTCATTTATTATTCTGCACATGCCCTTTCCTGGCAGTCAGTGAGGCTCAGACGAGAAAACCCTATCTAGGACTTGACTGTGATGACACATGGCAAGATGTCAAGCATCTCCAGAGGTCTGAGATTTCTGGCCTATTGCCATTTAAGAAATGGCCTCTGATTTTCATTTGGCCTTCATGAGGATATTGTAAAAAAAAAAAAATTCTCAAAACAGATTCTAGCTCTAATTCTTAATAGTCATCTTAGAAAGGTAGTAGCAACATATGGTTGGGATTTTAGATTCTGAGGAGTCTTTACTATCCTAGAAGACCTTAAAGAAACTTAATTTCCAGATTTAGCAAAAATCCAGCTTTAAAATATTTATTGTTTTATTTATTTATTTGCAAATCAGAGAGAGATAGAGAAGAGAAACAGACATAATGGGTGCACCAGGGCATCCAGCTGCTGCAAATGAACTCTGAACACATGTGCCACTTGGTGCATCTGGCTTCATGTGGGTACTGGGCATTAGAACCTGGGTTGGAAGGTTTTGCAGGCAAGCACCTTAACCATGCGCATTCTCTACAGCCCAGATCTATTTTTTTTTAAAACACTTGTCATTTCCTTGAGCAAAAGATTTATTCTTTATGAAGCATGAACAATGCCAGAAACATGTTATTAAAATGTTAGTTTAAGTTAACCTATTGAAGTAAGGGTCCGGACAGTATTGTTCACCTAAAAGCGACTGGGATTAGCAGTGCTGTGGTTGGTCGGGAATGATCCTACTGGTATATGTGAGAGAATCGAGAAGACTCCCCATTGCCATTGTCAGCGCAGGTCCTAAGTATGTAAGATGAGCTCTCTCTAGAGCGGCTGATTTCACACTTTTGACAAATATTAAATCCACCTTCAAGAGGAAGGTAAAACTTAAAATATACTTGGCTGTTAAGTCTAGTTCTGTGATCACAGGGTTTCATTGTCCTTCTCTTCCCTACAACTCTTCTTAACTAAGTTAGGAAGGTGACCACTCCTAAATGTTATGACCTTGTTTGGCAAATCAATCCCCAGCAGGTCCATAGTAGACGTTAAAACTTTGCAGTCCTAATGTCACAAAAAGTATTCTTTTCTATTTGCCAAGACAAAATCCCAACTTGTGGCTTGAGACCATATTGTTAAATGTAAATAACATTTTAATGAGCACTATGGAAGAGTGTGCTGGGCCAGTTGCCCACCACTGAAGGGCTGGATTTAAGTGCACCTTGGGTCATAATGAAACTAGTTTGGTGGTCTTAGTCTCTGCAGTAGACATTTTCCCACATTAGAAAACCAGCACAAGATCTCATGCAATTCCATACAAAGGACAATTGCAGCTCTGCCCAAAACCAGAACTGGAGTGTGGATGGGGTAACTGAAGAGAAACAAGGAAAAATTAAAAAAGAGTCTTTTAACTAAAGTTAAACTCCTGACCAGAGTAAGGAGGAAAAGGGGAAAAGGCAAACAATTATATGTGTATTTTTTTTTTCTGTCCACATCCTGTAATCTCAAATGCCATATGAAGAGCTGTCCTCAGTGTCACTTCTTTCACTGTCCATGATCTTCCCTCTGTGAGATTACATTTTCAAAGGCACCCGTCAGGTCAGGAGATTTGTGCTCACTTCTCTAATCTGGCAACTCCAGTTCCTGAGGCTGCAGGGCTGAGCACGCACGCCTAAAGAGACTCTATGAGAGCTTACTCAAGTCTTTCCGCTCTTGAATCCAAATTCATCACCTCTAACTCGCTGTGGCTCACTCATCCTTTAATCCAGGCATGGTTCCATCTCTTACGGAATGACAAGCACACCTATCCCCTCTGAAACAAGGGCACACCTTCCTCTCCAGTTTTGCATTTGTCTATATGAAAAAGTTCATGTCTAATCAGATATATTGGATAAGCCAATTTTCCATTACTGCTCTTCTTGAAAGTATAAATGAATATTTAAAAGGTTGGGGGGGGGCAGACATAGGTTGTTACATTCTTGACCTCACCACACGTCAATGAAAGCACAATTTTTATCTTCTTCTGTTTTGATAAAAGACTACTTCTAAGTCTCATAATGATTCCACCTGACTTAAATCTAACCATAATCCTTTATGGTAAATTAAGTTTCTGTATCTTGCTGCTCTTGTTTTTGGAATAACTGGTCCAACCCAATACCTGCAAAAGCCGATCAGATCTTGAGGTGATCCCAAGGCATCCCATTTGGAGATGAGAAGCCCCGCTTCAGCCTCATGAGAAGTAAACGGTGCTGAGCGCCACCGCTGGGGAATGCTCTGACTGCGTCGCCCTGACACAGGGCTTCAAGAGCGCTTGATCTGGAGACCCACTCACTGTAGAACAGCCGTTTCTGAGAGTTCCCTGGACAGCAGGGCAGGTCTCCTGCAAACATTCCCCTCACTGTTTCCCTCTCCTGCCCCACCTTCCCTCCCCTCAGGGGAAAAAAAAAAATGCTCTGTCTTCTACTGGAGGAAGAAGGTACTGTCTGTCTGTCCCTGGTGCTTAGGACTGTCCTGAGGTTAGTCCAGGCACAGAAATTCCCTGTGGCCAGGATAAAGTGCCTTTCCTGGAGCTGGGCCAACTTTGCCCTAAGGTTACATTTCTACACAAAGAAGCCTTTAAGGGTACTATTGCGGGCCTTCCCAGTAGAGGTTTATGCCTGTCGATCTTAGAAGAAGAAGAAGAAAGAAGCCATAATAAAACTGCAGGAGCCAGCAGCAGGGAATTACAACTCCAGGATCGGTGGAGGTCTGCCTGAGATGTGGAGGAGGAGCCTTGGT
The DNA here is from genome assembly GCA_036346955.1 of Dipus sagitta. Classification (NCBI taxonomy): domain Eukaryota; kingdom Metazoa; phylum Chordata; class Mammalia; order Rodentia; family Dipodidae; genus Dipus; species Dipus sagitta. The sequence goes on from CM070787.1 coordinate 4,279,141, forward strand.
CTCTGAGGACTGAAAACAATAAGGTGGAAGGAATTTAAGTCAATTCGCTGATGGATTGCATTAGCAGGACTTTGAGAAGGGGGCACTTACTGAGGGTGGTACTGATCCTTGGCTGCCACGCTGGTGCCAGGCAAGCTGGGAAATCCACCATCTCTTGGAGAATGAGAAAAGTTTACCTGAGTCAAACCAATCCGTGATGTGCTCAGACCCAAGTTGGAGGCTGTGTGCTGCTGCAGCAGCAGTGACTTAAAGTGTAATTCAGTTGATTTATAGTTAATATGAGCAAATACTACTGAAGATCTCAGTGAGTGACCATGATGAGCAGGAAAGAAGGGAAGTACATCAGAGGGATGTACTTTGCAAACAGACTAGAGGAAAGACAAAGACAGGCAGTAGCCTCTGGAAACCAGGCAGAGCAAGGGGTAGGGAAGCCACTGAGCAGATCTGCCTGCCCCAGGGGGTGAGGGCGGCACGTGGATGATAGAGCTGAGAACGGAGAGGGCATCTTTGCCACCTGCCCTGCAGCTCTGTAGCTCTGGTTTTGGCAGTGTGGTCCTGATGCCGCATGGAAGGTTTGCCCGACCCAGCTTGAGTGGTTTCTAAAATATCCTCAGGGCTGATGCAATAGCACTTAGCAATGGCACCGCAGTGCCCTGTGTGGCAGGGTAACCTGGAGGAACAGAGGGCCTTTCATAGCATTTGGTCTGAAAGCAGCCAAAGGGGCCTAGGTTTCCCATAGGAGAATGGACTGGGTGGAAGAGTGGTTAAGCTCTCTGGTGTGGAAAGACTGGAGTTGCCATCCACCTGGTCTCCCTACAGAGGGCTGGGCATCTCAAAGGCAGGTCAGTCAGGGCATGGGGACTCAGGAGGACAAGCCCCCAGGCCCTTCCACGATCCACAACACTTTGAAAGTCGAGGGAAAGATGGACCGAGCAACACCAAGCAGGGTGCTCCCAAGTGTCAGGTGCCCTCAGGGTGAAGACCAAGATGCTCCAGGGAAAAGTGGGGGAGACAGGCTGGCTCTGAAAGACAGGGACCAAGAACTGACCACTAAGACTAAATGGCATTCCTAAGTTGAGCTGTAGTATCCTAGTCTTCTTCAAATTAAAAAAGAAAAAAAAAATGGTTTGTCAAGTTCTATGACAGCCCTTGTTCTGCATAATGATTGGAAATGTGACTTCACCCTGGGGGGACTGAGACTCTCCTTCCATGCCCAGGCCATTCTCCCTTTCTCAGAGGGCCAGGTGGGGGTGAGGAAGAAAGGTTTGAAATCTTTGCTCCTTGACCAAAACGTAGAAAGTGTCAACTACCTCTCTGGCCATCCCCACCCCCAGCGTTCAAAGTGTTCATAACTCAAGGCTGCAGCATCATGTCAGCAAGTAATCAGCACAAGTTGAAAGGCACACGTTGTTGCATTTCTGAATTGTATGTTAAGCAGGAAAATATATACCACCCCCAGCCACCCCCCTTTCTTCGTGGCTAAATGCATGCCTGTTTAAAGAAGCCACCAGGCAGCGCCTCTCACTTTGTCTTGGCAGGGCACAACCATCAGACGAAGTGGGAGGAAGAAACATTAACTTCAACAGCTGTTTCTTGACCCCGGCTGTCAGTCTTCCCAAGAATAAATTTTGGAGAGTCCTATTTGAAACAAAGAGGGAGTTTTAGGGGGAGAGAAAAGTTGGTTAGTTCCAAGGCTGCCACCCAAAGACGCCGGGAACAAGACGTTTGCAGCTACCACGCCGCCTGCAAGCCTGGGCTGGGTGCGGGGAGGGAGCAAAGTAAGTTGGAAGCTCCCTCCCGGCGCCCCGAGCCTGCAGCTCCCCCCCCAACGCGCGCCCAGATCCAGCGCCGGCGGTGAGAGCGGAGCTCGACTCCAGTAATTCCCCAGCTCGGGCGGCTTGAAACCGCTCGGGCTGAATAGCATTTGCTGTTCCGTGCCGCGGCCGCCTCCCGCCGCCGCCGCCGCCTCCCTGCAAAGCAGCTCTCATTATCCCGGAAGTTGTGCTGACACAGTCTCGCTGCCACCCGAAGTTTGTCAACATCAAACTTCTCCTGTGTGGGTACGTGCACCCTCCACGAGTGTTCAATGCAGCCAACAAACACCCAAATAAGCCGGCCCGGGATGCCACGGTCGTTTTTTTTTTCCCCCAAGGTTCCCCCCCCCCCCATCCTTTTTTTTTTCTTTTCTTCTTCTTCTTCTTTTTTTTTTTCCTGGTCTTCTTCCCTGGAAAAACTTGGGGCCGTTAGGAATTTGCTGGTGGGCTCCGAGAGCGCTTGAAGGTTCCTTGGGGTGGGGGGAGGGGGTGGGGGGAGGGACCCACCCGGATGAGGAGCCCAGTGGAGGGGGGACGTCTGGGCAGGTGAGGCCGGCAGCAAGGAGGGCTTGCAGAAGGGGGGGGGGGTCTCTGCTCTTTCCAGGATGGCTCTGCACCCCCCCCGAGCCCCCCACAAAGGTTATTTGGAAGCAAGCGGCGGCCAGGCTCAGATGGAGGACCCCCCACCAATCCCCCTGCACTTTCAACACTCCTGCAAGACATTCATGCAGATACCACTGGGGGATCTTTCCGAATAAAGGGCATTGGGGTCATAAAAATTCATCTTGAGACTTCTTCCACGGCCACGTAAAGGAGATCGTGGGCTCTGGGATGTACCACCTTCTCTGAGTGTAGTGGGTCTACTCTAGTCTGTCAGCTCCTCTGACTCCCAGCCTCAGCCAGCTCCCCGCCTTTAGTTCAAGTTGCTGCTGCTCATTTTGCGCCCCCCCCCCTGAGAAGCTCCGCACAGCTCCCCCAAAGCTGGAGGGGACTCTGAGTAGCCCTCCGGCTGAACCCTCTCCACTAAGGACTTTTCCACCATCAGATGGTGGAGCGGGCCTGATGAGTTGGGAGAAATGGGCCCAGGACACTTCGGGGCCACAGATTTTCCTGGAGATGGTGAAGTTTTAGCCCCTGATACTGACTTTGGACCTAGTTTCCAAGGGTCACATACTTCATTCAAAGAGGGACCTCGGGGAAGGGGTTGCTGCCCTCTCTATGTAATGTCAGGTCAGTTGTGGGCAGCTCAGTATCTCTACAGTAGACAACCCAAAGCCTGTTCCCTTAAACAGAAAATGCATGCACTGAAGAGCACAGCAAAATTCCCGCCTGCTCGCTCTTCAAAAAAACAAGTCAGAGTAGAGAGATAAATGTCTCCAAAGAGAACCTTATCAGTTATCCAAGGATGGCATGGCTGGGTCTGGCTTAATCCAGTCAGGGAGGCAGGAGCCACTTTGCTCTTCTTGGTCAGCTAGAAGTGACCAAGTCATTTTAGAAAAATTACTCTGTAGGCATGCATCTTCAATAAAAAACAAATAAGACACTTTCTGTTTTTCAGAGTAACCTAAACAAGGAAATTGTAGAAGGTTCAAGGGGCCAGTTTATATAACACATGCTTAAAACAAACAAACAAACGAACAACCACACACACACCTAGAAAACAAAATTTAAAAGATTCAAGTAACTAAGGTGTTTCTCAGGATTGGAAGTTACTTTTGACAATTCAAAGACAGACTCAACTGCAGTGGCATTACAGAATGTCCTTATGTGTACCCTTACACACACACACACACACACACACACACACACACACACAACACATAGAGGAAAATATGTTTCTTAAAATTTAGCTCTTCACTACAGTGAATTTTTCTCTTGGCCATTGTTCAAAAATTTCCCTCAATTATTCAGACTTCCTTTCTTGGAATAATTTTATTTATTTTCTTGTAATCCACAAAGTCCAACTCAACTTCTTGGACCTCTGTGCATGCAAATCAAGGACATGTGGAGGACTCCATCTCCAACTCCATATGCATGAATTATTTGTCCTGGTTGTTAATCTGTCATAGCGTAAAAAGACTGATTTACAAAGGCTGGAGGACTTTTGCAGACTAAGATATTAAATGGTTCGTATGTTTGGGCTTATTTACAAATAAAACTATTTTGCATTTCTGTCTGCAATTTCCTAGTTGCACAAAGGTAGTTTTCAGAGTGTTCAGTTTCTAGTTCCAGAAAGGCAGCGGTAAGCATGAGGAAACAATTTCTTCCTACAGCGGTGTGAGCTCTATGATCATCTGGATTTAGTTAGTTCATAAGGTAAATATCACTAAATGTGCATTGGAATCTTTGGGGATAGAAGGCACACTGGACTGGTGAAAATAGTCTATGAAATGCTAAAGAATGAAGTGCAAGAGAATGTCAAACAACCAAATTCCCTTGCAGAGCTAATTGGGTCAACTATAGTATTCGTGAAAGTGGAGATTTATTTGAAAAAAAAAAAAAGGATATGCAGTTTAATTTCTGGTTACATTTAGGTTATTTTAGTCAGCATGATTATTAGAATTTTACTCCAGGAATTCAATTAGAATAGACCTTCTGAAAAATATATACACCCCAATGAATAATGTCCACTAATGAAAACGTAGGTTTTGCATTTCATGCTAATTGCATTTTAAATAATGAAGTTCTTGTAATTATTTTTATTTAAGAAAAAAAGTATCTGTATAGATAATAGCCAAAGCTAACCAAAGAGCTTTAAAATTAATGAATATTAATGAAGTTCATGTGTAGCACAACACTGCCCCTGCCTGCCTCAGGAAAACAAATGTATTGACTTCATTCTCCAAAATAACCACCTTAGTTATTGATGGTTAAAATAACCTCATTGATACAATGGTTGTAGATAATGCAATTTTGCAATTCATAAGACTTGGCCATGTTTACAAGATTTAGATAGCTTCCCCCAAACTAAACCTGCTTTATCTTTTCACATATCTTAATGTTATTTCTTTTCATTAATTTGCCATCCCAAGACATTTCCTTCTCATTTGTCTAAGCTCCTTTCCTCTCTCCCTCCTCATTTAGTAGTTCTCAGGAGCCACTCCACGCAGGGCTTCCAGGCCTTCGTTTATATTTGGTGTATAGATAATAGCTTCATTAGTCAGCGCTTTCATTCATCTAAATTTGCCTAAGCGTATTGGAAGCTGCCCAGGAAATTTTCCAATGAAAGTGACAAATGGATGTCAATCAGGTGACCCCACCCATCTCAACCTTATTTTGTATGATGTGTGAGTGTTTGTGGACATTTCTCTCATAAAGATAGGCCGGGTTATTTTTTGATCTTGCTTGCTAAAGCAAGTTCCCAGGCAGATCACTGGATGGTATTAGAGCAAATTTGCAAAATTTAATGCCAACTAAATGACAAAAGGAAAGAAATAATACATGAAATTAAATGATGGTACAATCCATTCCCTTAAGATAATTTCTGATACTGTAAATTCAATATTTTACAGTTTTTTAAATGAATTTATAATAAGAAAGGTAAAATTATTTGAAGTAAGCCAGCAAATTTGGGTCAAAATCAGAGCGGTTTTGAGAGAGGAGGGAAGGAAGAGAGAGAGAAAAAGTTAGGGAGGGAGTGAGTGGAATGAAAGGAGGGAAACATATTCCTGTTTCCCATAAGACTTGAATTTTCTGTCTAATAAATCTATAAAATCTCTTTTAAATATCTACATACACTGTAGTGTGTGCGTGAGTGTGTGTATTATATTATACACTGGTGTCCTATTTCTATTTTTGTTCTTTGTCTTTAATAACCAGTTCAATCTCTAGTGATATTTGATAGGTGAATGTGCTTATTAGGACTTGATGCCAATTTTAATCTGAGATTATTCTGGCTGTACTTGGAATCTGTTGCTGTCTTGTAACCTGTAACATGTTTATACATGTTTAGGAGTTGCTACTGCTGCTCAAAAAAAAAAAATCCATGTTGATATAATAATTAGTGTATGTGTTTAGCCAAAATGTGTTATATGGTAAGATTAGACCAGAAATATTCTAAAATCCTAAGTAGGTTAGTAAACCATTGATAATAGTTACAGTTTTATGCACAAAAATATTTTAATACCACGCAGAAAAGTTAGTTTTCTAAAGTAGTTACAAATATCTTCATCCTTAGGAATATTTAAGAAAACTTTATAAATTGACCTTTTTTTTGAATGAACCTAATCTTTACAAGCAGGAATACAGATTGCAGCTTTGCTCCCCGTTGTCCTGTGGCAGGGTGTTGGATTTTACTCCTGTGACCCAAAGGATTTTCAGTGACTCTTTAAAAGTGGAATATGTAAAGTACCTCCGGCTTATTGCAAATGTGGGAATTTGGTAAGTCATGCTCCGAGTGGCCGTCTACTCTATGGCCTGCTGTTGCGATGAGTAGACATGAAGAAGCAACCACGGACTAACCTGCGGGTTTAGAAGTTTACTCTTGCTCTGAGTGTGGCTGTACCCAGTCATCATGGTGGCTACAGTTCATCATGTGATTTCTTTCAAATTTGCTGTACATAAGGTAAAATAATTTTTTTCTAATGGGCTATTCTGAAGCAAAGTAGACTTTTTTATTTCTAAAAAAAAAACAAAAACAAAAACAAAAACAAACAGAGTGAGCATCTCGTATTGTCTACATATAGAAAGAAAAAAAAAATCCTGAATTACGATTTAAAAACCCAGACTTTCTTGATTGTAATTTTAGAAACAAAATTATTTTTATATGGAGATTTATGTCCAAACACTAACTTTAGGCATATTAGCTTTGATTTTGTTAATAAACAATACTAACTCAGTTTGAAATTAGCACTAGGAATGAGATATGGAAAGATTCAAGCTGTTCTGACTTAAATTTTCAGATATGCAGCACGAGAGATGACCACCCACCGAGTAGCTAAGTAGTGTGTCTACTTTCCTACAAGTGTTTGAACCCGTTCGACCTGGGAGATGTGCATATGGTGCAAATCTCTGTGCTCAGGAGCCTGGTGTGGGGACCTGACCTCAGAGAGGCCTCCAGCCTTGTCAGTCTGTCTTCCCTCCTGGTCAGTGGTTCCTTCTTCTGGAGACACACTTGACTTTTCCCTCTGTTCTTAGTTATTAAAGGCTGCTCCTCCTCTCTCTCCACCTCCTCTGCCACAATTTACCCCCACCCGGTCTTCTCTCAAGCCCCTGCCAGGCAGCTGTGGGATGCAGTTTGACAGGTTCAGCTCTTCAAGGGCAAATTTAGCCAGGTTCCTGCCACTCCCCACTCCGAAAGGCTATTTTTAGCGGAAAGATGTTAAGGATGAATTAGTGCTGGAATAGCCCTGTAAACTGAGGCCCACTCAGGTTGTAGTTCCTGGAGAGTCCACAGCTCAGGTCCCAAAAGCCCTTTAAAATGTTTTATGGTCATTGGAGGACTCAGAAGGCATCCCTCAAAGCTTTTAAAATTCCCAAGAACTCTCCCTATTTAACTAGTGCTTGTAACCACATTGGGCCATTTCCTTAATAAGGACAAGAAGAAGGTTTGGGGTAAGCTAGAAAAAACAACCAGAATAGATAGATGTTTGCCATCCCACCATTTCGAGAGGACTGTTGGACAAGTGGTTGAAGGCATAAATACCCAAGCCAGATGCTTGACAACTCCTGGGCAGTGGACTGGGCAATGGACCAATATTGGGCACTGCTCCAGAGCCTGGGCCCAGACCCTGGGCACTGACTGGTTTAAAGCTAGGGGAAAAAAGAAGAAAGAAAGAAAGAAAGAAAGAAAGAAAGAAAGAAAGAGAGAGAGAGAGAGAGAGAGAGAGAGAGAGAAGGAAGGAAGGAAGGAAGGAAGGAAGGAAGGAAGGAAGGAAGGAAGAAGGAAGGAAGGAAGGAAGAAGGAAGGAAGGAAGGAAGGAAGGAAGGAAGGAAGGAAGGAAGGAAGGAAAGAAGGAGGAGAGAAAGGAAAGAAGAGTCCTGCCTGCAGGAAAGAGTTGAAAAAATTGGGAAAGAGAAAATCCAGGCTGCCCAGCAGGCTCTCTCATTGGACCTGAGTTCTCAGTTGTCAGCAGGCATAGGCATGGGGCCTCAGGTTTCCTCCTGCCCGGAGGCTGCTGTGTACGGGGGAAGTGGGGGGAGTGGGCTGAGTCCAAGGAGTGTGCAGTACGCAGGCATCCAGCTCAGGGAGGCAGGCAGAGAAGCTAGTATCTTCCTCAGGAGAAACCTTCAGCATTCATGCTTCAGTGATTTAGGGTGTCTCAGCACTGCTTTGTCTGCACTCCTTGAGGAATTTCCACAGACAGGCCCCGTGCCTTCTGCAGTACGTGCGAACTTCCTTAGCCGTCTTCAGACCCTCCCTTGAGAGAGCGAGGGGAAGGCAAGTCTTTCCAGCTTCTTATTTCACTTCTATTTATTTCTTACCCTAATTTACCAAAGTGTCTGAGACCTTCCCCTTCTGTCGGTACAAGTCTCCTGTGATCGACGTGACCTGCAGGCTGCGGTTCTTCTTCAAGGATGAAAAGGTGGAAAGTGACTCTTGCTTCTTCACTCCTCAAAGAGGGCAAAATAAAGTGAATTTCAGAGATTCTTGACTTAGGGGAACACAGGCAGTGGCTTAGAGCCAAGAGAAAAAGAGAGAATAAAGGTTTAGATTAGCAGAAATCCAAATGGGCTTGAGTTGAGCCGTGGACTTGAGCTGGTGGCTCACATAACAGAAAAAGGAATATTCCCCCCGCCACCCCACTCTCTCTCTTGGTGTTTCGAGGTAGGGTCTCACTCTAGCCCAGGCTGACCAGGAATTCACTATGTAGTCTCAGGCTGGCCTTGAACTCACAGCAGCCCTCCTACATTGGCCTCCAGAGTGCTGAGATTAAAGATGTGTGCCACCATGCCCAGCCCTTTCCTTTTCTCTTTGAGTAGCTGCCAGATGGTCATGGTGGCACACACTGGCAACCTCAGTATCTGGAGGCAGAGGCAGAGGATCATGACTTTGAGGCTAGCATTAGCTACATAGTGAAACCCTGTGTGAAACCAAACCAAACCAAACCAAAATGAACCAAAGCAAACCAGACCAAACTAAATTCGACTCAACTACTAAACTCCCCTGGGCTATGAAACCACCTGCGACCTCAGATGACTGAGCATAGAAGGAGTGTTTCCAGGATACTGAAGTCCCCCCACGTCTCCTAAGTGGTGTCTATACACCCTGAAGTCCAACAGCTACAGCCACACCCGTGATACTCTCCACATCCTCTCCTTTGCCTAACTCACTAAGGGAAGTAAAGATTTCCCTCTGAAGTCATTTCTGTTCATGGGGAAAGTCTTGCGATCATTTTGCAGGACACTTTCCTTCCTGTTTACCTTTCTAGAGGGTAGATGTTATGCTGGTCATACTTGGCAGCGCAGGTGACAGACAGCTCTTAACCGACCATCTAATAATTATACCAGCAAACAAAAGTCACAGTGCTCAATTTCCTGACAAGTGTGCTGTCCCCATTTTACAGACAGGAAGCGTGAACAGAGTGAGCTCCGGCAACTTTACCGAGATCCAGTGCATGGGAAAGCCTGATTTCAAGCTGAGCCGGTGGCCACTATAACCCTGCTGAGTCTCTCTGCTCTCAGCAAGCACTTAATCTCATGAGTTTAGATGGGTCTACTCGCCTACTTTGTTATGGAAAGTCATCTCGTGGCCTTTACATAATAGAGCAATTGGAGACCAAGTGAATAAGAGGTGAACAAACCACAAAACTAGAAGTCGGCTGCTGGGTTTAGCTAATGCTGGTCTGGATAAAGTTTGAAAAGACAAATTTCTGAGCGTGCGTGAGAGCTGGCTGAGATTCTGTGAACCATTCTGTACAGAAACCCAAGGAAAATTCCTCTGAAGGACATGCAACTACGATGGTGCCTGGCGTCTCTGGAGCTTTGAAGTCGGTTTTGAGAAATTGATTTGGTTGCATCATTGGTTTATGAAGGCCATAAAGTCTGTCTACTCTTCCTGGCTTATCTCCCCAGACAGGTTCTCTAACACTTTATAGCATGGCTTCCCACATATTGTTCCCTATGCTTAGAATACACCTTTCTTTTGGGAAAGCCGGGATTCATTCCTCAAGGCTCCATCTCAAGTGGAGTGTTCTGTATAAAGTCTCCGCATCTGACTTCCCCGGGGAAGATTCCTCTCTGCTGTGCTCCCGACGCAGCGGCTCGGCATTATGACTCCACCACAAGGGAGAACACTGAACGATTTGCCTTATGAGCTCTTCTAGACCAAAGATTTCCCTGTCTTTAGATGTGTCATGAACCAAGTCGGCCTTGTACTTTAAGTGCTCCACGGCACTTGTTAACGAACAAAAAGGTTGAAGGGGTGTAGGGGCTTTCTTATTAAAGAGAGTTGGGTTGTTCATGATCGTCTCACTGGCTATCCTGAGAGGTTTTGGTCATTCATCGTGACGGGACCGGGAACTTGAGGAATTGGGACTGCTTTCATATGCATCCGTCCCTCTACTTCCATGTGCAGTCACACAAGCTTGTTACAGACTAGAACGTGGGACAGGTTAGAGAACAGAAACCAGCGGGGACCAGACCTGTGACAGTCCTGCTAGGAGCAGAAACCCAGAGCAGAGGGCCTTGGCCTAAGAGTCTAGCTGAATTCAGAGAGAGAGATGAACTTGCAACATTTTAAGACCAAGAACGTCTTACTCATTTTGTACTTTATCTGCTGTTATAAACGAGGCTATCTTTCTTCCTCCATTTCCTTAAACATTATATTAAAAAAAAATCTGCCCTTGCGGCAGCCCAGCACTTACAGTATAGGAAGTGAGGAGAGACTAAAATGAAGGAAGGCCTTTGCTCAGGTCTCTTTGGTAAGGCCACCAACTTTATTGAGGAGAAAGACATCCTATAGTTCCGTGTGGTGACCAGTGGTAAAATGAGAGGAGCTTCTGGGACCTGCGGGTTCTGAGCACCCCCTTCCCTGACGCCTTGCTCAGCGCAGACTACATCTCTCCACTCCAACCACACGGCCTTGCCTACGATGAAGTGTGCTTACGGACACCGTGGCCTTTTCCTAGACGGGTTTCCATTGCCCTTCTGTCATGTTAATTCCTTCAGATAGATAGGGCCTGCTACTAGTGCTAGTCTCTCTCTCTCTCCCCCGTCCCTTCTTCCCTCTTCTTCATTTGAGGAAGGGTCTTACTATATAACTCAGGGTGCCCTTGAACTCTTGGTCCTCCTGCCTCTGCCTCACAAGTGCTGGGGTGACAAGCGTGCATTACCACACACAGCATCAAATGCCTTTTGATAGTTTCTCCTTAGTGGCAGGCATAACAGATACAACTTTACATTAATTTGTAAAATTGCTGCATTAAAATCTGATTCTTCTTTCAGTATAACCTCTATGAGAGTAAATAAAGCCTTTGCCTATTTTTTGCATCAGTTTCTAGCATACCATCTGATGCAAATATATATACGTTGAAGTCAGGAAGAGACACAAGATTTAGTGTGGACCAAATAAGAAGCATATATGAGGAAAAAACAACAACAACTTCCCAAATACATAGAGGTAGGAAACCTCTCAGATAGAAGGTAGTGGATATTTGGGATGTATCTGAATTCTTTGAAAATCTCCTATGTGATAGGCTCCCAGATTGGTCTTAAGGACATATGATGAATGACAGAAGGAAGCTCATCCTCTAACTCTCTTTAAAATGTCTCTTAATTCTTTTTTTAAAATAATATTTTATTTATTTATTCGAGAGAGAGAGAGAAAGAGGTAGATAGAGAGAAAGAAAATTGGCATGCCAGGGCCTCTAGCCACTGCAAATGAACTCCAGATGCGTGTGTCCCTTTGTGCATCTGGCTTACGTGGGTCCTGGGGAATGGAACCGGGGTCCCTAGTCTTCACAGGCAAATGTCTTAACCACTAAGCCATTTCCCCAGCCTGAAAATTTCTCTTAACTCTTTACAAGATGATGATAGTAATGCGTCTACAATAGTAATGTAAGCAGTCACAGTGGTCTCCTTGTTGCTGGGATAAGCATCCAACCAGACACAGTTAACGTGAGGCAAATTTTTATTTCACGCTTACAAAATACAGGGGAACACCATCAGTGGTTGAAGAAACTGGCTCCCTTTCATAGATCCAAGCAGAGAGACACCACCAACATCAGCAAGCATGAATTTCTAGAGCTCACACTGCTCTGCACACACCTTTGGGTTGGAACTCAGATTCACATCCACACATACCTTAGGGCTGGACTGCAAGATCCACCCCCAGTGACACCCCTTCCCCAGTAAGACTCTGCCCACTAGAGACTCAAGATTCAAGCCCCAGTCTTTGGGGTCATATATTCAAACTGAAACATAAATGTAATAATATTATACATATATAATATATATTTAATATCAGTGTCATACATTTATCAGTTTCCTTTATTTTAAAAAATGTTTTATTCATGTTTATTAGAGAGAGAAAGAGAAAGAGAGAGAGAGAGAGATAGTAAGAGAGAGAGAGTGAGAGAGAGAATGGGTGCTCCAGGGCCTCTAGCCACTGCAAACAAGCTCCAGACACATGCACTACCTTGTGGATCTGGCTTATAAGGGTACTGGGGAACTAAACCTGGGTGCTTAGGTTTCCCAGGCAAGTGATTTAACCCCTAAGTAATCTCTCCAGCCCAGTTCCCTTAATTTTTTTTAATGAAAAGAGAGAGAGAGAGAGAATTAGTGCACCAGGGCCTCCAACCACTACAATCAAACTCCAGACACTGCGCCATCTTGTGTGCATGGGTGACCTTGTGTGCTTGTGTCACCTTGTCCATCTGGCTTACTTGAGACCCGGAGAGTGGAACATGAGTCTGTAGGCTTTGCAAGCCAGAGTCTTAACTGCTAAGACATCTCTTAATCCTCTTCATCCCCAGTTCCCTTAAGTTTTACACAAGCATCTATGAGGTAGGAATTTTATCATCTCTAGTTTATAGCTAAAGAATAGGACCCTCGGGCTGGAGAGATGGCTTAGCGGTTAAGTGCTTGCCTGTGAAGCCTAAGGACCCCGGTTCAAGGATCGCATCCCTGGCACGCCCATTCTCTCTCTCTCTCTCTATCTGCCTCTCTCTCTCTGTCACTCTCAAATAAATAAATAAAAATGAACAAAAAAAAAGAATAGGACCCTAAGAGAAATTAATTTTTTGTTCAAGAGCCAGGTGTAGTGGTGCACACCTTTAAGCCCAGCACTCAGGAGGCAGATTTAGGAGGATCACTGTGAGTTCAAGGCCACCCTGAGACTATATAGTGAATTCCAGTTCAGCCTGAGCTAGAGTGAGACTGTACTTCAAAAAACCACACACACACAAAGATGACTCACCTGAAACACAAAACAGAGACCTTGGTCTGGATGATATTGAAGATGTCTTTTTGGATGTTAGAGATAGGAATTAAACGAATCTTCCTCCCGTCATAGCAGAGTCCAACATCCTCTTCTGACGGTGTGTCCTCCCATCTTTCCAGGTTGGTCATCTCCAACCCAGATCAGTATATGCCTATCCACTAGCCTCTTCCCACCCCACTTTTATCGAGCTCTCACCCCAGCTTGATCTTCTTGTAGCCCTCCACTGTCACTGTGTTGATCACTGATCGCTCAGTGGCGTGATCCTGCTCCTGCACATGTGACAGGCGTCAGTGAGCCAACACGTGCTGTGTCTATGAATAACGGCTGGCTCCATGAAGATGGCACTGTTTTCACTAATCTCCAGTAGTAAGCACTGCTGGACAAATCTCAGTTGTGCTGACACACCCACCCTCAGCAGTATCCTTGATGTTTCTCCACATTATCAGTCTCGGTACGTAGAAAAGCTAAGCACCCATGTCGGTCTACAGCACTATTCCCAATCTTGTCTATGCATCACGTGTTTTCTACTCAACTCTCGCACCCTTGCGGTCGGTAGACAACCTCAACTGTGGACGTTGCTTTTGGCTCACCTAGCTCCTGCTCCCCTTCATTCCGATGGTAAAGCCACCTGCTCACTATCCCGTGGCCTGGATGGGTGACCCTATCCCCCTGACCAGAGCGATTTGTTCAGAGATAGATCTTTAACTCGATAGAAAGTGATCCAGATTTTTCTAAAGACCTTGGAAACATAAATGCAAAAGAGACTGTCCTCTTGAGACAATGGCTGCTAAAACGAGAGAGCTGGATAGAGTCCAGGACCCTTATGTTAACGTTGGTCTTCCAACCACAATTAACCTAATCAAGATAATCCATCACAGGTGATTCTAGGTCCTGTCATGTTGACTGTCAATAAAAACCATCACAGTTTTCATGTTGTTGTTTTTCATACACCTTAACTTTGGTTTATCCTTCCACCCCCTTCTCTCCCCTTCCATGCTTAAGACCTTCTCCCACTATTCTATCACTACTTTCATATCACATCTACTCTACTGTCCGTAATACTTAACAGCCCCCCCCCCCACACACCATGGCTCCTTTCTAGCTTCCTGGCCTCTAAAAACACTTTCTTCCACTTAAACACACAAATCTAAAAATTCAAAGCTAGCCTCCAGATATTACAGAGAACACGTTGTCATTTGTATTTCTAGGCCTGGGTTACCTCATGAGGAATATTTTCTAGTTGCAACCATATTTTTAATTTTTTTTGTTATTTCATTTTCTTTATACCTGAGTAAAAATTCCATTGTTTACATGTATCCCATTTTTATTATCTATTCATCAGTTAATGGACATCTAGGCTGATTTTTCCTATCTATTGTGAATAGAGCAGCAATGAACACAGATGTAAAGATATCTCTGTGGTATGATATACAGTCATTTGGGTATTTGCCTAGGATCTGGGTCATAGGGTAGTTCTATTTTTACCTTAACAAAATACCCATACTGATTTCCATGGTGACTATACCAACTTATACCCCCACCAGCAGTAATTCCATGTTCCCTGTTCCCAAATCCTCACTAGGATTTGCTTTCTTGCTCATAATCATTCTGAGTGGAGTGAGAATCTCAAAGTAGTTTTAATTTGCATTTTGTCTGATGGCTAAGGATGTTGAACACTTCTACAAATATTTATAAGACATTTCTATTTCTTCCTTTGAAAATTCTCTGTTCAGTTCCATAGTCTATTTTTCATTAATATTTTATTTAGTTATGCATTTATTTTAGAGAGAGAGAGAGAGAGAATATGGATGTGCCAGGGCCTCTGGCCACTGTAAATGAACTCCAGATGCATACACTGCCATGTCCATCTGGCTTACATGGGCTTGGGGGGGGATTGAAGCTGGGTCCTTAGGCTTCACAGGTAATCACCTTAACCACTAAGGCATCTCTCCAGCCCCTACAGTCCATTTAATAAATATTTTTATCCAGGCATGGTGGCACATGCCTTTAATCCCAGCACTTGGGAGGCAGAGGTGGGAGGATCACCATGAGTTCAAGGCCACCCTGAGACTACAGAGTGAATTCCAGGTCAGCCTGAGCTACAGTGAAACCCTACCTTGAACCACCCCCCACCAATTTTTTGTAATTGGTTTGGAGAGATGGCTTAGTAGTTAAGGTGCTTGCCTGCAAAGCCTAAGGACCCATGTTTGGCTCTTCAGGTCCCACATAGTCCAGATGCACAAGGTGATGCAGCGCACAAGGCTGCACATGCACACAAGGTGACGCAAACATCTGGAGTTTGATTGCAGTGGCAGGAGGCCCTGGCATGTCAACTGTCTCTCTTTCTCACCTTCAAAAAAGGCCAGTCTGTGGGGCTTGCCTGAAATATATATATATATATATATATATAGATAGATAGATAGATAGATAGATAGATAGATAGATAATTTATTTCCAAGAGAGAGAAAGAGAGGAAAAACTGAGTATGAGAGCTCCAGGGCCTAACCACTTTGCACATCTGGCTTTATGTGGGTAGTGGGGGATTGAATCCAGGCTGTCAGGCTTTGCAAGCAAGTGACTTTAACTGCTGAGCCATCTCTCCAAACCCATAATTCATGTTTTGATTGTGTATTTTGCATGTATGTTAAAAAGATAAGCTCTTGAGGCTATCACTTGAGTATCTGGTTCTAGCTAAGCCTAGCAACAAGTCACCCCTTGAAATTTATGTGGACGAACACGTTTCCTTGTTTTTGCTTCAGCTGTTCAAGTGGAAAGGTCCAGGGTAGGAGCTTTGCCTTAGGTATTGACAAAGCGGAGGCTCTTCCATGGCTTTCCCTGATGACTGCATTGTCAACCTTTTCTCTCTCACACCATTCCTTCTCGACACAGAGCATGCATGCCACCCTGTGATAGTTAAGGTGTTATCAACTTGATCTCTTTAGTAATCCACAGAAATCCCTTTTGCATGGGTCTCCAAGGTTGCTTTATATAGTTTCTTTCATTTTTTGCAAGAAATGATGCAATAAGTACCCATTTGGAGAGATCTTTTCACATACTTTTTCAACTTTTAGTTCGCTTTTGGTATTTATTAAGGCTTGCTTCATGGTCTATGTGTCATCAGTTTTAGAGAAAGTTGTTGATAATAATGTGTATTTTCCATTTGTTGGATACAATACTCCATAGATATTTGTTCAATCCAGTTGATCTATGGTATCATTTAGCTCAGACATCTCTTTGCTTTTAGTTTAGAAGACAACTAAATTTGTGAGTAAGATACTGAAGTCTCTCACTGTTATTGTGTCAGGACCTCTCTGACCTTTTATGTCTCTTTCATTCACTATGACATTGGGAGCCCTACAACTTAGTGCATAAATATTTATAATTGTATCTCCTTGATGAAATGTTACCTTTGCTAATATGGACTGGCCCTCATCATCTCTTTTGACTAGTTTTGGTTTGAAGTCTACTTTATATGTCAGACATATGAATCAATACATGAGATTGTTTTCTTGATAGGTTTTCCATCCTTTGACTCTGAGTTTTTTGACACCTTTGCTAGTTAAGTGAGTTTCTTTGAAACAGATAGTTAGACCTCATTTTTTTTTAATCGTGTCAGTATGTGTCTTTTACTTGGTGAGTTGATCCCATTTGCAGTTAAGGTCATGGCTCGGAGGGACTTATTACTCGCAATGCTCTTGTTAGTTTATGTTGGTTGGGTTACTAGCAGTTCTCTTCCTCCTGCATAGCTGGGCGTGGTGGCGCACGCCTTTAACCCCAACACTCAGGAGGCAGCGGTAGGAGGATCGCCATGAGTTTGAGGCTAGCCTGGGAGTTCCAGGTCCACTTGGGCAATAGTGAGACCCTGCCTAAAAAAGAATTCCTCCTCCCCCTTGTTAATATGAGGGGGTTTCTGGTTTGCTATGTGGAACATGATTCATTGCTCTCTGTTCATCTGTTCTTCTCTCGGGACATGTTCTTTCTTGTTTCCTCCTAGACAAGTCCATCTTCCTCCTCCACACGTAATATCCCTTTAAGACTTTTGTTTTGCAGGGCTGGTTTGGTAACTGTGAATTGGTTAATTTGTGTTGGTCTTGAAGTGTTCTTATTTCTCCATCAATTTTAAAGATAATTTTGCTGGATCTAGCAATCTTGGTTGAGACAGTTATTTACTTTTAGGGCCGGAAGATCCCACAGCTCCCTGGGCTTTGGGGGTTGTAAATAAAAGATTTGATGTGTTGTTTCTGACTTCACATGTGGGTTGGCTTTTTTTCTTTATAGCATTTGGTATTGTTTCTTTGCTTTGCATTTTTCACATGTACACAGTGTGTATGCATGTATTCATGCTTGCACTGTGTGGGCCCGTGTGTGAGTATGGGTGCATATGTGTGTTTAGGTGCATGAGGTTGATGTCAGGTTGCTTCCTCAATCACTGTCTGCCTTCTTTGTCGATACAGGGTCTCTCACCTGAACCTACAGCTTGACAATTTACCTAATCTAGCTGCTCAGTTTTCCCTGGCGAGCCTTTCTCTATCTCCCACACACTGGGATTATAGGCAGGCCATTACCTCTGACTTGTGTTTATGCGGATTCGGGGAAAACTCATGTCCTGATGCTGTGTGACAAGTGCTCCAGGACTGAGCCGTTTCTCCAAGTCCTGCTTGTACTTTCGGCGTCTCGAGTAGGATATATGGTGGAGAGCTTCTTCTCTGTCATGTTTAGTTGAGGATCCAAATACTGATTGTGTTTGGGTGTCTCAGGCTTAGGAATTTTCTTGCTACAATTTCATTGAATAAACTGTCTATGCTTTTTTAGCATTACCCTAGCTTCTTCTTCTACCTCATGGTTTTAAAATATATATTTTATTTATTTATTTGAGAGAGAGAAAGAGGGCGGAAGAGAGAGAGAGAGGGTGGGGGGAGAGAGAATGGGCGCACCAAGGCCTCCAGCCACTACAAACAAATTCCAGACTTATGTGGCCCTTGTGCATCTGGCTAACAGGGGTCCTGGAGAATTGAGCCGGGATCCTTTGGCTTTGCAGGCAAAGGCCTTAACCGCTAAACCATCTCTCCAGTCCATACTTCATGGGTTTTTAGCCTTAATTTCTTGAATGTATCCCAGACTTCATGCAAGTTATAGTTATGTTAGTTAATTTATTTTCCTTTTACATATCTGAATGTGGTATTTCCTCAACTTCGTCCTTCATCACTGGAATTCGTAGATTCATTTTTCTGCTTGGTCTTGTCTACTGATGTTCTCAGCTGTTTTTTTCTTTAACTTGATTGATTAATTTCCAGAGTTTTTCTTTGGTTCTTTTTCAGTGTCTTAATGTCCTTGCTGTTTTTTCCCTCCATATATATATGGTGGATTTTCGAGGTAGGGTCTTGCTCTAGCCCAGGCTGACCTGGAATTCACTATGTAGTCTCAGGATGGCCTTGAACTCACGGCAATCCTCCTACCTCTGCCTCCCAAGTGCTGGATTAAAGGCATGCATCACCACACCTGGCTTTCCTCCATATTTTTGAATATCACTTGTAAGCTACTGACTGTTTCATTCACTTTGGAAACTTTCTTATCTAGGTTCTGACTTAATTTCCTTAATTTACTCATCTGCTTTATTTGATTGCTCTATATTGCCACTGATACTTTTCTAAAGGACCCTGAATTCTTTTGCTGACATTTCAGCATCTCAGTGTCTTTGGTTTCTCTCCCAGTGGAGTTGTGAGGTCATGGGTGTATCGTGCGGGGTGGGTGTCGCTTCACGTTCTTCATGCTCTTTGGTGTGTTCATGCATGGGTTGGGGAGGAGGTATGTTGTAGTCAGCTCCATAGTTAAGGGGTTTATTTCAGCTTCCAGATCCAGGGGAAGCTCCATCCAAGTGGAAGAAACAACTGCAGCAAGCAAACACCAACCCCAGGGCTCAACCTGTTCCACACACAGATCTGCCCCCAAACAGACCTTAGGGCCGCACCTCAAGATCAGACCCCAATGACACCTCCTCCAGAAGGCACTGGAGACTCAAGCAGGAAGCTTAACCTGAATAAAACGACCCGAGGCTATGGGAGACACACATTCGCGTTGACACCACCACAAGAGATCTTGCAGCTTTCACTTTCCCCCCCTCTTCTGGATTGCTGCTTTGCTCTGCATGAGTCCTCTGAGAGGGTCGCCTTGGCTACGGCTTCTGCCTCCTGAAGCCTTTGAGAAAGGAGATGACTTGCCAATCAGAAGAGGAGACACTTGTGTACTTACTTAATTTGTGTATTTGATGAATTGCAGAGACCTTGATGCTCAGTATTGGTTGAGGAAAAAATGCAGTTTATACATTTTCTTAGAGCCTAAGGGTATTAATATTTAGGTAGTGAAATGAGGGAAGAATAAGACAAGTGGGAAAGAGGGGTCAATTCTTAGAATGAAAGTATATGGGTTAGAGGCCTGACTAGTAGAAAGACTATAGTAGATGTAGAAATATAGAAAAGATGTTTTTAGCAGGTGTAGAAGAGTGAAAGATAGTCATTCAAGTCTTTTCCAGTGAGACCGAGGTTAACACACAGTAGCTTAACACCCAAAGTCCCAAACTGTAATTAATGAAAAATATATAGAGAAAAAAACTAAATAGGCAATAACATGAAATAGAAGATATTATGCCCATAGCCAGTCATTTGTTCCTCATTGGAATGAAAGGTGTGCTGGTTAATCTCTAGTTGTATCTCCATGGAAACCAATCTTTGTTCATGCTGTGAGGGAGTCTTTAAATTGCATCAGTTGAGGTGGGAGGACCCACAGGGTGGGCTGCACCTTCCCATGGGCCGAGGGCCTGGGCTCTGCAAAAAGGCGCATTCTAGCTGATCATCCAGCATTTACAACCCGCCACTTCCTGTTGCCGTGATTATGTGATGCCACTTCCTGCTCCGGTCAGGCTTCGTCTCAAGTGTGTAAGCCAAAATCAACCCTTTCTCCCCAGAGCTGATTTTTGTCCCATCAAGAAGTTGACTGATGCAATATGGTTTCTCCCTCCCTTTGGGTTGTCACTTTTATCCATCTCCACAAGTAGTGGAAGGCCGTTTGCATTACTCAGACAGATCAAGTCAGTGTTCCCTTACGGATGAAAAGGATTTCTGTGAGTGTACACTGCTTTCTGCCTGAGCCTCCCCTGCTTCCTCCCAGCCACCCCAGCAAGTCGCAGTCTTAGCGCTGGTGAATCAGAGATGGAACTCTCACAGGCAGAGCTCCCTGTGACTCAGGCTCGGATCCGGCAGGTCCACCCACCTGAGCGTCTGTGAGCCGGGAGAGTAATGCACAGCACACTTCCGGAGAGCCTGTGCGGTTTGATCCTGCCTGGCTCATCCCTGCAATGTGGGGGACGGAGTCATTTTCTGGGGCCGGCTGGCTCAGTTCCCTGGCCACACTCTGCTATGCATTCTTGAACTCACACTGGTCCATTTTGCTTTCTTTGCCTTTTTAGCATTTTTGATGTTTTTTTTTTTTTAATTTATGATAGAGAGAGAGAGAGAATATAGGCACAGCAGGGCTTCCTGCCGCTGCTAGCAAACTCCATATGCATGCATGTGCCACTTTGTGCATCTGGGGAATCGAACCCTGGACATCACGCATTACAAGCAAGTGCCTTTAACTGCTGAGCCATCTCTTCAGCCTTTGCCTTTCGATAGTCTGGGCCTTCTTTCTTTGAAACTCCTTCTATCCCTCAGGGAAGGGACAGGGCACAATGGGCAGTGTGGTGGTCATGGTGGCCACAGCCCCAGTGACAGCGGTAATGGGGGGTCCATATATGGGGTCCATGCATGGGGGACGTTCATTGCTCGTACAGCACGCACTGGTCAGCACGTCCGGGAATCACTGGGAGTGGCCTGACCACTGTGCCTCAGCGGCATCCTTCCACCAGCTCAGACACAGCCTCTAACCTGACTTTGACCCGGATGCTCTCACCCTTCCATTCAAACCCACTTCTTTGCCCCGGGAGCATTGCAGACCTCCTTCATGCCCCTCTCTCCCATCTTTAGCTGTCCCTTCCACTGGGCCTTTACAGTTACCCTAAACATTTCTACTTTCCACTACCTTTGGATCATGTTGGCATGTTCAACGACACCTTCCGCCCGAAGCTAGCTGAGCCCTCTCTTTCACAAGGACAATGTCGCCTTATTTCTCTGTCTTCTGTGGTTCTGACACTACTCTCTCGCATTCCCCCAGCCACTCCTTTTCTATGTCGCCTGTAAACTCACCACTCTGTCCACTGTTCTTCTCATTCCTATGCTGCACGCTCACTTGGGGTGATCTAACGACTCCATGATTGTGATTTTTACCATGTGCTAATGATGCTCAGGCCTCTATATATCCAATCCCATGCCCTACCTATAACTTCAGTGCATTTGCTACATAGTTACATCTTTATGTTCAAAGGATGCCTCTTAGTTAAAGTATAACCTAACTTTCCGAATGTTCCCTCTCAGTTTGTAGCACACAATTGCCATGCAAACACAATTCATGAGAATCATTTTATTCTTTTTATCTGCAGACTGTTCCCTCTTAATACCATGTTGACTTCCAGCATATTTACGGAATTGATTTCCCTCTTTGTAGAAAACACTGATGGCTGCCTCCCTAGACTACTCCCTCCTAGGTTTTTCCTTGCTAAAGGGTCTCCGTTTTGTTCGGGTGTCCACACGATTCTAAAATGTGATGTGCTTTTATGTATCAGTTTCAGCCCCAGCTTGAAGGGATGCGTTGTGATTTACCTACACTAAGCCAAACTCTTGTCAAAAATGAACTCAGAAATGTTCAGGTAGTTATTTGTACAGAAACAGTTGGCTCACGTGTGAAGAAAACAGTCATTAGACTGTTGTGACTGAACAAAGGTAAAACATCAGGAATCACAAAGGAGACTGGGAGTAGAAAAAAAATTCTGCAGACATTCCGAGAGCACTAAATCTTGTTTTATATTTTAGATAAATTGATTGGCCAACTGCTGCCCCCCCCATTCTTCTACCACATTTTGCCAAATCTTTTTCTTTCTCCATCTTTAGCTAGCTCAGGCATCATATTTTACAGGAAACCTTCCCAGACAAACCTCTAGCTATTTATAGTACACACACACACACACACACACACACACACACAGAGAGAGAGAGAGAGAGAGAGAGAGAGAGAGAGAGAGAGAGAGAATTGCATGCCAGGTGATGGATACTAGATTGCTATTTTTCTAGTCAGAAGAGAAGTGCTCTTTGGGGGAGAGATAAAATATACCACATGCTAAATGAAGATCCTTATGAAGAGAAGGATGAATTATGACATGAAGCCTGGAAGGCACCAATGCAAAGGTAAAATTAGATATAATGGGATTTATAAAAGAAAAAAGGAAAGGCCACATCAGTTGCCTCTGATTGTGGTTAAGGAACCTCAGTGTTCTGCAACTATAGAGGTTGGCTAACTTCACATGTCCCACTTATGACATGTGCGGCTACTGAAATTGAACTTCACAATAACTGGAGAGAGGCTCAAGAGATATGCATAACTAAATCTGTCATTTATTTAGCATTTCATTCAAGTGTTGCACTTATAAAATACACCCTAATAACCTTATTAATTGATGCTTACCAAGGGCAAGCAATAATGTACTGGATAAGGTATGAAGGCTTTCATTTTGCTCATTTCAATATTCTCTGTAATCTTTTATTTGAAAAATTTCAAATACAGTGAAAATTCATCATATCCTTCACCCAGAATTTCCAATTATTAACAATTTGTCATGAGTGCTCTCCCACATAGGAACACATTCCCTGCTTTGTTGGCTGAACAGTCTGCAAATAACTTTAGAACTCATCACCTCACCCTCACCCCTCTGTCTTTATCATGCATCTCCTAAGAATAGGGACTCTTTCCCACACAGATACATCATTGTGATATGCAAGAAATTTAGCATTAATACAAAAAATTACCTAATACATAATCTATAATCAAATTTCTTCTCTTCTAATTGTAACCTTTCAGCTTTTTTTCACCTGAACATTTGCAAGAATTGTGCATTGCACTTGGCTACTGTGTTTCTTTAGTCTCCTTTGTCTAAAACAATCCCTCCATTTAAAAAAAAACAAACACAAACTTTAATGAGTGAGGAGTGTTGGCACATGCATTTAATCCTAGCACTCAGGAGGCAGAAGGAGAATCACGGTGAGTTCAAGGCTAGCCTGGGCTAGAGTGAGATCCTGCCTTCAAAAACAACAAAACAAAAAATAAACAAATCAATTTTCATGAAATTAATTATTTTTTAAAAATCAGACATCATTTTTTGTACTGTTCAATGTTATTTGAGTGCTGGATTCCAGTCAAGCATTTTTTCCAAGAATTCTATATGAGAGAGGCTCTTCTCAGTATATAGCATGAGGTGCCTGTGCTGGCCACTGCTCACTGTCACCTCGGCTGGGTTCAGGTTAGCTACGTCTCCAGGACTGAGGAGCCTTGCTGGAGGGTGGAGTAGGAACTCCAGAGACCTGCTGGTTAAAATTGTTGGATTTAGAGACTTGTCACTGGCTAGAGTTGTTGGTCTTGGAGCTACAGAGTTTGGTGTTTGCCCTGTTTAAACCATGTATTGCTTGAGTATTTCTTTGCTATTCCCAATGCCATCTTTTGCAGTGTGAATGGTTATTCTGTGCCATTATGGGGTTTAGGGGAAGTTTTTGGTATTATGGCTCAGTTAGAAGACCTTGGACTATGGAAATGTATGAACATCATTGGAATTGATAAAAACTATGGGGACTTTCAAAGTTGGACTAAATGCATTGTATTTTATATCATGTATGGATATCAGTTTATGGGGGCCAGGGACAGAATGTGGTGATCTGATTCAGGTGTCCCCCATAAACTTAGGTTTTCTGGATGCTAGGTTCCCCAGCTGATGGCAGTTGGAAATTAAAGCTTCCTGGAGGGAGTGTATTGTTGGGGGCGGGCTTATGGGTGTTATAGTCAGTGTCCCCATGCCAGTGTTTGGCTCACTCTCCTGTTGCTATGGTCCATCTTATGTAGGTCATCGGGTGATGCCCACCCTCTGCTCATGCCATCATTTTCCCTGCCATCATGGAGCTTCCCCCTCGAGCCTTTAAGCCAAAATAAACCTCCTTTTTTTCCCCCACAAGTTGCTCTTGGTTGGGTGATTTCTACCAGCAATGTGCACCTGACTGCAACACTAGGAGACACACTTTGGGCAGGTCTGTAGGGGAAATTCCAGAGAGGGTTAACTGAGGAGGAAGGCCCGTTCCTGAATGTGGGAGGCCCCATCTCATGGGCTGGGCTCCCAGACTGAAAGGAAAAGGTCAGCAGAAGAAACCAAGCTGAGCACCAACACTCCTCTCTTTCTGCTTCCTGACTCCCGCCCCTGACGCCCCAGCTGGAGCTGCTGTCCGACCACACCTCCCCGCCATGATGTGCCTCATCCCTGAGCTGCCACAAGCCTTTCCCCTCCTTGCTTCTCCTCAGGTGTTTGGTTCAGCAACAGGACAGTAACGAATACCGTTACCACTGGGGACTGTGCCTGGTTACTTCTCACTCTCTTTCGTCGTATTTATGACTGAGTTTTTTTTAAGTTTTATTTATTTATTTGAGGGAGAGAGAGAGAATGGGCACAGCAGGACCTCCAACCACTGCAAACGAACTCCAGACGCATGTGCCCCCTTGTGCATCTGGCTAATATGGGTCCTGGGGAATCGAACCTGGGTCCTTTGGCTTTGCAGACAAGCGCCTTAACCACTAAGTCATCCCTCCAGCCCTGTGACTGAATTATTTATTGTGGCAACTTCTCAGGGATGAGACCACTATCTTCTTGTACTGCTAGGCAGATGTTCTATCTCTGAGCTCCATTACCAAGCCCAGATTTCTGTCATTTTACAGGTTTCAATTCTTGTGGTCAACGCCTAGATATTCTGAATCATTCTGACTCCTAGTTGTAAGTGTGCTTTGCGCAAGATAAAGTTAACATTGTATTTTTTTTCCTAAGAAGATAATAAAGTTTCAGATATAAGTAGGCACTCTGGAGGTTGCCCCACCCGCCTCCCCGATGGACCCCCCCGACTGGTCAATGTCCTGTCCACACTTGAGCACTTTAGAGCGGTCAGCGTGCCTGAAGCAAGTGTCCATGTGCTGCCTTTCTGAAGTTCTGCCTCAAGAGAGTTAGGTTACTCCCAGCAATCCACAAAGTTCCCAGTCTTGCCACTTCCTTTCAGAAGTTTTTTTTCCTTCACCCTCCTATGCTAGAGCACATACCCACTTTCCTCTGCCCATCTCACCCTTCTCATTGCTCTTACGAGAACTGCAATGGAAAACCCTTTGGCACCTTTCTTTCTCCCTATCAATTCATCAGTCCCTCATAATCACATTATCTTTTGCCCAGCTTGGGCATCTCTTCAAGCATTGTCCTTACAACTTCCTTAACACCCACCACATTTCTAATTATACCAGGTATACTTGAACAATTACTTCTATGCCAAATATGGAACAAAATAGTTGTATAATACAGAACAGCTGTGGAGTCAACTTGGGAAAAATTCTCTAAGGTGAGGATAAACATTTAGAATAAAAATGTGTAGTTCATTGTGTTATAATGTGAGCAAAATAACCATCACTGACCAAATCATATAGTAGTCATACAAAATAATAGCAGACTTTGTAGATGAAAATGAAACCTGTGCCCACTTGCTAATGATATGAGACTGACAATATATGACCCTAAAAGCCTTAAAGTATGGAGGGCTCCAGACTCCTGAAGTAAGAAATATTCACTCTGATGTGTTGATAATGTGCATGGTTTAAGTTGAAGGTGGACTATGGCAATTGTAAATTAAGTAATGTGACTCTGAGGGTCTGGATTATTTTTATTGTACTTTCAAGAGTAAAGAATACCTTATATTTCAAATAAACATACTTTTAATAGTAATGTAAATCACAATAACTTTTCCAAGATTTCTTTGCAAGGTCTTACTATGAGGAGTAATATTTAGAAGTCAGAGTCATCGGGACTTGACAAAATCATTCATTGTATAAGGTCTGAAATGACTGGTCCCTAAGGTGCACAGCTCTGGCGATGGAGCCAGGTCAACTGTCTTCTTTCAAGGTCGAGGTAACGTCTAAGATTTTCAAGCTGTCTTTCTGGAGCCGAAAGGATTGCTGGCGATGACCTGAGGCCTATTTTGGAAGATGACTTCTCATTTCCTTCAGCTAGCACTACAGCTTTTCAGTGCTTTATATATTGTGGCTCCACTTAAATGTCTGGATTAGAGAAAAGGATCCCAGTATTAGAATGCATGCAGATTTAAAAAATTGTAGCCATGCCTTGTCCATCCAAATAGTGATGGAATTTTTTTCCCCAGGGAGCAATTAATCAAAAATAATGTGAAGTTATAAATTATTTTTACTTCATATATTTTTTACTTAAATGCATTACAAATGGTTTCTATAAAGATGCAGATGAGAAAAATGGATAAAATCCTTTGTTTTGTTAGATTCATAATCATGATTTCCCCTTGGCTAGGCCAGCGTGCTACTTAGCTATTTCAAAATGAAGAGAAATAAAATATGGTAGAGGGAAAGGAGAAAAAGTAAAAAACCAAGCAAGGTTAGGTTTCAATAAACTCAGCCAGCACTCACCTGGTGAGAGCGTGATGCGTTGTTGAGCGTACATGGCAAGAAGCCTATCACATTCGTACCGTTATATAGCAGGAGCA
Source organism: Dipus sagitta (assembly GCA_036346955.1). Lineage (NCBI taxonomy): Eukaryota > Metazoa > Chordata > Mammalia > Rodentia > Dipodidae > Dipus > Dipus sagitta. Next base: position 4,306,059 of record CM070787.1, read on the forward strand.
TTTATTTCCACAGCTCTATTTGTTTACAAGTTTCTTCCTCTTGAATACAAATATTGGTAGATAGCAGTTTAATCACAGCACGTGAATTCCTAAGTTTTCTTGCAGGCAACTCTTCATAATAAGATCCCCCATAGCAATCCATGTGTTCTTTAGGTCACTGAATGGCCTATATTTTAGTTCCCATGGGCTTGCTGGCTTTTCAGTTAGCTGATGTTTATGAAGTGTATTCAGACTACTTAGGGCCTAAAAGTTTTCCCTGATCATTTATCTTCCCTTAATTTAAAAAAAAAAAAAGAACTTGGTCCACCAAGTTAATTTGAATAATTTTCAAAAATAAAATGCAAATATAGAGCATTGTAGAAGTGTTTTTTTTTTCCCTCATTGGGAGAAACCTGTTTTTCATAGTAATGACTCACAAGCATTTTAGATTCCAGTTATGAGCTTCTCTTCTTTATTAGGGTAATTAAATTCCTTGAAAATGGAAGAACATTCAGAAACACAAGGCATGTGAGTTTCTATGTTTAACAAAAAATTCTTCACAAAATGTTCACAGGGAATTCAGGTGAGCTGAGCTTGCTTTTACTGTCTCAATGGTTTAGTACATGTCTACTGTCCTCAGTGCGGTTGTTTTCCTCACTCCTGTGATGGCGAGGTCGTAAAATTAAGATCCAAAGGCATGCACTAAACTCTGGCAGTAATGTCTCTACACTAATTCAGCATGAGGAGAAAAGTGATTGGAAAGGAGACCGTTCCCAGTGGAAGATGGATAAGCTACTCCTAGAAATTGTCATTACTGCTAGAAAAAAACAAAAAAACAATTAATTGCTTTCCTCTTGCTTTGGGGTATCTCCTTTAGTTCAAAAAAGGAGAAAGCGTGAAGAATCCTCACTTTGCTTCTCCTTACAATCTTTCTTCCTTGAAACCGTCAGGGGTAACCCAAGCACCTTCTTAAGATGATAGACTGTATGTGCTGTAGGAGAATGTTTCTGGCCAGTTCTACTGAAACTTACATTGCTTTTAGCTTATGGCTAGTAATTTATCACAGATATAGCACCTAAATCATAATTTTTAAATTCTATGAATTTCAGTATAATAAACTAAAAATATAGCACGAGATATTTGTGCTGAAGACTAAAAGCAAGAGACTCAGAGACCTCCACGTAGCTGTTCTTCATGCCGTGGTATTGTGTAAAGATAGAGGCCTTGATCTAAATCCAAGTCCTTAGTGATTAATTGAATTAGTAGGAGCAACCCACTTAGTTTTCCTCAGTCTTCATGTCCTTGTCTGTAAACCAGTGCCAAAAATAACACATACCTTGTGATGTTGTAAGTCTAAATTTAGCTAATACATGTGAAAGCACTCTGTAAAATTTGAAGTCCAATAAAAAATTACCTTTTTAGAGAAAATACACAACATTTTTCATTTATTACCATGGAAATAATATATTACTGTAGTCCCAGTACTTTCAGATGAAAACTACTTGCCAGAATCTCTCACTGCAAATGGCTGTTACACTGAGTGGTCACAGTTGATATTGTCATAGGGCTAGTCAACACCTTGAGGTGAGAATCATTAGATATCACGAGGAGGCAGTCTTATTTCATTCATGAAGAGGTGTCCAACTGTTTAAAATCCATACAAACTTAGATTAATAAACCAAATAAGGCAAGCTAAAGGAGACCATATCCAAGCAAGCAAAACAAAATAATAAAAACCTTGTTCTGTGAGTAAGACAATTGTATTGGTTGAGGTGTTGCAAATATCAGAACAGAAAACTTTGGGGGGCAGGGATGAGGCTGAGGAGATGGCTCAGTGGTGAAAGGTACTTGCTTGCAAAGGCTGCTGGCCTGAGTTCAATTTCCCAGTACCCATGTAAAGCCAGAGGCCAGGTGTGGCACCTGTGTCTATGATTCCAGGAAGTTTACTACCATGGGAGGTGAAGCCAGGAGAATCCAAAGCTCACAGGCACTCAAATGCAGTGGCAAGAGACCTTGTCTCATAGAAAGTGGAGCACAGACACCTCCAGGCTGTCCTCTGACCTCCACATGTGTGCTGTGGCATACATACACACTCATACAAACACACACACATACATATATACGTATGTACACACACATAAGTAAACAATATTTTTTTTTAATTTTGGGTAACTCAAAAGGATATTTATTATTCACTTAATAAGATTCCACTTACATATTTCAGCTTCAAGTATAAGTGCCAAGACTAAAGACAGAAGAACAAAAGAAACATCCACAGAAAAATCTCTTTAATTACCATCCCTTTTGTCAGGAAAGCAAAATAATATTAAGCGGAATAAAGCCTTCTTACTCTGATTAGCCAAAGCTGGGTCACATAGCCGCAGCTAACTGCAAAGACAGCCAGGAAACAAATCCTTAGTCAAAGGGGCCATGGCTGTGCGACTGACGTGAGACGCATCATGACTGGCCTGCTGGGGACAGGCACATGGTGACTAACAAACTCACTTTCAGACACCAGGACAAAGGACAATGGAGAAAAAACTGTTGGATAACTAGCTAATGGTGTCCTTCTGAAACATTTTTGTGTGTGTATAAAAATAATGAGATATACCTTATACAATAGAAATATTGCTCTTGCCCTTTAGAAGAGATATTCTAAAAGATACAGCCTGAATTGTCAGGTTCTGGCACAGAAAACCCAGCAGGACAATGTTATATATGATAGGAAAATGTATCTGACCAAAAGTCAATTACCTTTATTCTCTCCAAAGAATATCTAATTGATCACACAATGGTGGGTGTTTTGTGTGTGTGTGTGTGTGTGTGTGTGTGTGAAGTATGAGTCCTCTGAAACGGTTGCCAATATTTTATCCAACAGGTTCTTAGCCATCCATATATGTTTTATGATGGATTACAGGACATGCTGCTCTTGTTAATCATCAGCCTTTTCTTTGGTTCCTGCCTTGGGCAGGTTTTGGTAAAGCAAATACAAATAGATAAGAAGCAGATCCTTCTGCTAACTCAGATGAGGGACGTTCTAAACTGTCCTCTGTTCAAGTTACGCCTCACTAAGAGCTGAGCCCGTGTTGCTTACTGATTTGTTAAAGCTAGCTGTAAGTTGTGACAGCATGCTTTTAAATAATGCCATCTGTAACCCTGCTGGCTCTAAAGACAGCCCATCTCCTCATCCCTCAGAGGATATCTGAGGAGGAGCACTATGTTCAGAAGGAACACTAGCTAAGGACCACCCAGGAAGGTCACGACAATATTCCCATGTTCAAATTTGGTATTCCTAAATGAATTTCAAAAAGTAATCAGTCCTAGGAGTTGCCTTTATTGGCACATAAAAGTAAGAAAAAATTGTTTTTTTTTTTCCTGTCTTACAATTTTAATAGTTACTATGGTAGTTTTGTCACAAAATATATCAGATGAATTAAGCCCATTGACAGAAAAAAGTATGTTCATATAATTATAACTTCTTCGTTACCCTTCTCCTACTCAGCTTATACCAATTCTTAGTCTGCTTTCAGATATTAGTAGGTAATGGAGTAATACACAGGAAATGAATAGCCCCTCCTCTGCCCTGTGAATCAGAAAAGTCATTTACAGCAGCTGAGTGAATGGAGGGAGAGGGCTGTGGCAGGGGAATTGAACCTTAATGGCCACTCAAGAACTATAACTGTCCATCTCTTTGCTAACCCTTACCTCTCTCTCCATATCTTTTTATGTATCTCTCTCTCCTTCCTTTTCTCTGTGTACTTTGTTTTGTTTGGACACAGGGTCTCATTCTGTAGCCCAGGCTGGCCTAGACTCACTGTATAAACTAGAGGGGGCTTTAAACTCACAGCAGTCCTCCTACCCAGGCTTCCAAAGTGCTGGACTGACTATAGCAATGAGTCATCACATCCCATTTCCACGTCTGGGGTCTGGGAGCCTGCTGCCTGACTGAGAAATGTTCTATGTGTTTTAAACATTAAATGAAAAATTCTCCCAAGAACTTAGTCACTGCTTGCAGTAAATTTGACATTTTACTAGTGTACCTTTGTGTTTGTTTCTTTCTGTGCTTTAAAAAAAAACTATGTGGTACTCTGCAAGATATTAATTATATGATTCACCTCTGCATTATTCATGAAAGAAATCAGAGACATGGAAAAATCAAGATTAATAATTCAAAGGTCATGAAAATACTACAATGGGTATGTTTTCACTTACAGCTAATCACGCGGCTCTGGTAAACTGAGAGTTTTCAAAACTTCACGCAGTACTGAAGCAGCACGTCAGGAGCTGGTCCTCGTCAGCCTCACAGCTCTCAACAACCAGGTCTCCTTCTTTGGACTTCAGGCTACGAATGAGCTGTGTCACTTTGCGCTGTGCCAACCGGATCATCCAGGCTGTCCAGCCTTTGACACTGCTACTGTCATCTGCAGATGTTTTGGGCCACCTTCATGTCTGTCCTGGGTTACATAAAGCCCATAGCGCACAGCTGAGACACACCTAGACAACCTCTGGGGACAGCTCAAAACAAATCACACTGCTTTCGTGTCCCCTCCACATCGTGCTCCTAACCAGTCTGAAGGAAGCCTTGGCCCTCAAGCTGAATTTGAAACATTCCAGATGATGACAATATCAACTGTAAGTGACAACCATTAATGTCCTTTCCACAGTTTCAAGTCTTGACTAACCTGAAGTCGTAAGATATTTAGCTTTTAGATGACATTTTTCCAGGTACAGAGGGGGTCATTGTTTAGCCTTTAATATATTTTTGGCACTTCAGATGGATCAAAACAAACAGAATTTCATTCTCTTTAATTATATTACTCATGATTCTTCATAGAAGTACAAAAAATAGATTTTTTATTGCATATGTAAACTTTATACACATATACCTGATGGTTTAAGGCTTGGTTTGAAAGCCAGCAGAGTTGAAGAGTTGAGGCCCCTCAAAAGGCTGGCTCTTAGGAATCACACAGAGTTTTCTCTTACTGAAGGGAAAGTCTTTATTCTATTCAGGCCTCAGCTAATTAGACAAGAGCCAACAAAATTCAGAAAACCAATCGGCTTTACTGAATCTACTGATTCAAATATTAATCTTATCCAACACACCCTCACACACACATCTAAAATAATATTTGACCAAGTGTCTTGGCATTCCTTGTCCAGTGAAGTTGTCACTTAAAATTAGCCACTATACCAATGTACTACCTGAATAGGAAGAGTGGATCATACTTTTGGTAGAGAATTAAAACTAAGCTAAGTCAGAGATGAGCCTTAGGGGATTAAAGTCTATACCAGGACATCAGACTAGACACCACCTCTATGGGATGTGGTGAAGGAGAAAAGTCTGGGAAAGAAAGGATAGACTCCCAGGCTGGAGAGATGGCTCAGAGGTCAAAGACACTTTTTGTAAAGCCTCACTATCACTTTCCACGTAGAGTTGGACACACCAAAGTGGTACATATGCTCATTTGCAGCGGCAAGACATCCTGATGTACCTACACATGCACACACATGCACACACATGCACACACACACATGCACACACACATGCACACACATGCACACACACTCACACACACACATGCACACTCACACACACACACATGCACACACACTCACACACACATGCACACACACTCACACACACACATGCACACACACACTCACACACTCGCACACACACAGGTGCGCACACACACACACATGCACACACACACATGCGTGTACATGCACAGATAAATTATATAAAAGATAGGGCTGGAGAGATGTTAAAGGCACTTGCTTGCAAAATTCAGTGGCCTGGGTTCAACTCCCCAGTACCCATGTAAAGCTAGATGCACAAAGTGGCCCCTGCTTCTTTCAGAGTTTGCTTTCAGTAGTTTGCTTTCAGAGGCAAGAGGCCTAGGTGGTCCCATTTCCCACACTCCTCTCTCTGCTTCCAAGTAAATAAATAAAATAAAAGCCATGCAGTACCGGTTCCCAACTCTATTTCATTTTTTTAAAGCTTTTATACTTTTTATTTCCCTTCTTACATTATTGAATTTTATTTGTGAATTTTCCATTATTGGGCAATTGTTTTTCCATTTCCTTTGTTTTCAAAAATCTCTTACTGGTTTTCTTTTTCTTCATAACTCTTATTTTTTCTTTATTTTATTTAATCTTGGCTATCTCCTATTTTCCTCTTTTCCTGCCTCCTTATTTTGTCTCATTTATTTATTATTTCTATACTTATTCTAAATAAATTTTAAACTTCACAAAACACTGTACTTTTTGTCATTTTCTGTTTTATGATCATTAATAGGCTTTAGCAGCCATTAAGTGCATTTCTATATTTTATTTGGGTTGGTTTTGTTAGTGTTACAATTTGCTTTCTCTCCAGGTGGTGCTGGGGAATAAGCCCTAAAGAATAGGACACTCAATAAGATGATGGCAAATAAAACTGAAAGGGAGTTTACCCCAATAGATTTGCCAATTGCAACATGGAAAAGCAAGGCAAAACATTTCCAAAAGATTGTAACTCCTCTACTATGGAATTCAAAAATATTGAAGTAGAGATAATGTTAGTTGAATATTTCAAAAATGTTTACTTATAAAAGCAATCAATGATTTTCGGATACAGACAGACAAGGAAAGAAAATAAATTCAGGACCTGCAGAAGAAGGCCAGCAATATAGATTAGAAAGTCTGCAATATGAATGAGAAATTTAAAAAGGAAATTGAGATTAAAAAAAAATGAACTACTAGAATTGAAAAACTCAATAAACCAAATAGGAACAGAGTGGAGAGCAGACAGCAATAGATTTGCTCAAGCAGAAGAAAGACTGTCAGGGGTAGATGACAAAGTTGAGGAACTACTACTTTAAACAGCAACTAAGAAAAATGAATACACAAAAATGACTACAAATTCCAAGAACTCTGGGATATGATCAAGAGACCAAACCTAAGAAATCATGAGGTAGAAGATTGAGCTGAGATTAAAAAGTAAAGGGGAAAGCACACATCATGGAACTATAGCAGAAAACTTCCTTATTCTAGGAAAATAGACATCCAAACACAAGAAGCATTTGGAACTCCCATTAGACATAATCAGATAAGAAATCTTCTCTATGACACGCTATGATCAAGACGTCAAAATACAAACAAAGAAACGATATTAAAAGCTATAAGAGAAAAAATAGAAATTCACTTACCAGGGCAAACACAGCAGGATAACATCAGCATTCTCAACAAAAACACTAACATGCAAGAAAGCATGGAATCGTACAAGCTCCGAGACCACTGCCAAGCAAGCTTAGTATAGCTAGAAAGTTCTCTCTTAAAATGGATGGAGAAATAGGGTATTTCCCAACAAGCACACACAAATGTGGTTCATAACCTCCAAGCCAGCATTGCAGAAGACACTAGAAGGAGTACTATACACAGAGGAGAAAGAAAAACCATCTCAACCATGACAGCACAGGAGAGAATAAATTTAACTAGAGAAGTGAGTGATTAAAAATAAAAAAATACTTAAGCCAGGCATGGTGGCATATGCCTTTAATTCCAGCACTTGGGAGGCAGAGGTAGGAGGATTGCTGTGAGTTTGAGACCACCCTGAGAATACAGAGTGAATTCCAGGTCAGCCTGGGCTACAGTGAGACCCTACCTCAAAAAAAAAAAAAAAAGTGTGAGAGAGAAATAAAAGAAAACTTATAAGAATACCATTATGTCCAAGACAGTTATCCAGCAACCCTCTAATAATAAGAAAGGAGAAAGAAAAGAACAAATAAGGAGGCTAGAAGGGTTTCTCAATGGTTAAGGCACTTGCCTGCAAAACCCAACGACTTGGGTTCAACTCCCCAGTACCCACGTAAAGCCAGATGCACAAAATGGCACATGCACCTGGAGTTTGTTTGTAGTGGCTAGAAGCCCTGGTATTCCCATTCTCTCCCCGACCCTCTCACAGGCATCCAAACATTGAGAAAACCACCAACAAAATTACATGAATTAGCATACATTTATCAAAATAATCCTTCATATGAATGGTCATAACTATCTAATTTAGAGATATGGAGTGGGGTGCAGAGATGGCACAGTTGGTAAAGCACTTGCTATACAATCACAAGGACCTGAATGTGTATACTCAGCACCCACATAAATGCCAAGTATGTGTGGCAGCCCATCTATAATTCCAGTGCTCAGGAGTCAAAGACAGGTGATCTCTGGGCCAAGCTGGCTAGATATGCTGGTGAGCTCTGGGTTCAAGCAATAGACCCTGTCTCAGTAAATTAGGTAGAGAGTGGTTAACAGACATCTGACTTAAATCTCTGGCCTCAACATGCATATACATAAAGATATACCCACACTCATGTGAATATGCATACATACTTACATGTAAGCACACACGCATACACATGGAAAAGATAGAGTGGCTAACTGGATTAAAAAAATAAGATCTAGGGCTGGGAAAACGGCCAATGGTTTAAAGCACTTGTTTGCAATAGCCTGCTGGCCCAGGTTAAAATCCCCAGTACACATTTAAAGCCAGATGCATAAAGTGTCACATGTATCTGGAGTGTATTTGCCCTGGTTTTTCTCTCTCTCTCTCTCTCTTTCTCTCTCTCTCCCATTGCAAATAAATAAATAATTAAAAAACAAAACTAGAAAAGATCTGTCTATTGCTTCCAAAAACATACCACACTGACAAAGATACCATCTGGAGTCATAGGATAAAGTCAATTAACCAAGCCAGTGTGAGCCCAAAACATGTCTATGTAGCTATTCTGATAACTGATTAGGTCAATGTCAAATCAAAGTTATTAGACTATGGAAAAAAGGCTATTATATGTTGTAAAAAAGGAGCAGTCTTTCAAAATTACATTACAATTATAAATATGTATGCACCACAAGTTGGGGCTCCCAGTGTCACACTACTGGATGTTAAAATGCAGGTAGGTCCCAATCCAGTAATAATGGATGACTACAATACCTCGCCATCACTAATAGGTACTTACCTATTTTTAGTCATCAGACTAAAAATCAATAAACAAGTTCAGAATCTGTACCATAAACTAAGTGGGCCTAAGAGACATTTATGAAATATTTCACTCAACAAAGCACAAAAATACATATTATTTTCACCAGGCCATACAATTTTCTCTAAACAGATCACATTTGATGTCATAAACAAGTGTTAAAGAGTACAAAATAATCTAAAGAATTTCTTGCATATTATCAGATCATAGGGGACTAGTGCCAGAAATCAGTGACAAGAGAAACCACACAAATTGTACAAATATTTGGAGACTGAACAATGAACTCTTGAATGACCAGGAGATCACTGGAGGACTCAGAATAGTGTCATAAAACTTCTCTGAGTCAAATGAGACTAAAAGCACAACTTATCAAAACTTCTGTGATACAGTGAAGACAGTTTTAAAAGGAATAGGTATAGCTGTGCATGCTTATTTATAAATCGATTCATAACAAACAATGAGACTAAAGCAGAAAATGACTTTTCCAACATAAAATAAAAAAGCCAGGGTCAGATGGATTCACTGCCAAATTATCTGAAACCTTGGAAGAAGAACTCATCCTTATTCGCAGCCTGTTCTAAAATAGAACGCAGGAGAGCATTACCCAATCATTCTGTGAAGCCAGCATTGTCTCTATGGCAAAACTGGATAAGGATGAGGGGGAGAGAGAGGGAAACTATAGAACAATTTTACTCTGCTTTTTACAGACTCTATGATCTCTTAATGATACCACATAATCCTAGTTTATTTTCCTTCTGAGAGAATAGATTATTTTTACAGTTGGCTCTTAATTTAGAGATGGGAGGGTTAAGAAGACATTAGGCTTTCTAGAAAGTGAAATGGGGGTTCACTTAGTATGAATATGAAAATGTAAATTAAATAGCAATCACTTATTCTTATAAATTTAGCTGGAAATAAGAGGCTGAAATTTTAGTGTGCACTGAGGTTCTGAGCCTTTTGTGTGAATTATCTTCATTTTATTCTCACAAGAGTCAGGGAATGAATATTGTTTTTTATTTTATTTTATTCAATGTTACATAGATTGAAAGTGGTAGAATTGAGTTAGAACACTATAAAACCTGATCCATGAGATACTTATTTTTTAGTCAGGTTAAAAAAAAATTCTAAGCTGGGCGTGGTGGCGCACACCTTTAATCCCAGCACTTGGGAGGCAGAGGTAGGAGGATTGCCATGAGTTCCAGGCCACCCTGAGACTCCATAGTGAATTCCAGGTCAGCCTGGGCTAGAGTGAGACCCTCCCTTGAAAAAACCAAAAAAAAAAAAAATCTATGTAAGTGACAGGGCACTTGCCTATACACAGGAAGCCCTGGGTTCAATTTTCATCACTGCAAAGTAAATACTATGTAGAAATGATTGTGAATATACTGGGTAGTCACGTACTTAGGTACTACCTGATATCTATAGTAAGATCGTAAGTGGATTGAAGAACATTTGTAAGATCTCAGTGAGGTATAGAGCTATTTTTCCCCTTCAGAACAAGTAGGGCTGGAGAGATTGCTCAGTGGTTAAGGAGCTTGCCTACAAAATCTAAAGACCTGAGTTCGATTATTAGTACCCATGTAAAGCCAGTTGCACAAGAGGGGCCCTGGTGTGCCCATCCTCTCCCCCCCCCCCTCTCTCTCTGCTTGCAAATAAATAAATACTTAAAAAAAAAGTCCAGTAAATGGTGTGATGCGTTGGAATTGATTGGAATGTAGGATTACCTAGGAGACAAACCTCTGGGCATGCTTTTGAGGAAGTTTCTGCAGTAGGTTGAGGTGGGATCACCCACCCTAGCTGAGGGCATGCTCTCCCATGAGTTGGGTCCCAGACTGAATCAAAAGGAGAAAGTGAGCTGGGCAGCAGCATTCCGAGTTCTCTGCTTCCTGACGATGGATAGGTGGAATGTGACCGGCTGCTTCTTGCTTCTGCTGCCGTTACGACGTCTGGTCATGATGGACTGTGCCCCAGCTGTCAGCCGTCCTTCCTTCAACTGCTTTCCTCAGGGATTCTTCTGCTACAGAAAAGTGGTGCTGGAAGTGGGGCTGTTGCTGGGAAAAACCTGACCACGTGGTCCTTGGGCATTAGCACTAGTTTGCAGAGGAACGTGAGTATGTGGGCTGGCGAAGCCATGGGATGCTAGAGGCAGAGCGTCATGGGCCATTCTGCTGGGAGTTTGTAAGGCCGCTATGCTGAGACAAATACACACTGTGGAAAGCATGCTAATGAGCTGTCAGCAGAAAAGAAGGGTGCTACTGGAAACTGGGCTTTGGGGGACAGAACCTGGCTTCCTTCTGCAAACGTCCTGAGAATTTGAGTGAGGCTAAATTTAAAAAATAATGGACTAATTTGATTAGTGGAGAAGATCTCTAGACAGCATAGCATTTGGGCTATGTCATGGTTACTGCTCACCGGCATGATCCAAATCTTCAGTGATGGAGAAAGAGAGAGAGACACAGAGAGAGAAATAAGTGGAGCAGATACGTGAGATAAATGTAGTTTGGCAAGGAAAAGTATGAGCAAGTTTGTAGTTACAGACGAGGCAGGACCCAACACAGCTGTGGGTGTTAACGTGGCAATGCCTTTGAAGGGAGTCCTGGCACACTGCACAGGGGGAACAGAAAAGGCTCCCCAGGTCAAGACCCCATCCCGCAAAGGTGCTGTCTTGTGAAAATCTCCACTCATTTGGAAGCAGAGAACCTGAACTAAGGATGCAGCGAAGGCATCCCCTGCCCAGTATTAACTGCTCACAGGAATGATTCCCAGCATAGCCTGGAAGGCTGACAGCAGCTGATGTTGCCGTGGCTTAAGGGGGCCACAGAGACATCCTGAGCTGGCAGCAGAACTTGGCAGCGTTATCCACATGGTATGAGTTTCATTGGCATGAGAGATCACGGAGACTTGTGCCACAGTTCCAGAGGGCTACCGAGATCAAGCAGCGTAAAGAAGGTTAGATTCTCTGCAAAGGGACCCCGAAATGCCCTTGTGTGAAGTTGTGAGGTAAAGTCGCGGCAGAACCCCCAGGGCGAGGCTGTCAGGATGATGGGGACGAGCCACAAGGAAAGCTGCACATATGGAGTGGAGCCAGCCTAAAAGAGAGGCTATGTGCGTTCAAGCTAGAGCTGGAGGGGTGGGGCTGCCCCAGTCCCTCTGCAGCCCAGTGATTTCATCACAAACCCCAGATGCTTTCATGGAGCTGCAAGGCGTCTATTAGTTACCCTGGTGGGTTCAGGTCATGCTCGGGTCTGATCGTTCCTTGTGCTTACTCTATGCCATTGCACAACGGAAGTTTGTAATTTTTTTTTTTTTTTTTTGGTAGGACTGACAGTTATAAGAGACTCTGCACTTATACTTTTGAAAAGTATTGGAACTGTTAAAAGTCTATTGGAACTTTTGAAGTTCAGCTGAAGGAGCCTATGGGGACAAGGGATGGATAATTATGGCCTCAAAATGATAAGATTGAAGCTGACCATGATGGCTCATGGTTTTAATCCAAACCTTGGAGAAATTGGGGCAGAAAGATTGCCATAAGTTTCAGACCAGCCTGGGCTACAGAGTAAGTTCTAGCCTAGGCTAGAGTGAACCCCTGTCTCAAAAGAAAAAAAGTGATATGTTTGGGTGTTAGGCTAACAAGAGGTGGATTTGTGACAATTAATATTGATCAACTCTGCAGGCTCTAGAGTGATTCAGGAGACAAACTTCTGGGCATGGCTGTTAGTTTATACATTGAGTTACTTGATCTGGAAAGACACAAACTAAATGTGGTTGGCATCATCCCATGGGCTGGGGTACCAGAATGAATAAAAGGAGAAGTCCACCCGAACACCAGCATTTTCCTCTCTCTCTCCCCTTCCTGATTACAGATGCAATGTGTTCACCTGCCTCAAACCCCTGCCACCATGATTTCCCTACCACACTAGACTGTATCCCTTGAACTGTGAGCCACAATACACCATTCCTTCTGTGGTGAATGTGATAGCCCTTATCAGGCAGATCCCTGCTGATTCCAGGCCTAACCTGTGTTTAGGGGTGATCCTTGAGTACAGCCGTAAGGTGTTGGGAGCAGTTGGAGCCCTAGAAAATTTGCGATACTGGCTGTTGAGAGTGCCTCTCTGCTTGGATCTGTGAAAGTGAGCCATCTTGTTTCACCACTCACGGTCTCCCCTGGAACTTGTAAGTCTGAAATAAACCCTTTCCTTCCATAAGCTGCCTCAGGCTGGGTGCCGATCTCAGCAACAGGAAGCTGACAACACCTTCCATAAATTGCCAGTTTCAGGTATTTTGCCCCAACAATGAAAAAAGGTAACTAATGCAAATGGATATTTTTGAGTTTGTTTATTTTTAATATCTGTGTTCCAACTCTTTCATTCTTATCCATTTTGGCAATGACAGTTTCTTGGAAGATCCAAAGAGGTGGGACTAATCACCTAGATTAGAAACAGGTAGATTATCGTATTAGCAGATGACATGACTTTGAACAAAGTACTCTCCCATATCTGCAGTTTCCCTTTTTTTTTTTTTTTTTTTCAAGGTGGGGTCTCACTCTAGCCCAGGCTGACCTGGAATTCACTATGGAGTCTCAGGGTGGCCTTGAACTCACAGCGATCCTCCTACCTCTGCCTCCCGAGTGCTGGGATTAAAGGCGTGCGCCACCACGCCCGGCTGCAGTTTCCCTTTTTGAAAGTAGGTTATTACCCAAGCATGATCCAAAAAACATTAAATTAAAAATCTCAGAAGCAAGCTGGACGTGGTGGCACATGCCTTTAATCCCAGTACTTGGGAGGCAGAGGTAGGAGGATCTCCATGAGTTCGAGGCCACCCTGAGACTACATAGTGAATTCCAGGTCAGCCTGGGCCAGAGTGAGACCCTACCTCAAAAAACCAAAAAAAAAAAAAAAAAAAAAAAAATCTCAGAAGCAACTCATCAGTTTTAAACTGTGTGTCATCTCTGTGCAACAGGATGAAATCTTATGCCACCCTGCTTCCTCCATCCTTCCCACTTATAACACGAATTATCTCTGTATAGCATATTTATGCTATATTTACTCTGTCTGTGATTTACTTCCTAGCCATCCTGTCAGGAAAACCTACCATAGTGGCATTGCAGGGTTGGTGTTCAAGTCACCTTTCAGGCTAACCTCAGATATATACCAAGATTTGTCTCAAGCAATGAAGATAAAAACAAAGCAAACAGAATATCACTATTAAATATTACTTATATTTCCACACACTAGCAATGATCAATCCAAAATTGAAAGTAAGAAAATAATTCCACTCACACTAGTATCAAAACAATGGAACAAAAGTCCTGAAAGGGCTTGGAAGATGCTCAGTGGTTAAAGCACTTGTCTTCAGAGTCTAATGATCTGGGTACGGTTCCCCAGTACCTACATCAAGCCAGATGCACAAAGTGCAGTGGCTGGAGTCCTTGGTGTGCCCATTCTCTCTCCCCCCACTCCTTGAAAATCAAAGGAATTTAAAAATAAATTAAAATGGTACTGACAAAGTGTTGCTTCAGTCAGAAGAAAGGCTTTAGTAGCACCTCACTTTATCTTTGTTACAGAAAAATCTCAAGGAAAGTTATGCCATGTTCAGATATCCAAAAATATCCTCAGCAAAAGAAACACCTTTGGAGGTATAATCATCCCTGATGCAAAGCTATACTAGAAAGCCATAGTAACTAAAACAGCATGGTACTGACACAAAACAGACTTATAGACTGTAGCAGACAGCTTCAGGTTCACTGAGATGAACTTCCAGACCAGGCACAGTTATGGAGGAAGGGATATTTATTGAAGCTAACAGATCCAGGGGAAGTTCCATAATGGCAGAAGAAACTGGCCTGCCTTCACAGGACCAAGGAGAGAGAGAGAAGCACAAGCCTAAAAGTCAAAAGCCACAGCACACTTCAGGAACTCCTGCTAGGCACACTTTGCATATCTTTAGATTGAAATCTGAAACCCACCACCACACCTTAAGATCCACCCAGTGACACTGCCTCCAGCCAGGTGGCTGCAGATGCAAACTACAAACAATAAAAAAACTGAATATATTGGGGGCCATCTATTCAAACCACCACAAGACAAATGGATCAGAATTGAAGAGATGGCCCTCAGTTTAAGTAACTATAGCTACTTAATCTTGACAAAGGAGCCAGTAATAAACACTGGAGAAAAGACAGTATCTTCAACACCTGGCACCAGACAAATTAGACAACCACATGTAGAAAAATGAAACTCAGCCCACTCCTCTCACCATGCACAAAAATCAACTTCAAATGGATTAAAGATCTCAGTATAAGACCTGAAACTCTGGAACAAAATTAGGGGGAACTCTCCATGATATAGAGGTAGAGATTGACTTCCTGAACCTCAGTAGCCCAGGAACTTAAACAATCACTCAACCACAGGGATCTCATGAAGCTAAAAAGCTTTTGTATAGACAAGCATACATAAACAGAGCCAACAGACTACCCACAGAATGGGAGAAAATCTTTTCCAACACTGACAGAGGCCTAATATCCAAAATCTACAAAGAATGTAAAAAAAAAAAAACTAAGCAATAAAAAAACTCAAACAATCAAATCAAAGAAATGGGTCAGAGAACTGAATAGAGAATTCTTAAAGGAAGAAATACAAATGGCTAATGCTCACTTAAGAAAATGTTCAACATCTTTAACCATCATGGAAATGTAAATTAAAACAACTATGAGATTCCACTTTACTCCAGTAAGGATGGCAATCATTAAAAAATCCAAATAACAATAAATGTTGGTGAGGTTGTGGGCAAAGAGGAACCCCTATTCACTATTTGTGGGAATGCAAACTTGTACAACCTCTATGGAAATCAATATGGAGACTCCTAGAAAAGATAAAAGTAGAGCTACCAACTGACCCAGCTATTCCTCTACTGGGCATCTACCATAAAGGCTCTACTCTTTACTGCAGAGATATTTGCTCAGCCATGTTTATAGCTGCTCAGTTCATAATAACTAAGAACTAGAATCAACCCAGATGCCCACTGTTTGAAGAATGGATCATGAAGATGTGGTCCATACACACGATGGAATTCTACTCAGCAGTAACGATACATGATATAATGGAATTTGTAGGAAAATGGGCAGACTTGGAACAGATCATACTAAGCGAACTCATACAAGTACATAAAGACAAACACTGCATGTTCTCTCTCAGCTGTGGTTCCTAAACTGGAACACCTTGAGTTGCAGGCATACCTGATAGGCAACTTGAGGGATGGATAATAGAGATGGAAGGGTTTTGGGGCAAGGGGAATGGAAGGTGGGGGAGATGCATACAAAACTAAATCCAAACTGAATTGATATCATAGAAACTTTTCTCCTGAACAATAGACTTAAAAATAAAATCCTGAATAGGAGTATAGGGGGTTGGTCTGGTAAGAAGGGCTCTGGAGAGGGTGGGATGAAGCCTAACCCTATAACGCTTAGCTTTGGCTTGCAACTCCTAGTACCAGAAATTGGTTATAATCCACATTGAGATGTTGGTCAAAGAGACCTACAAGGTCCCCAAAACAAGACAGTCTTCTGTCAAAGCACTTGATTACCCACCTGAGGTAAAAATGTAAGACCCTATTGCTGAAGACACCACAAGCTGTTGACACAGAACATTGAGAGATTTGGCTGGAATCTGGAAGGAAGACAGTTCCCAGATGGTTCACACACTAGTGCTAGAATGTATTCCATGAGCTGCTGGGGAAAAATGGCCAACAAGGTCATGTGCTAGCAGGGGACACTGCTATAGGAAAGCAACCAGCCAGACAAGATGTACACAGCGGTGCAATAGTGGCACCCAGCCTAGGTGGGTAACCAGTGGCTCTCTGATTGGGTATGAGGTCTGCTCAGTGGAAAGAAACCTCTAGCTAGAACTGGGATCTGAGTAAGAATCCTATGGAGACCAAGATTACAGACTCTATTGAAAAGCTCCCACTAGTTTTTGGCCTAAAGAGAACCTACACTCATCAAAATCTCTCTAAATTATAAATGCTTGTCACTTTTAACCTATGCTGACCTCACTCTCCATTAGAAAATCAGTTTTTCTTTTTTCAGAGAGCAGCAAGAACTAAGGGAAACCATAATCTCTCCCTGGCAGGAGATGAACCACCCCTAACAGAGCAGCCAGGGCCCAAGTGAAACCTCAGAGGAACTGGCAAGATGAGCAAGAGCGCTGCTTCTGTGGCGAGCCTGGCAACCTGAGCCAGGGTGACGGAGACAGACCCTGGGGATCCTCAAAAAGTGCCGAAGCAGAAATCTAGAAGCTGCTGAGTGTTCAACACTAAAGCAGACTTCAAACACATTCATCATGGCTCAGGGAATTTTGTGGAATGGGGTGGAAAGAGGGTGACAGCCACAGGGTGGGAGGGAATATCCAGAGGCACAGCCCTCCCCACAGTAAGAGACTGCTGCTCTCACAACTCCATGATGAATACCAGCAATCCAACTAAGCGGGGCGGGGGGACCTCAGTAGAATGGGGGCAGAGGGGTGGAAAATGATGGTACCAACACATGATATGTCCATACAAAGTTTCTACTTAATAATAAAAAAATGTGCCATGGTAGCATATGCTTATAATTCAAGCACCTAGAGCCTGAGGCAGGAGGGTTGTGAGTTCAAGGACAGTATGGACTATATAGCAAGACCTTGTCTCAAAAGAATAATTCTCAAAGAAGTCATACATGACTATAAGATGTGCATATATCAGATAATCGGATGAAAGAATTTGGACTAATTGATGAACTGAACACTAAAAGGCACCATAGTGCTGAGAAGTTATAGAGGAATATTCCACAATGAAATATCTCTATCATATCTTCAAAGGCTGTGGATCCAATGCAGCAGAGGTGGCAGAAAGAATTTAAGAGCCAAAGGAAGGGTAGGACCACTTACAATGCAATCATTCAGACACAAATTGGCCTAAATATCTATGACCTCAAAGTGCCTAGCACTACCTTCATAAGACCCTCATAATATGATGACATCAAAATAAAAGAGACACTAACTGATAAAGGGAGGGAACATGATGGGGAGTGGAGTTGTGAAGGAGAAAGGGAGGGAATTATTATGGGTTATTGTCTGTAATTATGGAAGCTTTCAAATAAAAAACTTTAAAACATAAAAAAAGATATTTAGCTATTAAACAACTTTGAGAAATGACAAAATAATTTTCCATTCACATATAATTAAAGTGAAATTTAAATGCATGCTATATTTATATAGGTTAAGATTTATGTTCAAAAACAATAGTCCTCTTCTTTGGGAAGTTGGACTGAATGTTATTCACTCTATGAGGTTTCATGCAAAAATTATGAGGCAGGTGCTGAAGAGGCTTGTGCTGAAAAACATCTCAGTCTTGGTCCTTGACTTTGTGGTTGTCAGAGTCTAGTGACAGTCAAATGAGTCACAGCATAAGCTAAGGCCACAGGAGGAGCCAGAGGTAAACTCAAAAGTGTAATTTGAAGTGAATTTAATAATAGAAATATTTACAAACAAGTGGCTAGAATTAAGGAAGCTGCAAGATGTGACGAAATACCCATGTACTAACAACAGCAAGAAGGTATTCCTGCCCCAAACGCAGAAAGTTGCCGTCATGGGAGGGGCTTCCAGGCAAAAGCTGTGCCCTCAAGTAGAATAACGCAGAGTCTGGGACCGTGGGCTGTCAGAGAGCAAGTGGTGGAACATAAATACCTTAACACGCTTTTCCCCACCCCCACGACCTTCCGATCTCAGGACTTCCACTGGCCAAATCCATCTGGAAGCCGGAGGACAAGGGCCTGTGCTATCAGCCTCCGGAGACGCAGAACACGATAGAAAAGGGCAGAGAAAGGGGCTAAGACGGCCCGCAGAGAACATGGGACATGGAGAGGTAAGAGACACGGCGACAATAAAAGAGTAACCGTGCTACGTTTGAACGGAGTCTTGGATGTTGAGTGACGCCTTGACAGGTTGCAGCATTGATGCTGAAGGGAATAGCATGTACAGGCATGGTCACAAAGGGAGCGCTTGCTGAAGCGCAGGCAGGAAGCTCCATGCGTGGGGAGTTGAGTGCGAAGGGCGGGGGTTATGAAAGGAGTTATAAAATGAAGGTGGAAAAACGTGTTTTGCGGGTAGGTCACTTCATGAAGCGACTGTAAAACTTAGATTCTAAGTTTGGCAGCTGTGACAGAGAACCAAAATAACACATGAAGTTATTTCTCACTTAGATCACAGACTGAGCCGGTGAGCACTTCTGCTCTGAGAAGTTAACCAAAGCCCACTCTCATTTCATCTGGTTGCCCTGTCCTTGTCCCCATGATCCAGGACTCAGCACTATGTCCACATTCTAGTCAGGATGGTGGCCCTCGTGTTTCTTATGGAGACAAGCTGGAAGTTACTTGTTAGCAACAGTAGCTACGATCTTTGCTAGTCAAAAGTTGGTCACAAAACCACATGCTGTTGTGAAGGAATCTAGGAAATGCAGCCTCTAATCTGAACAGAAAGGTGTCCTGAAGAAATGGAGGGAATGGTGAGTTATCCAAAGAGAACCAGTATTCACTGCCCCAAATATCTTACTGTGTTTTCAAGGCAAGTTCCTGGAGGTCATGAAAGGATGGAGTTGGAAGTCAGCATGGGGGAGGACAAGCCAGGAGAAAAGTAGAACTCTGTGGTTAGAAAGAGTCTCTAGTGATGGAGTCTGCTTGCAGAGTGACATGAAATGAGACAGCGTGGAATCAGGGCCCACAGGACCACAGGCCTCACACGCTGAAACCACCGCGGGGCTGTTGTCACCGGATCCTATACCATGGACGAGTTACTTTTATCATCGCGTGTATAACTAGAGAAAACAGAGCTACTCGTCAGAGACCCCATCCTGATCCATGTCTAGACTTGGAAACTTAGACCATGTAGAGCCAGGAGACGGGCTTACAGCACACTTTTAACCACAGGCCACTTCTGGAGGGCTGGTCTGCTCAGCGTACCGATGGTGGGTGTGATTTATGGCCGTCTGTGTACTCAGCAGCCTCTACGACCTTCCTCCACAGTGTCCTTTGCCTGGATAAAATCACTCCACTCTATGTCGTCTTTTTAATCCTCTTTTTTTTTTGTAGTCAAGTATGAAACAATTTCCAATGAATTCAACTCTTTTTTGCTCATTGTTTATTCCCTGATGACTGAATAATAAATCTGGAAGTTTAAAGATTGCGAGCTGCTGGTGTGTGCACACAACACTGAACTCTTACATCCAGGTTTTCAGCCCGGCCTCAGATGAACCTTTTTCTTTCCTTTTTTAAACACATAACATTTAGGTCCCCAAAGTTAATCACATGGGTCTTCAATTAATCATTTATATCCTCCAAATCATGTGGAATCATCTAATTGGGCACATGAGGAGATAATTTTACATGCCAGAGAGAATGGTAATGAAGCAGTTATGCATAAAACTAGTCCTTTAAAAAAGACGAGGAGATGCTTCAGGAAGGTCCTGGAGTTGTGGCCGCTAGTGGTCCATGTACCTATCTGTGTATCTTACCTTCATGCACTCAAAAATTCCTACAAGGTGTCAATCTCTGGGGAACTCCCTAGTGTTCAAAGATTACCATAAGGCAGTTAATACATCAAAACTGGAACAATTTCATGTGAGTCATAGCTGGGAATAAGAAAGGGAGGGAGATTATGTGCCAGCATTGTGTAAAGCTCTACGTGTGTACTCTTACTCCATGACGGGAGAAGACAGGCCAATACCACGGCAGTAGGAGAAAACAGTTCCAGAGATCACTGTAACCCTGTGTCCTCAGTCCTAGACTGAAAATAGGAACCCAGGAAATCGGAGTGTCTGGGGTGGGGAAGGAGAGCTTTGCCAAGGAGCTCACGTATCAATTAGGCCCTAATGAATAATTGGAGTTGCCCGGGTAGCAAGGCGGGAAGAATAGGGCAGGTGAGAGGAACAGCGTGCACAAAAGGGTGGAGACTGAGAAGCGCGGCTGGCTTAGACAGCGTCACATGGCTCCTTGTAGCGAGCTTTGAAAGTGCGTGAAGCGGAGAGACAGGAAACATGGTGGGGATACAACATGTAAACCAAGGTGCTTGACTTGTGTTCTGCATAGTTGATGGGCAGCTCTTGAAAGTCTATAAGCATGAAAGCAACATGATCATACCTATGTTTCAGAAAGACACCTGGGTGTAGTAGTCAGGGCTCTCCAGAACAGAATGAATAGAATTCAAATATGTGTCCTACTTGTGGATTCTTAGGTTGGTTTATACAACATGTCCTGGGTAGTCCAAATAAGGCTGCCTGGACACTGGAGCTGGGATTGAGAACTCAGTGCATGAGGCTAGATCTGACACAGAAGGCCTGGAGGATTCTGAGACAGCTGCTGGTCTTCAGCCCATGTTGGAAGACGGATGGAGCTGGGTTCTGATGGCCATGAAGGACGACCTCAGAAGCAATGACCACAGGAGAGACATGCTCACCATCACTGGAAGTGAAGCCAAGCACTGCTTTTTCCCTGGGCTTCTTTACATGTGGGTTGCAGCCAGAAGGTGTTTCCATGCTCAGGGAGAGTCTTCCCCTCTGAGATTCCTTCCTGGGACTGTCCTCACAGACCCACCCAGAGGCCCACCTCTTAGTTGATTCTAGGTTTAATCAAGATTAACTATCATGGTAGTGACCAAGAGGGGTGACTCAAAATTTGTCACAGTACTGATCTAACAGACTGTTCATTGCTCAGTGCTAAATGGAACATCTACATCTCCTTCTCTAAAGCCCAAGGAGCATTGTGAAAGGCGAAAAGAAGAACCTGTAAGAGCCAGAGCACGGGGAGGAGTGCTTTAGAACGCTGTCTTCTGGACATAAGCAGGCCACTGCATTTATGACCACGTCGCAGCTGTTGTTACCTGCAAAAGCTCTGGACAGTGTTGGGTCCATCAGCATTGCATCGTGGAAGGGAGGTGGGGAGGGAGGACAAAGGGGATTCTAGTACAAAGTTGTTATGTACATATGTGTTATCAAAGTTGTCAAAAGAAGTTTTAAAAAAAACACTGGGGAAGATAAGGAAAGTGGGAAACAACTAAATTAACCTTTTAAAGTTTTCTTAATTTATTTGTTTGCAAGGAGAGAGAGAGAGAGAGAGAGAGAGAAAGCGAATAGGCACAGCAGGGTCTCCAGTCGCTATAAACAAACTCCAGGCACATGTACCACTTTATGCATTTGGCTTTATGTGGGTACTGGGGAATTAGGTCGTAAGGCAAGCACCTTAACCACTGAGCTATCTCTCTAGCCCTAACTTCATCTTTTTAAGTAGCAAGTATCTGTTGATTACCTACTATATGCCAGGTATCTTCAGTGATTGGAAACATGGCATTGAGTAGATCCATAGATATTTCATGTGTGTGTATAATGGTCACTCAGGTGGGGCTGGGGAGATGGCTCAGTGAGTGGGTCAGAACACTTGTTGCACGAGGGCCACAGGTTGATCTCTAGCCCCATGCGCAGGCAGGTGTGGCCCTGCTTGCCTGCAATCCCACTGCTAAGGTGTGCAGGACCAGCGGGATCACTGGGGCTTCCTGTTTAGCCAGTCTAACCAAAAAAATGCATGAACTCCTGATGCAGTGAGAGCCTGTCTCAGGGAAGTAAGGTGGAGGAGCAGGAGCAATCAAGGAAGACATCTTAGATCCTGTAGAGAGCCGAGAGGTGACCGCCATTACTAGATGGCGCTGACATCCGGCCTCGGCCCTGGTGAACAAGTAGAATAGCGCATGTGCAAGTGGCAAAAGCGCGCCAAGTCACTGCCCAGCCCGGGCATATGAGCGTCATATGAGCGCGCAGCCAATCAGCAGAGTACACGCCACCTAGGGGCTATATAAGCGGCGCCATTTCGGGGCTCTGGGTCTTCCTCTTTCATCTGTTCAATAAACGCTTGCTGCAGAAGGATCCTGGTGCCTGCGTGCGTTCTTGCTGGCGAGACGACTACGCGGGCTACAACTGGTGCCGAAAAATCCGGGACGCCGGGTGCCTGTCATCGCCGGCGCCGAGGAGACCCCCCATTCACGGGGAAGGATTCAGAACTGCAGGACTGAGGTAGGTTCTGAGAGGCATGTTTGGTCTTGACTTGTCTCATCTTTCATCCAAATTGGTAGGAGCAATTTTTGCTCTCCCTATTGTGATGGTGGCTCTCGTTCTCTTCTTTGTGAACATGGGAGCCTCACATTCGGAGCTACAAGACAGCATGTCAGAAACAGAACGGGATAAAAGGTTAGGGGCCCTTGAGGAAAAAGAAAAAGACGTCTCTAAGAAAAAAGGCCTTTCCGCGGACGCTAAGTCCACAGAAAAGAAAGACAAGGGAAAAGACGCCCTGGGAGAGAAACATGAGAGGGAAAAGAGAAGTCCAAAAAGGAGGCTTCTTTATCCGATAAAAGAATTGGAGGCTTTAGGAATTGATAGCTCAGAGTCTGAGGATCTTAGTCCCTCCGAGGAGGAAGAATTAGATGGCGAAGCGGCTCGCTATGGGGAGGAGAGATATTATTTTGATGAGCTACCGCAAAATCGAAAACAAAAGAAGATAGGAGATAAGAACCGCGCGGCTTTTCAATCTGCCGCCCCTGCCATTCCCAGTGCTCCTCCGCCTTATGCCGGCAAGCATTGTTCAGATTCCTTCCTTTCAGAGGGGGACAGAAGGAGGTGCTTACAAGCCTTCCCGGTGTTTGAGGCTGCGGATGGAGGCCGCGTTCATGCGCCGGTAGAGTATGCCCTCATTAAGGAACTTGCTGAATCAGTTAATAAGTATGGAGTAGATGCTAATTTTACAGTCATGCAGCTTGAGAGACTCGCCACTATGGCAATGAAGGAAAGACTGCAGAGGATTTTGTTGGAACTGGGCTATTGGAATAAGGGCTGGCTGCGTTCTGCTGCTGAGGTCCAGAGTGTTTGATCAAGGTTAAATTTGTAATGGACTGATGTGCTTGGCTAGAGATATTGGACTGAGAGATTTAAGATTCTAAGCTGGAAAACCTCAAGCAAGTTAAAATTACAGGCACTGAGACTGGTTTTAGGTTACTGAACCTGCTATTGTCAAACACATTAGCAATCTTAAGGAAGAGGGTCCAACTGCTTTACATTAAAACAATGGAAAGGATGCCTGAGGAAAGGCTATCATAGAAATGCAAACACTTTTGGAAAGAGTTGACTGGAGGAGGAACCTGCTTTTCAAGGCTATTGAACTTGAACTGCAGAAGTTTGATGTTTGTTTGATGGTGGTTGAGTTTACATTGTTTTAGTCTCTCCTTGCTTTAATCCCAGAGGAATTCGCCCATTACAAATTTGGCAGATGGATGTTACTCACGTCCCATCTTTTGGCAAATTACAATATTTACATGTTTCCATTGATACTTGTTCTGGAGTTATGTTTGCTTCCCCATTAACCGGGGAGAAAGCAGCCCATGTTATTCAACACTGCCTCGAGGCGTGGAGTGCCTGGGGGAAGCCCAAAATTCTTAAAACTGACAATGGACCAGCTTATACTTCTCAAAAATTTGGACAGTTCTGTCACCAGATGGGAGTGACCCATTTGACAGGTCTCCCATATAATCCTCAAGGACAGGGTATTATAGAACGGGCTCATCGCACTCTAAAGTCTTATTTAATAAAACAAAAAGGGGGAGTCGATGAGGCTCTGCCCTCAGTCCCACGAGTGACTATATCCATAGCACTCTTTACTCTTAATTTTTTAAATTTGGACAGTCAGGGCCATTCGGCGGCTGACCGTCATTGCTCAGAGCCTAACAGGCCACAGGAGATGGTTAAGTGGAAAGATGTTTTGACTGGTCAATGGAGAGGCCCGGATCCTATTTTAATAAGATCCAGGGGAGCTGTTTGTGTTTTTCCACAGGAAGAAGACAATCCATTCTGGCTACCAGAACGCCTAACACGTAGACTTGTGAGACCTGACGAATCATCGAGATCCTGTGCAGGAGCCGAAGAAGTGGACAAGATCCATTATGAAGACCCTACTCTACTAGAGTTGACCCCTCCCTAGCTGTGGGCCTGACATCCTGGATTTCTTCAGCCTTCTCTTTCTTTAAGGAATGGGTAGGAGTGGCGCTGTTTGGTGCAGCCCTATGTTGTGGCTTAGTGTTCCTGCTTTGGTTGTTCTGCAAGCTCAGAGCTCAATAGCAATGTGACAAGGCCGTTATTGCGCAAGCACTTGTGGCTATGGAACAGGGATCATCTCCTGAAATTTGGTTAATTAATTAGACTGAGACCCTCAGTCGATGCACCTCAAGGGTTTAGCCCATTGCACTGAGTCGATGGGAGATCTAAGTCTAATCAGCCCTTGCCTAAGTGGCTGCAGCACCAAAATATGAGATTGACAGCCCTTGCACCCCCAGGAACAATATTCCATTGCACAGGGATGGGTGTTAACTCCCCTTTTTGTCTCTCCCTTGGCCTTTGCACTCAGAGGACTTGTCTCCATTGCACCTGATAAGGTGAGGGAGTGAGCTCTTGATCGCTTATTCCCCAAGGAAGGAATTTGCTTGATCGAGCATAGGGTTGTTTGGTGCTGCGCTGGCTGGGCTATGAGGCAGTTGTCATCTTATTAAAACAAACAGGGGGAGATGTAGAGAGCCGAGAGGTGACCGCCATTACTAGATGGCGCTGACATCCGGCCTCGGCCCTGGTGAACAAGTAGAATAGCGCATGTGCAAGTGGCAAAAGCGCGCCAAGTCACTGCCCAGCCCGGGCATATGAGCGTCATATGAGCGCGCAGCCAATCAGCAGAGTACACGCCACCTAGGGGCTATATAAGCGGCGCCATTTCGGGGCTCTGGGTCTTCCTCTTTCATCTGTTCAATAAACGCTTGCTGCAGAAGGATCCTGGTGCCTGCGTGCGTTCTTGCTGGCGAGACGACTACGCGGGCTACAAGATCCCCCTCTGGCCTCCGCATGTGTGCACATGGGGTGAGCACCTGACACACGTAAACCACACACACACACCCCCCCCACAACCATAAGAATAAAAATTAAAAGTCATCCAGGTAGTAGTAAGCACTACAGAGAAAGTGCAGTGGGAAAGACTTGGCAGTCAGGTGACCCCTTCCGCCTCTAGAGGATGGTGCCCCTCGGTATCAAGGGAGCACGTAAGCCCCTTAGGCAGAGAGCTGCTGGGGATGAGTGAGCAAGGCAGGCGTGTAGCTGTGACAAGAGAACTTAGGAGGAGGACTTGCAGGGGTGAAGCCCCCGCCACGAATTATGAGAACTCTGCAGACCTCAGGAGGGCAAGGAAATCCTCATAGTTACATAAACGGCCCAGAGGGATGCTGATCACCATTAACATATCACTCAGAACACAAAGTCACTTGCTTAAGAGCATTTGAATTTCATAGGCTAGGACAGGATTCCCTTTAACAGGTCATTGTCAGGCTACAATTTTGGAGACAGGTAACTAAATTATTTTCCGCTATCACCCAAGACCAGCAATCTTGAATTTAAGCAGCGAGGCCCAGTTATTATTTTGAAGTCAACAGAACTTGTTCCTTTGTTTCCTCTGTTGTTTCAAAGCACTTATTTCCTTTTCAGATGCTGGAGTATAAACTTGAGGATCACATTCAAGGAACATTGCCCGCAATCCTGAAAGGCACACTGGTTGGATGGCACTGTTGGAAGCCCTTTAGCAAGCCAGTAAGATGAGTGAGACCGAGAAAGTGTCTGTTGACCGTGGTCTAGCTGAGTGCATTACACACGCAGGATAAGATGGAAGGCAGAATGTGGAATGAGATCATTAGTGTGCACCATCCCGGTACTGTAGTCAGACCACTCACACACATAGTTAATGTACTGAGCCCACCTTGAAATGCCCCGCAGCCCCAAGGGAACAAAGTAGGAGAAGAAATCAGCGGGAAGGGAAGCGGCCAAGTGATGCGTACTGCTGTCAATGTCGCAGTCCATCCCGAACGGCAGAACACAGCGAACAGAGAAAGTTCTTGAGTGCGTGTTCAGCTACCGACCACCCGACTCTGTGGCAGAAAAGCAAGGAGGAAATTGATGTATCATTATAGGCTGTATCAATAATAAATTATAGCAATGCCTTGTATACCTTGTGTCTGAGAAGTTGTTCCCTGAATTTGTTTGAAGTATCAATATTTATGATTACATATTTGACCACTCAGTGCCAAAGAGAAACATAAATATTAACACAGTCTTAAATCATTTGTTTTTAAAAGAGTGCTAATACTTAAAATTGGTTAAATTAACACTATGAGTCAAAAGATGGAAACAAGAACTTTTAGAATTAATGATAGAAAAGAAGGAATATTTTTTCCTGTTCTTTAATAAATAAAAAAATTGCCTGGGAGTAAGCAATTTATTCATAGCATGCATAAAGGAACATCTCTAGAAATCAAATATTCCATCAAAATTCTAGGCATTATGCTTCAGCTGAAAGAATTTCATGGTTTAGAGTAAAAACATTTCATTCCAAATCTTTGTACCTTTTAAGTTTGAAAAAATATTTCCTAAACTCTCCTAGCAGCGCACTGCTTGGTTGTAGAGTAAAGAACTTATCCAGTTCACCTAATCGCGATCAGACATTTATTTAACGGTTAACACCCATGTGTGCAATATGCTGACTGGTCAAGGTACTGCAGATCAAGGACATCCACCCTGAGGAACATAAGGACGTGAGTTTAAAGTGACAGTACAAAGGGCCAATCTCTGCTCTCTGCTCAAGAGGTCCCAAGGGAGAGATGACCATGTGTTAGAGGAAATCAAGGCGGGCTTCAAAGACAAGCAACATCTGACCTTGACATTGATGGCTAGGAAGGATTTCATCTGGCAAAAAAACGGTGTTGGTTTGAATAGGACGTGGAAGGTGATTCAAGGGAAGTTGGACTTCTTTGAGAGGAACGGCTCTCGTTTCCCTGGAGCACTGGGCTGCAGTCAAGGGGTCTCTGGGCTCAGATGTCAGCCTGAGAAGTCAGCAGAGAGGCTGTGCTGAAATCAGTGTGACCTGATATGATGTGACATCGCTGTTTATGCTCTGATGCCCAAGCTGTTATACTCAGCTGCATTCGCCTGTTGAAAAAGTAAGGGTGGATCTTCAGCCCCTGGGGAGAGAGGGCTCGGAGTGACGAGTTTACTTGGAGAACAGAGCACAGAGGCTTCATTTGGATATAGCTCCCCTGCTCCTGAACCACACACAAGGGCAGTGTCAGTAGAGTAGGGCCTCTGTGCCCTGGCTACTTAGGTGTCATTTGAGCCACTGCATAACTGAAACTTTTGTCAAATTAGAACCTTACAGTAAAAACTCTTATTTGATGAGATCAAGACAAAAAAAATGAGTAAACTAGTTAACTACACTCGTGTTAAAAGACAGAAATTCTAAAAACTACAGGTGTAATAAAATGTGCATATTCACTTGACAATGTTTCAATGTTATCTCCTCTCCCTAGTGGTGGAATCTTTTTGTATAGATCGCATACGTAATGCACGCATTTCCAGTCTCACTTTCTCTGGAGTGAATCAGGCGTTTGGAGACAAGCAGAGTCTAGAACCTGAAGGGCCTTTTATGACTTTCGCTCAAGCTTTTAAACTTCCCTTGCTTGTACCTGTTACAATCACCATAGCACTCAGTCTCTAGTGACAGAATAACAACTATACAATTTTTTAGAAAAATTATTTATTTATTTGCAAGCAGAGAGCAAGAGAGAGAGAGAGAGAGATAGAAGAGAGGCAGAGAGAATGGGCACGCCAGGGCCTCCGGCCACTGCAAACAAACTCCAGATTCATGTGCTCCTTGTGCATCTGGTTTATGTAAGTCCTGGAGAATCAAGCTTGGGTCCTTTGGCTTCGCAGACAAATGCCTTAACCGCTAAGCCATCTCTCCAGCCCACATTTTTGCTCTCCTAATTTGGTGAGTTGGCATATAGTTCGTTAAAATATGCTTAATTTAATTAATTAGAGTACTACAAGTCTAATTAAGCCAAACATGCTTGGGAGCAGACACAACAGACTCTTGGTCAGTAACGAAGAGCAGAGCGGAGCAGGAGCGTGTGGGCGCGCTGAAGCGTCGCTGGTTAACCACACTCCCGTGTCCCACAAGCTGTGTACACAAGGGCCTTCGGGTCACAAGCGCTGGAGCCGCTCTGTGAATCTGACAAGCTCGTAAAGTGGAAATCAGTTGCAAACTTCTACTGTACAGTTAGTTAGGCGGTTAGTTTATATATATTTAACTTTCCATAATGTGTTGTGCAGCTCTAAAGTAACATCATTAACGGCTGCTTGAGCACACACAGCCGTACACATCTCCAAAGACAATAGACATGTTATCAACAAGATATAAAGGAAATTTTGATCCTGCCCGTGTTGGGAGATTCCTTCTCTTTATTAGTATTCATGAGTATCCTGCTCTGTGCTGCGGTATCCACATACCAGGCCCTTTACATTCATCAGTATATATACATCAATCCATGTAAACGCCACAGGTTCTTCTAAGAACTAGTGACATGATGAATGTAGAATATTAAGCACAGATCTAACAAGTTTGGTTTCAGTTCATTTTGCTTCTGAAGTCAGATGTCCAAAATTCCTCTTCAAAACCTCATCCGCCAGAGCCAGGGCCAGGGCATGGAGACACATGCCTGTAAACTCAGCCCTTGGGAGGTGACGGCAGGAGCGGCAGGAGTTCATTCTCCGCCACATAGTGTGTTTGAGGCCAACCTAGGCTGCATGAGACCACCTCCAAAAAACAAGTAGACAAACAAAAATGCTCATCAACCAGCCCATGTCTGCCTGTAATCCCAGCACTCTGGCTGAGGCAGAAGGACAGAATCATGAGTTCAAGGCCAGCATAGGCCACATAGTGGCCTTTACTGAAATGCTAGACTATATAATATAGGCCCTGCCTCAAAAATCCAAGAAAGGGGCTGAAGAGATAGCTTAGTGGTTAAGGCACTTTCCTGCAAAGCCAAAGAACATAGGTTTGATTCCCCAGGACCCACGTAAGCCAGATGCACAAGGTGGCGCATGTGTCTGGAGTTCGTGTGCAGTGGCTAAAGGCCCTGGCATCCCCATTCTCTCCCTCTCTCTCACTCGATCTGCCTCTTTCTCTTTCTTGCTCAAATAAACAAAATTAAATTAGGGCTGGAGAGATGGCTTAGCTGTTAAGCACTTTCCTGTGAAGCCTAAGGACCCTGGTTCGAGGCTCGATTCCCCAAGACCCATGTTAGCCAGATGCACAAGGGGCACACACATTTGGAGTTCGTTTGCAGAGGCTAGAGGCCCTGGCAGGCCCATTCTCTCTCTGTCTCTCTCTCTGCCTCTTTCTCCCTGTCTGTCACTCTTAAATAAATAAATAAATAAATAAACAAAAATTTTTAAAAAATTAAATTAAATTAAAATGAATTAAAAATCCAGGAAAGAAAATGCTTATCAGCCAGCTTGAAATAACTGAGCTAATTCAAGTATCAGAATAAAAAAAAAATGACAGGAATTGATTAATAAATTGAATTCATAAAATTTCTATGAATTTACAGATAGTAAATAAACTTTAAGACAAGGCAGAGATGGGAAGTTCTACTTTACTGAAAAATGCTAACTGATACATGTAGACAGACTATTAGAAATAGGAATCATTTTGCAAATATCACAGAATTTCCATATTCAGTCAAAAATCACTGGTGGGTACTAAAAGCCTGGCTAAAAGAACAGAGGGGCCAACACACCACACACTGCTTGCACATTGTGCTAATTGCTGCACCATTCATGACAAGATAGGGGAGCAGCCTGGATGCCTATTAACAGATGAATGGATAAAGAAAATGTGGAGCATATACACAGTGACTTTTTTTAGCTGTAAAGAAAAATGAACTTATGACATTCATAGGAAAATGAATGTAACTGGAGACCATTATGTTAAGCAAAATAAAGCAGAGCCAGAAAGATAAATATTGCATGCTTTCTCTCAAATACAGAAATCTATCAACTTTCTGTCATCAATCTATGTAAGTATTATCTACTTATGACACAAAAATGAAAAGGCTACTATGATAGGAGAACAGGTCTAAAGATGAAGAGAGAGGAACAAGAGAGGGAGAGAGAAATGGAATATATGTGTCATGAGAGCAGAAAGAGGACTGTTTGAGGAGGAAGAGAGTTAGCAAGAGGGAAGAGAAGGATGGGGAAGATTAGTGACGCAGTCAAGTATGAACAAAATATCATGATATATAGTATGAAGATGCCATAATGAGCCCACTTCTTTGTATGCTCACCAAAAAAATGAAGAGAGAGAGAGAGAGAGAGAGAATATGAAACATTTAGTTTCACAGGGAGAAATCTGGCAAATATCATCTATACCAAGAGATTACATTTTGCATCCCCACTGAGATGCCAACAGATGACAAGGAGGTCATAATTTGATGTATAAAGTATCCCCTGCTATTAATGTTTCCCGATGTCCCAGTTTAACCTGAATTTAATTGTGAAAGTCTAGTCCAAACTGAGAAGCATTCTGGAAAATAAAGTTGCATTGCTAGCATTGCTAACAACAAATTGTGTATCTCACTGCTGCAAAAGGAAAAAGGTAGGCTAAAAAGACTGAGGAGACAAGTATGAAAGATTTAATATAGCCTTATGGTATAATATAACTATGTAACTATACTAATATTAAATTTCTAGAATTATGGTTGTGTAAGGGAATGTCTTTATTCCCAATGGTAAGGTATCAGTAAAATAATAATGCGCGTCTATGAAAGCACACGCAGGCAATGTATACATATATAAGCTCACACACTTACCTTCTCAGAGATATAGGAAAAGCAGCTTTGACAATATGTTAACAACCGAGGAATCTAGAGAAAGATTATGAAATTGTACCACTCTTGTAATTTTTCTGTAGGTTAGTAATTTTGTAGAATAAAAGCTTTGGAAGATAAACCCTTATCTGTAGCTTTAAGCACCACTTTTCCAGTTTGTAATTACACAGATCCCCGTGACATTGGGCCTTCTAAAACAGAATCTTCAAAATTACCCTTGGCCTATTATCAGGAAGATGTTTGCTCTGTGGAGCTCAGTCTCTCACACAGCAACCATTCACAGCAGAACGTGCAAAACCAAGGATTTTCGCTTGCAGAATAAAACAGAAGCAGCCCTGGCACCTTCAGGTAGATTACATGCAGATCTTAAGGAAATGTGGTAACAGCGGAAGATAAAGTGAAGTTCTGGCCTTCTGACAGAACTGTGGGGCACTTGCCAGAATCCTGCTAACTTCATAGACTATTAAGCTAGTCATCACCGTTCCCCATAGAGTGCTTCAACCTGAAGTATAACTGTTGAAGAGATTAGGAAAACTCAAGCAATGCAAAAAAACAGGTATGGGCTGTGAAGATGGTTCAGTAGATAAAGCACTTAAGGACAAGTATTGATACCTGAATTCATATTCCCAGAGCCCAGATAAAAGCTGGAAGCTGTGTGTGGAAGGGTGTAATCCTCATATGCCTAAAGCAAAAAGGGAGAAGGAAGAGACAGGAGAATTTCGTGGGAGCAATCTCAATTATGGTATAATAAAATTTTATTTTTCTTATTTTTATAAAAATTTTAAATTTACTATAATGGAAGTGTAACTTTTATTACACTTTTTTTTTAAAAAAAAAAACAAAAAGACAAAAGCTAGGGATGTAGCTCAATGGTGGAGTACTTTCCTAGTGTTTGCAAAACCCCGGGGTTGATTTCCCAACACTGTGGAAAACATATTTAAAAAGAGGCTCTCTGGGCAAGGTGCTTGAACAAGCATGAGGACCCAAGTTCAATGCCCAGCTCCCACGTGAAATGCTGGGGGTGGTACTGCAGGCCCATAACCCCGGCGCTGAGGAGGCAGACATGGGGATCCCCTGGGGGTCACTGCTGGTTAGTCTAGCCAAGTCAGTGAACTCTGAGTTCAATGAGAGACCCTTTCTCAAGAACACAGAGGAGAGCAACTGCGGAAGGCACCCGACATTCCCTCCTGGCCTCACATGCACACATGTGAAAGCACATCCGCACGCAAGAGCGCCTCCACACATGCGGGAACACACATAAATGCGCAACAAAATAAATAAGTAATTTAAAAGATGAATGTTCTTGTAAATATTCTGGAAGTTAAAAAACAGCCATGTTAAGTATTTATAGAAACCCTTCTAACCCTTGTTGTTTCACAAACTTCTCCATACACTGCTGCCTCCATAACTTTGTCAAAAACCACAATTTTTTTCCGTACCACCATTATTTACAGAAAAATATTTAAAAGCATTCACTGCTTTAGTTAGCCTCCTAAGTAGTATCTATGAAGTCATGCTTCTGCCGTTCTGCGGGTTTTTAGATACCAGTGAGAACACACTTCACCTTTGAAATCTCTTAGGTCAGTACTGTATAAATGGCCCACTTTGTGACTGAATAGGAGTCTCTACTTGTGCCTTAGAATCATCTATGTTTACCGAGAAAAAAAGGCAGATTCTTGGGCCCCACCACGTATCTCCTGCCTGTGAACCGTACACCAGGGGCTGTCTTTTAAAGGAAAACTCTCCAGAAAGAGACTTGTGCCGCCTAAAGTTTAAGAATAATCACATCACGGATTCCCTAAGAGGATGTATAATGGTCTAAGACTCTGAGTTGCATATGAGGTAATTACAGAATTGAGGAAGATTAATGGGCATGGAATCCAGATCGGTGCCACCCCGGGAGGTGGCCGTGGAGAGTCTCAGAGAGAACCCGAAGGATGGTGGCACAGGGAAAAGCTAATTATTGTGAAATAACGCAATCCCCAGATTCTTCTGTACCAAGAATGGCTCCCCAGGAAAAATTGTCCAAGCCACAGTGCATACTGCCGGTAAATCTTATCAGAAGAGGTTCTAAAGGAGCAACATGTGACAGCTGGGGTGAGCTGCAGGCAGGTCTAGAAGGTGGGCTGTGGTGGGGCGGGCAGCAGAGCCTGATGGAGAAGCCCCTTAGGACCCGGCAGCTAGTGGTGTGGCAGGAACTAGGGAAGGAAGTTTCCACCTTACTTCCTGACACTAGAGAATTCGGAGAAGACTCGCGGTGAGCTAGGGTCGAAGGAGGCCTCGGGCTCTAGCTCATTCTGGAGAAGTCAGCACCACCACAGGAGAAGAAAGAGCTGGAGAGGCTGCGGGTGAGGACGTAGCTGGCTTTGCCATTTGACCCTTCTCCACCCGTTCCTAACAAAGCAGACAGGCCCTGGCACGGAGGTGGCCGCATGCCCAGGTGAGGCCTGGGCTGAGAGCCGCGTCTCTGGGTGCACGAAGGGAACCCGTGCACAGAGCTGCCTGCCAGGTGGGCTCCACAACTGACAGGGACTTTGCACGTGCACAAAGCCGGCTAGAGAGACCCGGGCAGGGTGTGATTCACGACCTTGTTTGAGCAGATCAAAGGGCTATGCGGGACGATACAGGGGCGTGTGAGTCTCTGAAAGGATCCAAACAAGACCCCGGGAATCTAGTCCAGGCAGCTGTGCGCTAGGAGAGAAGCACCTTGAGCTGAAATGATCCGGAGGAATTTTTCAGCCAGTGGAGTCTGGGTTACTGCTCAGAGTAATGAAGCTAGCGAGTTTGCAGTTGCTTAGTACCAAACCGATGCAAGAGGCTGGGTTTGGTGGTGCACACTTAGACAATCCCAGCGTTCTTGGGAGACTGAGGCAGGAGAGCCAGCCTGTGACAAACAGGAAAACCCTGTCTCTATAAAAGCAAATGCAAAGGAAGAAAGTTTCCTACATAGAAGGACAAATATTAAGCATTTGGGAGACACATTTTCTGGTAATGTGACAGGTGTGTATGAGTGTGCGATCTGTGCAGGTATTGATTGGGTTTCTTGGGACAATCTGGAAATTGTGCTCTGATTTTTAAAAGAGTTAGCAAAGGGAAAAGTTGGAGAGAAGACCTGAAACTCTGAAATATCCTACAGCCCAGAAACAGCTCTTTTTCTGTCAGGACCCATGGCTCATTCCCTCCCAGCAGCACTTGGGCTGTCAGGTGATTTTTCTTGCATTCGGCTTCCCACTGAATATTTTCCCAAAGTCTATTTCACCTCTGAAATTCTGAAATGTATAACTTCTACGCCTCTCTAACCTCTTTTCTGTTCAAGTACATCACTTTGAAATTCACCTCATTCATAATAATGATGTTCCTCAAGAATATTCCAGTGCAACATGTCCTTTGGATTCTCATTTCTGTTGGTGTTTAAATTTAGTTCTTCACAGTTGTACCCCCAGCCCTCCAAATCCAGAGTGTCTGACCAGCAAAGTTATTTGAAAAGGAAAGGAAGAAGACTAGTCTTCTGAGCAGGTTACTCATAGCATGGAATCTCAGGGTGATTGAGGCCATAGACTCTGGCAGATAACACTATGCAACTTGATTTCACCCTATCAAGCTTAAACCACAAAGATATCAACCAACTCTGAGATGTCATTTGTCAGACTCCAATGAGTAGACAGTTAAGGAGATGTTTCAGGGAAGTGACAAAGCTCAGGTGTCCCAACTATGAAATCTGCCAGGCTGAGAGAGAAACAAAAGAGTCCTTCTGGGCTGGAGGGATGGCTTATTAGCTAAGGTGTTTGCCTGCAAAGCCAAAGGACCCAGGTTTGATTCCCTAGGATCCATGTTAGCCAGATGCACAAGGGGGGGTACACATGTCTTGGAGTTTGTTTGCAGTGGTTGGAGACCCTGGCACGCCCATTCTCTCTCTCTCTCTCTCTCTCTCTCTCTCCCTCTCCTCTGTCACATAAATAAATAAATAAAAATAAAATATTTTTAAAAAGGGACCTTCTGCTTGTTTCTCCAATTTTTCTTAGTTTCAGCCGGGGCCCTTTTGAGGTATGATGGGGTCGCTCTCTCCTTAGGATCTACATCTATCTGAAAAAGAGAAGCAGATTCTCCAACGGAGAGTAAGTTAGCACCAGGACCAATGAGATAACCCCTTTTTTTTTTTGTAGAGAATTTAATAGGTGTAGGCCCTCTTGTAGCCCACAATTGATGGTAGCTTGATATTGGAGAGTGGGCTTATGTTTGGATATGGTTCTGACTTGTTTCCCAGCTCCAGCTATGGGTCCCATACCAGTGAGGGGATCAGTTAGCCAAATTGAGAGCAGTTGGTTCCCCACCATGGGTCAGAGTCACATGTTGGGTCATGATATGCAGAGACATTTAGCTTACCCATAACTGTGGGCTAACTCCACAATGCATGACCCGTATACCTCAACAAGGAGGGGCCAAGGGGAGGAGGTAGGTCACGGATGAGCCTAATAATGGTACCAAACTGACTGTATTTGCTGAATACAAAACTAACTAATAAAGAAAAAATAAATAAATAAAGGGACCTTCTGTTGCTTTTGTGCCCCATATGATGCTACCATGAAACTTCAACAAAATTACTTTCTATGATAGCAAGACCTACTAGAGATTAGCTCTGTCACCTGGACCTAACATTTGAGTTCCAGGAACAGTTTTCTTGTAGGCCATAGAATTACACTGCTAAGTGAACCACAGACTATACAATAATACCTACTCAGGATAAAGTGAACAGTCACACCTCCACACTTTGCTAGCCACTAGTTTGAGGGAAAATACCACTACAGACCAGTGGGCCATGAAGCCCAGGAGGCGCGGAGAAGATCTGATCCCCAGGAGCTCAGCTGCTTGTGCAAGGAGATCCTGCAAAGTGAACACACAGCCCCAAGGAAGCGGGCTGGAGGGAGGTCGTGCAGACATGACGGCACGGAGCCGCTGCAGTTGGCCCTGAGACACCTGCGAAGGATGTTCCTGATATTCTGGGAAATGTGCTGCCTCATATCCAAAGCACACTGAGCTCTCGCGACCGGCAGGATCCTCTCTGGAACCCCCATGCCCTTCTTCTTCCACACTTGAGCAATATGCTTACCAGGATTAGGTTATTTGTTTCCCACTTTGTTTCATGTTTGTTAAGCTTGTCATTACCATCATAAAACGATCTTAAAAGTACTTTGTAAGTGGACGAACGATGGATATAAAAAGTGAGTCTACGTTCTATGGAAACTTGGTAGAATGTTTCAAAAAGCTCCCATAAAAGCAAACTGCTGTGCAATAATTAAAATGGAATGCAGTTAGAAGAATCTAGAAGTGTTCTGCACTCGGTGTGTCTAGCAGGTGTTTTGTGTTTGCTTTCCTTTAAAGAAGTTGCAGTTGGAAAGCACACAGGGCTTGTGGTTGATGCAAGAGAGGTGAGGCAGGACTTCAGTCAACTCACCGACATCCACGTAATAAGCGTGCACCTTATATCAAAAGCTTGGCACAAGAATGAGCAGTTATTTAATTTGACATAATGACTTAATGCATGAGTCTAATATTTTTGGATGTAACCCTTTAACCAGCATCTTCCATTAACCAAGTGGCTCACTTGTCCTAACTCAGTTGGGCAAGAGGACCTCAGTGGAAAGTCCCTCATGATTCTTCTGTTGACATTCATGGAATTAGGAATTACCATGCTCAGTCCATTCCTGGAGGGATAGAGTTGTAGCACTGCATAAGCAAGGAACTTCAAAAGACGTTATGTAATTCAAGACTCCTTTCATTCCAGCCTAATCGTCACCAACGAGAAAAGGCCAGGTATTTCTGCTTAGCTAAAAGTGGTGTCATTGTACCAACAGCATAAACCCACTTTGCAAATTCCTTACGCTCTGGTTTTGAAATTGAGCTTCGTGATAAATTGAAAAGCAATTTCAGAATTTGCATATTTTCTACTTTGCACATGAAGACTATTAATTATTTTATGCCATGTAATTTTAAATTACTTTCAGTTTGGAAAACCCAGGATTGCCCCGTATCAGAACAACTCTTTCCATCTGCTCTGACACACTGTCTTCTTGTTGATGCAGGCCACTCCCTCTGAGCTGACTTTTGGCATAGAAGCTATGCTTATCCCAACCAGCAATCTTTCTGAGCCTTTTTCCCAGGATGCCTCCTTTCTTTGGGCTGCTCTTTTCCTCATATGATCTAGGTCTCTAGCGATGTCACTGAGCATCAGAATGTTCACATTCTCCAATTTGAATCTTGTGAACAGATTTGAAGATGTTATCTCTTTAAAGGACAGAACCAAGATCTTTATCTACAAAACTGCTTAACATCTCTAGGCAGTTAGATTTTTCCCAACATGTTTCTCTGCATCACTAGGTCTCTGACAAGTGTCAAATAATACTAGACACATTTTAATACTTTGCAATGACCTGTTATAGCCCTCTAGATAAAGTTTGAGGCTCAGACGCACACTATCTGGCTCCACCCGATGTCTTTGACCAGTGTGTTTGTCTCACATTGAATTCTAGAACTTAGGAAGGTCAGCAAGGAGTTCTGAGTCCATAAAGAAACCAGGGAGAGGTAGCAGGGTCCCCGCATAAGGAACTGCTCTCTTCCCCTCTTGCTTCTTCAATCTGAATTTCCTTCTCATGTTCAGGAATAGTTCATTTATCTGGAACCCCCTTTCAGAGATAAATCACACTGTATATTCGTGGTATGAAGAGGTTGATGTGGAAGAAAAGAAAAAGACCTCTATAATTTCTAAACTCGTCAGGCAAGATATTTAGGCCCCTTGTTCTTTTATTTTTTATGATAATGTTACTAAAATGAAACTCCTATAGGATAAAATTCAATCTTTCAAAGTGCACAATTCCATGGATTAGTATATATCAAACACTAATATGTTATCAGTACAATATGTAATTACAGAACATTTTCATCAGCCCACGAAGAAGCTCTGAATTTATTATCAGTCACTTCCATATTTCCTCACTTCAGTCTTGAGCAACCACTAATCTATTTTCTATCTCATAGAGTGTTATGTTCCAGATCTTTCTTGTAAATAGGAATGTGCTGCATGTAGCCTTTTGTCTGATTTATGTCATTTAGTATGTTTTTAAGGTTGACTCATGCTTTAGCATGTATATCACCTTTTCATTCCTGAACAATATTCTGCTGCATAGATGTACCACATTTTGTTCAGCCATTTATCTGTTGGTGGACATTCAGCTGTTTTTACTTTTGAGTAATTGTGAACAGAGCTGTTGTGAACACTTGTGTATAATTTCTTTATTTTCTTTGCTTTTCTTGAGGTGGAAGAGAGAGAGATAAAATTAGCATGCCAGGGCCTCCAGCCATTGCAACCAAACTTCAGACATGTGCACCCCTTGTGCACATATATGATCTTGCATGCTTATGTCACTTTGTGTGTCCGGCTTATGTGGGTCCTGGAGAGTCAAACATGAGTCCTTAGGCTTTGCAGGCAAGCGTTTCTATTCTTTTATGTATATCTCTAAAGGTGGAATAGTTCATTCACATGCTCATCCTATATTACCCAGATTTTCATATGTTAAAGCACTAACTCCCATGATGAGTTTAGCTCCTTCTGTGATAAGTCTTTGGGAAATTCAGATGACGTCATGAAGGTAGAGACCCTAAGACTAATTCCCTTATTCAAAGAAAAAAGTAGAAGGCATAAGAAATCCATCCCCCGTGCTGTGAAGACACAGCAAGAAGAAAGCCATCTGAGAGTCAGGACGAGCTCTCCCTAGAATCTACTTGATCATGCTGTAACCCAGATATCAGAACAGTGAGAAGTAGATTTCTGTTATTTAAATCACTCACTCTATAATAATTTGTAATAACAGCCCAAGCGGCTGTTATAATGAGGTTTCTGCTTCCTCCATTATTATTTTTATTGTGTGGGTGGGTGTGCATGTGGAGGTCAGAGGACAAACTCAGGTGTCATTCCTAAGGAATGCTGTATACCTTTCTTGAGACATGATCTCTCATTGGCCTGGAGCTTGACGAATAGGCTAGATTGGCTGGCTAGCAAACCACAGGGCACCTGCTGTCCGTCTCTTCAGCACTGGGATTAAAAGCATGTGCCACCACACTTGGCTTTTTTGTATTAGTGTGAGTACTGGGAGTCTAACTCAGGTCCTCATGCTTGCTGGAAAAACATTTTATAGACTATCTTCTTATCATTCTCTTTTTAAGAAAATAAATTATTGTTATGGTCATTTTTGGTTTTTGGTGGATATGAAGTTGTATTTCATTGTGCGTCTTTTTTTTTTTTTTGAGGTTCTGAATATCAAACTCAGGGCCTCTTTCATGAGTTAGGCAAATATTCTATCACCAAGCCACATTCCAGGACTCCTCATTATAGTTTTGATTTATAATTTCCTAATGAATAACACTGGTTAATATATTTTGTGTGTTTCTTGGCCATTTGTGTATCTACATTGGAGGAAAGTCTTTTCAAGTCATTTCCCCACTTCTAATTGCATTGTTCACTTTTTGTGGTTGAATTGTGTAATGGTTAACTTTATGTGTCCATGTAGCTAGGTTATAGTGCTCAGATATTTGGTAAAATGCCAATATACATGTTGCTATAACAGTATTTTATAAATGTGATTAAAACTTAGTTTACATTAAGTAAAGGAGATCATATTCCACAATGTGTCAGTTGATGGCTTTAGAGCAAAAGATAAGATTTTCTGAAGAAAAAGGCATTCTGTCCCAAGACTCAAATAAAAAAATTCTGGGACCTGGAGAAATGCTTAACCAGTCAAGGCACTTAACTACAAAGCTTAAGAACCAAGGTGTGATTCCCCAGTACCCACGTAAGCCAGATACACAAGGTGGTGCATGAGTCTGCAATTCATTTGCAGTGGCTAGAGTCCCTAGCAAACCTGCTTCCTCTTTCTCTCTCTCTCTCTCTCTCATAAATAAAGAAATAACTAAACTAAAATTTAAAAAGGAATTATGCTTGAGATTTTAGCCTTTGAGCTGGCTACATCTACTACATTGGATCTGTTTCTCTGGTGTTTAAATCCTTTCCCTGGGAGTTTATTTCTACTCACCCCAGATAGAGAAGGCAATGACAGCAAAAAGAAACGATTCCATTCAAGTGCAGCTTGATGAACCAGTGAATTCACTGGGGTTACTCAACGAGAGCATGGGTGAGGGTCACTTCCAGGACCACAAGTGACTTGGGTAGTTGTTACCACCAAATCCACTGCCCTGGCATATCTGACACCTTGCCAAAGCTGCATTATTAGAATTCCTGATGCAACTTGCAGGTAGTTACACCACAGCAGACCCTTATTGAATAAAAATAAAACCTACATTTAGTTAATCCACTTCAATTGAGTTTGTTACATGCAGCCAAAAAATTCTAAATGAAACTCACAGGATCTTTTGAGGATCAGATGAGTCAATGCATGTAAATCTTGATATGTTGTTCATATAATACTGTTGCTTTTACCACACTTGAGTTACACCAGAGAAATAAGCTCTCTCAAGCACTTGATTGGCCTTCAAGCATTACTAGTGAGTGTGCGTGGGTTCCTATTGTATTCATGTAAGGTTCTGTATATGGTCTGATGTGAGTCACTGCACAGCATGCAGCCCATAGTTACAAGGGTTCTACCTCATGTCATGTTCTGCTGCCATTTTCTTGTAAATTTTTTGCAGGGAAAGCCCAATAGACTGCCCCCCCCCTTTTTAATGTGAGAGAGAATTGGTAGGCAAGGGCCTCCAGCTACTGCAATCAAACTCCAGACTCATGTGCCCCCTTGTGCTAATGTGTGCCATTGTGCACTTGCAACACTTTGTGGGGCTGGCTTACGTGGGACCTGGCGAGTTGAATATGAGTCCTTAGGCTTTGCAGGCAAGTGCCTTAACCACTAAACCATTTCTCCAGCCCTTTCTTGTAATTTTTAATAAGTTTTAATAGGAGCTCTGAATTCTTGTTCTTCACTGGGTGCTGCACATTATGTAGCCAATCCTGTTATGATAGATAGGAAATTCTTTTATTAAGAAAAAGAACTGCTGCTGTTCCTAAAATTTACCATGTGTTATTAAAAACATTAAATTATACTAAACATTCTCATTTTAAGAAGATTAAGGAATGTAAAATA
The DNA here is from genome assembly GCA_036346955.1 of Dipus sagitta. Classification (NCBI taxonomy): domain Eukaryota; kingdom Metazoa; phylum Chordata; class Mammalia; order Rodentia; family Dipodidae; genus Dipus; species Dipus sagitta. The sequence continues at coordinate 4,348,005 of CM070787.1, forward strand.
TATTTTAGAAACATCTTACTAAATATGATATAAACAATGAAAATTTGACATTTAACTAGTAAGCCTTAGTTATCTAAAAATTCACTTATTTAGAACAGCCAAGTGCCTGATAAAAGAAATGTCAATGTGTTTTGCAATAACAAGAAGAAAACAGCATGCTTTGATACAGTAGCACTTATTAGGAGATGAGGAGGTACGTGCATTGTTAAGGTTTTGGGACTTTACAAGGTAAAAGTTTTGAAGCAGATATGTCTCCTCAGCTTATTATTTAGTGTAACATTCAGTAAGGAAGTAGCTGGGAGACCTTGGACAATTTGTTTAACCTCCCTTAGTCTTAGTTTCCCTTTCTGTAAAATGAAACTGACACATAGGTGGCCACTGTGTGCAGATCGTTTTCTCAGCACTATGTCGTGTGAGGTACTCAGTAAATGTTCCTTTTTTTGGTGGGAATGTGATTAATGCAACATTTTAAAGATACTATATGGCAGTTCCTTAAAACACAAAAATGTAATTGTCATATGATATAACAATCGTACTTCTGAATATTGTGCCAAAAGACTTCAAATCAAGTTTCCCAAGAGATATCTGCACCCTAATGTTTATTTCAGTACTATTTGCAATGTCTAAGTAATGGCACCAACTTAAGAGTTTATCAACATACCAATGGATGAAAAAAAGTGACATACAAAGAGAAGAGAATATTATTGAGCCTTTAAAACAAAGAGATTGTGTCATTTGCAACAGCACAGATGAATCTGGAAGGTCGTCATCTTAAGTGGAATAAACAATACCTGGAAAATAAAAATACCACATATCTGTGCTTATACATAGAATCTAAAGCAATTGAACTCATGGAAATAGGAAATTGGGGGATATAATGGGCAAAGGGTCCAAAGTCTCAAATAGGAGATAGATCTTATAGACATCAATTATACAGTACAGTATGTTTAATAACATACGTGCCTTATACATTTGAAATTTGCTCAGAGGGTAATTTCAAATGTTTTCATTACACAAAAATAAGTGTATGAGGTGAATGATATGCTAAGTAGGTTTATTTAATATTCTACATTGCATTAATAAATTATAAAACAACTGTATTTTAAACACATAACCACAAAAACCAACTGGGCACTATGCTTTGTTCTAAGCATTGTGGGCACACTTGAGTAAGGATCCTTATCATCAAGGAGATTATCATCTCATAATGAAAGAGGTGACAAGGATGTGGAGGGATAACTATGAAATTTTCTGGCAATAATAAGCCTTAATGAAGAAGATTTAATGGATGGGATATGCTTTAGCTAAATGAGTGGCCAGGAAAAAAAGGGAAGGTGACCTATTGTTGAGATACGAATGATGATTATGAGGAAGATGGATGAAGATCCTGGACAAGAGTTTTCTTAGCAGAGGGAACTTCAGGGGCAAGGGCATGAGAGGAGATGAGCTTGGTTTATGTAGAGCCCTGAGAAGTCATTATGGCCAGAGCATGTGGAGAGAGAGAGAGAGAGACAGAGACAGAGACACACACAGAGAGAGGCAGAAAGGTGGATGATGCAATTTCAGGTAGAATTGTGATGACAAGGAGAGGAATCTATCCTGGGTCAGAAGAAGCCTTTTGAGGATTTCAAGAGGAGAAAACGTATAATCTAATGTAGGTTTCAGGAAGATTCCTCTAACTGGATGAAAGAATCAGATAGACCCAAGTGTGGCAGAACCCAAGTGTGGAGAACACTCACAAGTGTCCGATCAATCCAGGAGTGTGAAGGTGGTACTTGAACTGGAGTTGTAAGACAAGGAGTTAGATTCAGGATTCTTTTGATGGTAGAGAGTGCATGACAGGCAACAGGACTGAATGCCAACATGAGACAGGGAGAAGGTTTCCATGAGGAAAAAGTTAATTCATACTCAATAGAGAACACCTGGAAAATCTAGGCACATGTTTTCAGGGCACCAGTTTTCATATGTAAGATTTAGCTTTTCCATGAATGAGAGCACCTTACCTCATAGGAGTGGAGGGTTGCTGAAGTTAAAAAAAAAATAGAAAAACCTGTCTTGCCTTGTTTAATAAAATTCCCTATGCTTAGTTGACTATGGAATCTTTTCTGATTTTTGTCTGATAGTTTGGTATAAGCTCTATTGTCATCCCTGTCAATCATCATGAGAAAATATGGCATAAGCTGTGTTAGGTCTTTTCCTCAAGTTTTCCAACATCTCATTTACCTGTGGAAGTTAACTTTGCATGTGGTGCCTGAGACTCATTTACTTCATGTATCATCACAGTTGGTTCTTGACAAGAACTTCTTGAGGGCTTAATCTTATACTGACTTTTGGCCCTTCTAGGAAGACATGCTATGGTTGATAGAAAGACATGCTATGGTCTAGAAAGACATGATATGATCTATAGGAAGACATGATATGGTCTATAGAAAGACATGATATGGTCTATAGGAAGACATGCTATGGTCTATAGAGTCATCTAGAAGTCAGATGTGGCCTGGATTACATTGTTCTATAATATTTGCGAAATAGTCTAAGATAGGGCTGTTCTATCTAACAGCTATTTTTACAAAAGAGGTGGGGAACTTGGGAAAATTTTGGTAAACTGGACTTAGTCTCATAAGCACCTTCTTCCTTTCAATATGAAAGTGACACTCACTAGAGTAGGAACTCCTCTGACAGCATACAGCCAGCAGAGATAAAGGAAAATGCACAGGTCCAGGTGTTTATAAATGTGTGCAATGCAAGCTGCTTAATTTAAACCTCAGATTGACTATTTAATTTTTAATTTGAGAGCTACAGCAGTGGCTATTTAATGTGAGCCCAAATATCGCAGGGTGGAAGGTGGCAGAACAAAAAAAAAAAAAATCACATTTTCTTTGTCCTTGTATGACTTGGAAATTGTCTAAAATGTCAAGAAGAAAAAATATCTCATTTTGTTTTTAATGTTTTGGGTGACTATTGGTAATAATAATAACAAATGCCTTCATGTCTGGGCAGCCATTGCTGCCGTCTGTATCATTGAGGTAGACATGGTGTGCATTACACTCAGCTTAATTTTAAGATTTTAATAAAGGAAAAAAATTCGTAGAAAATGTGGTGCATTATCACACTTAGAGCAGCCAATTAAATTAGTCTCCTGACACAGGCTACTTTATAAACTCATTTATCACACAAGTTAGCTTGGTCTGACCTTTCCACCCCTTCTTGGATAAGGATGGTGGCAATTTCTCAGCAGCAAAATTATTGATTTTTTTTGACACAGCCTCTTCTCCAGTTTGATTTTCATTCTTTCCTATACTTTTATTCCTGTGTCGCCTTTGCTGAGACTTGGTTGCATTATACATTGCTTAAGAAAAAATTAGGAAGGAAATGCGAAGCTGTATCTTAATGCCCAAGCTAACTGCCCCACCTAAACAATTTCAGAAGGTATTCTGCTCACTGAGGAGTGTTTCCCTCACTCAGTAAACAGAAGAAAGGCTGATTAGCCATTGAAGCTTGGCAAGCTCACCAGGAAAGTGTGTCCTTCTGTCACTGCGCAAGTGCTCACCTCTGAACTCCAATACTTCTGATCTTGAGTTTTAATGCTGATCGCTACATGTTCAGTGATATTTCATTTATCACATGATATATTGACATAAAGCATTCATTTAGCCAGTTGAGAATTTTTCCCCCCGTCCATATTGTTTCATGATTTAGGAAAAGATCTCTTACCAGGGAATAATTAGAAGGTAACTGCAGTATTGCACCAGATTTGAGAGATTTTAATAGGAAACTAGCTGTCTGAATGTAAAACCTTTACCTAAATTCAGTCTTTGAAGAAGTTAACCCCCCCCCCGAAAAAATAAAGGAGGAAGAAGTTATGGATGGGAAATAATTTACACTTACTAAATATCCATTACAATGCAAGGATATATATTATCTCCTTTAATACCTTGGGATGGGTCTTTAGTTTGCATTCAGCAGAGAGTAAAATAAGGCTCAGAGAAGCCATGTAACTTAGGCAATCAGCGAGGGAAGTTTAGCTTGGGTCTAATATCAAGTCTGTTGGTCTAACTTCCATTTTCTGTCTAATCCACCAGGCTTTTCTGTTTCCACTGGTGTGATCACTGTGCCTCTACTTTCATGACCAGAGATCAGTGACCCAGTGGTTTCAGATCTGCAGAGTTCCCTTGACTTCTTTCTCAGTAATGTCAGTGAAGTACCAAGAGACTGTTACCCCATGTAACTTGGATCTCTCACTCACTGTCAAGAGCAAGCAATCTCAGTGTGAAGCTAGGATATCCAACACCTCTTGGTACCAATACAGGGAAATTAAAAACTATTGATGTTTATAACAATGGTAAGATTTTTTTCTGGGTTGGATTTTTGTTTTATGGAAGAGCACTAGTATACTTTTGTTTCTGCTACACAACATCACCATTCATAACCACTCAGGTCAACTGAGTGAACTACTGACAGATTCAGTCATCTAGCGTCATATTGGTATTTATAAAACTTTTGTGACATGTACTTAAGAGAAGCTAATAAAGAATTCTAGAGGCTGGAGAGATGGCTTAGCAGTTACGGCACTTGCCTGTGAAGCCTAAGGACCCAGGTTTAATTCCCCAGGACCCACATAAGCCAAATGGACAAGGTGGCACATGTATCTGTAGTTCATTTGCATTGGCTGGAGGCCATGGGACACCCATTCTCTCCCTCCCTCCCTCTCTCTTTCTCAAATAAATAAATATTTAAAAAGGAACTCTAAGGTAGCATTTCTTTGTTATACACACATTTGTAAGCATCAATATTAAGAGAATATTCCCATTCCTTTAGATTATGTTAAAGTTTAAACATAATCTAATTTTCTCAAGCCATTTTTTCAAAGGACTAGAATCTTTAAAGCCAATAAAAAGTTTGTATAATAGAATTCAGAGGTAAGAATTAGTTTCAGGTACATATATATATATATATATATATATATATATATTCATTCCTAAGACTAATATATGTATGTATGGGTATATTTATATATGTACATGTGTGTATGCATGCACATATATATATATATATATATATATATATATATATATATCCATTTCTATTATAGCAATCTGTGATTTGCCTGATACTTTATTCTGATAGCAGCAAAATAGAAGTATACTTGAGGTGGTGTTGTTTTCAAACAATTTTAAGCATCAGGCACCCAAAGTAATCTAAAATTTTTAAACTTACTTTTTTCTGATTACTAAGCTAATAACATTTTACTAAAATTTTTTTTACTAAAATAGAAAATACATATTTGTGAGCCCTATTGAAAAGATACCCATTATTTTTAAATTTTATTTTATTTATTTAATCATTTATTTGAGAGAGCAGAAGAGAGCGAGCATGTCAGGGCCTCCATCCACTGCAAATGAACTCCAGATGCATGCGCCCCTTTGTGCATCTGGCTTACATGGGTCCTGGAGAATTGAACCAGGATCCTTTGGCTTTACAGGCAAATGCCTTAACTACTAAGCCATGTCTCCATCCCCCAAAGATAGCCACTATTAATGTTTGGTGTACATCAAATCTTTGCATTTTAAATAACATTGGTGAGCTGCAAAGATGGCTAGGTGGTTAAAGGTGCTTGCATGCAAAGCCTGATGACCCAGTTTCAATTCCCCAGTATCCACATAAGGCCAGATGCACAAAGTGACACATGTGTCTGGAATTCATTTGGAGTGGCTGGAGGCCCTGGGGTGCCCATATTCTCTGCCTCTTACTCTATCAGATAAACCAAAAAATATTTTAAATAACACTGGAATACTAGTCCAGATGCTTCATTATAAACAATGGAATTGCTTCAAGTAGAAAGTAATTGATTGAAACCATAGTTAGTAGCTCAGAAATTCAACCAAAAGTCTGGAGAACCATTCTTGGAAAAGGAGTGGGAGTAGCAGTGACAGAGAAAAGCAGAAATACCAGAGCCAGCAGCCATGAATGGTGAGGACTTATTCTGGAGGCTCCTGGGCTGCTCAGATAAAAACCTTCTACTTTTATACTTCCAGCTGAGCTGGCCCTGGTGCCTGGGAAGTGTTGGTATCCTCCCCGGCAGGACTATGCATTAGTGTGGTTCTTATTGAACTGTTGGAAGGCTGCAAACTAGAAATCCAGGGATACTGGTAGAGAGGCTACTGAGCCCCTCTGTTGCAAATGCTTCAGAACCAGAGAGGTCAATGGCATAATTCTCAGCATAAGGTCAGAGGCTTGAGAAACCTGAAGGGGTCACTAGTGCAAGTCCCAGAGCATAAAGACTGGTAGCTTAGAAGACTGACATCCATGGGCAGGAGAAGATGGACATCCAAGGTCCAAAGGGAAGACAGTTCAACTTTCCTCTGCCTTTTTGCTCTGTCTGGGTCCACAGGCTAATTATAGATGGTCCCTGGCCACACTGAGGGCAGCTCTTCTGGACCTACTTTACTCATTCACAGGCTGGTCCCCTCTAGAAATACCTTCATAGTCACCCCCAGATATAATGCATTACCAGCTACTTAGGGATCTTGTAATCTAATCAAGACAGCACCCAAAGTTAAAATTAAACACTGCAGTTGGGCTTCCTACATTTTTGCTTCTGTGGGTCACTAGTTTCCAATTCTAAGTTCGAGTGGGTCTTTGTGCCTGATCTAGCCTGGGTTACATGCGTGCCCCAGCTGTGAGGGAGCAGAGACAGAAAGGATTCTGAGATTCCAGCATCTACAGAGGTAGGAGACTTTAACTGCTTAAGAAAGATCACACGGTGGGAAATTCCCCCAAACTTAGGAAGGGCGTGGAGAGGCCTAGCAGCCAAACCCCGCATGCCGTTTGCCATGATGAGCTCACACAGCTTTATATAGCTCAGTAGCCTGCTTTCCCTCCTACATCATCATGCCTATTTTCCTGAAACAGGAACAATTTTCAAAATTAAGATTTTTCAAAAAAACAAAAAAAATTAAGATTTTCAGCAAGTGTATAACAACAGTCTCAGTTTAATCTGGGAAAGACATAGGTTATACTAATTGTCCTCAGTGAAGCTTGAGAAGCAAAGAGGCAAAGGTGGATGTTCCCACCTTAGTAGAGTTCTTTTTCCAGTTTGAGCTGGCACTCAGCAGGAAGATGGCGGCCTCTGGAACTAAAGACTTCATGTCCTGGGGTGATGCCAGAGATAGATGAGTTGACTGAAGTGGGGCCAGGATGGCATGGAAAGGACAGGCACGGGAGCTACCTCTGCCTATGAGACAGGGATAGGCACAGGTCTGGTGCAGGAGTTGGAAGGGAATTTTGACCAACTGTAAAGGAACCTTGCATCTAACCTGGTTGTGTGTCCAGTCAGAAGGCTATCAACTTTTAGACATGATCCCTAAGGAAGACCCTAGGGAGCTGCTGAAGTTCAGAGATGGAAAGTCCCAGCCTTTGGTCTGAGGTGTAGGAGCAGGCTGGGAGCTGGAAAAGAGCAATTTTAGAAGGACCTCAGTTGTAGGGACAGGCCTGACAAAAGAGCCTGAGATGGGGGGTAGGCAATGGACACCCCCACTTATGGCAACTGCATAGGCTGGAAATACGACCATCTCTCCCAGCTGAAGCTGTGCCTCCATGTGACAGGAAATGTGACAGCGAGGCAGGATAAGGAGACAGGATGCACGCAACAGGGTTCTGAGAACATTCCTTCCCAGGCTGTACAGTTTCACCTCTCGGGTTCTGCCTGTGATGCCATCAAAAATTCAGCTTCTGAGGCCAGAGAGAGGGCTCAGTGGGCCTTGTGCTTGTCGTGCAGGCATGACGGTCCGAGTTTGGATTCCCAGCACCCATGTACATGCTGGTGTGGTGGTGGGTGCGTGGCATCCAGCACTGGGGAGGTAGAAAGGGGATCCTGAGACTCACTGGTTATGCTAGCCTAGTAGAATGAGACAGCTGAGTTCACTGAGAGCCTGTCTCAAAGAATGAGGTGGAGCACGACACAGGTGGACACCCAATGTCAACCCCTGGCCTACACAAGCACATGCCCACGGGCAGCCACAGACACGCACTCAGCCTCCGCGAGTGAAGCTTTCACGGCATCCCAGGCTGAGCCACACGTTCACACACAGAACAAAACAAGTCCAGCTTCTCTTCTGTTTCAGTTCTATGCGATGTTCCGGTCCACATGGATTTCCTGAACATGAGAGCTTCAGCTTTTCTAGCCACACTTTATAAATACAGCGGCTCACCTCCTTCTCCCTGGAGATTTGTCTGTTAGAGTCTGCAGTTTGTCCAGTGTTGAAGGATCCAGCGAACCAATGCAGAGCCAAAACCACAGGAGGCAGGAGAAGGCCTGCCGACCCAGCCACGCGCTAGAGGCTGGGGGAAAAAGTGCCGTTCTAGGGCTGGAGAGATGGCTTAGCTGTTAAGTACTTGCCTGTGAAGCCTAAGGACCCCAGTTTGAGGCTCGACTCCCCAGGACCCACGTTAGCCAGATGCACAAGGGGAGCACGCGTCTGGAGTTCATTTGCAATGGCTGGAGGCCCTGGCGCACCCATTATCTCTGTCTGCCTCTTTCCCTCTCTGTCTGCCACTCTCAAATAAATTTAAAAAAAAAAAAAAAGTACCGTTCTCCTGCAGGCAACTTGGTGTTTTAGTTCCATGTAATTTTAGTGGCAAGAAAGGCATCCACAGACTATGTCGGTGGGCTGTTTGGTCTTGATTGACTAACAAGAGAGAACACCACACAGACCACAGAATAATTCTACTTACACTTCCTTCTGCACAACCATGGCCATGCCTGGCATACTGACTCTACCACAGACTGTTTGTGAACCCAGCAAAGATGCCTTATTACAACCTTCGTCATCATCCCCCGGGGGATGGGTCACATCTGCCCGCAGCCATTGGATGGGCCTGCCTGATAAAAATAGAAGCTTTTGCACTCTTGAAACTGCTCATTTTCTTACATTGTCACATCCAGCCATGTATGAGCTGATGGTGAAAAGAGGCTCCAGAGGTTTCCACCACAAGGTTATTTAAAGTCCTTTGAGCTGCCGCCAGACCTTCGTTTAGCATTTTAATAAACTTCCTGGGCCAAGGAGTAATTTTCCTGTATCCTCTTTGTCCTCAGCATGAAGTAATAGTACAAAAGAGGGTCATCATTTTTTAGGCCAGTCATCTGCATCAATTATAAAATTATACTTATGAACAACCAGATGTAAAGTCTGGGGTATAGAAGAGAGCAGGCTTCTCTCTGTGATTAACATTAAGAAGGGAGGGGGTCATAGACACATCCAGGATTTTAAAAAGTGCCAACAGAAACATTTTTTACACAGATAGGTAGAAAGGACATTAAAAAAAAAACTGCACATACAGTCAAGTTGTAGCAAGATAACTAGAATTAAATCGCCTGAACATTTGCTTACTTGCGGTGTCCTTATCAGGGCCTCTCTAAAGGCAGACGTACCGATAGACTCACATGTTTACTCGGTGATATGGAAATTGGCCTCCAAGACAGTTAGTTGTAAGGGTCCCCAGAGGGTTTTGTGGAACCTGCATCTCTGGGTGCAGCGTGATGTCACTTTTCAGTGTTTCTAGGCATTGGGCCAAAACTCAGTTTCAGGAAAATAATTGCAAAAATGTTTAAATAATTTGCATGAGGTTTGTGAAAGCAAAGGAAAAGCTGTCTGCTCCATTCCCAAAGGAGATTCAAGACACAATCAATGTTAGGCCACAAAACACTGTTTAGACAGAATAATTATCAGCCCTTCCCCTTCTCTTCATTATCAAACTGAAGCCTATTCCCTCTGAGGGTTTCACCTGGCATATGGAAATAGTGTTGTTGCTAAGTCTGCTGTATGTTCAAGTAAGCTAAGTAAATTCACAGTTTTCTGAATTGGCTCATTCATGGATGTTATGTGACATGAAGTTGTTTCTATGTCATGATTAGCTTTTTATTGTTTCTCTTTGTATTATAACCAAGTAGGATGACATTATATCAGATGGCTTCAAACTATGTGAGGAATTCTTTGCAAAGCTATCCCAAAGCTGAGTTCATGTCAGTAATTGTTGGCTCCTAAAATGGAGCTCAAAGAACCTTAATTGATAGGATTATCAAAACCACCTCCAGGGCTGGAGAGATAGCTTAGCAGTTAAGGTGCACGCCTGTGTAGCCCAAGGACCCAGGTTCGATTCTCCAGGTCCCACATAAGTAAGATGCACAGGATGGCACATGCATCTGGAGTTCATTTACAATGGCTAGAAACTCTGATGTGCCATTTCTTTCTTTCTTTCTTTCTTTCTTTCTTTCTTTCTTTCTTTCTTTCTTTCTCTCTCTCTCTCTCTGTCTCTAATAAAATAAATAACTAAAAATAAAAAATCTAAAAGAGTACACCCAGAAAGATGCAGTGGGGGTGGGGAGATCAAATTAAAACACAAAGAGTGAAACCATGTTTAAATCATATTAGAGTTATCAATGCCTGAATTACAGTACAATTGTTTCTTTAGGGAACTAGTCAAAGTATTATTTGAATTGAATCAAAATTATTTTTACAAAGATTCTTCAAATGGCTTTATCTGATTTAAAGAGACATGGTTACCTATCATATGGTATTTCATTGATTTTAATATTTCAGAGATGGATACATTGAATAACTGGCACCGTTAGACTGCAAATATATAGAATTTTCCTTCCCTCCCACCTCTTCTTACCACTAACCACGGAACCAACACACAGGTGCCTGTTCAAACCTACTCTGTGCAGTTGGTATCCACTGTCTTTTGGCACAAGCTATCACATATCTGTAAGTGCATCTTCCCATATACATTTATGTATGCAGATAAATACTCCTAGCTAACAAAATGTCTTTGAGCATTTTAATCATAAGAGACTTGGATCAGCAATTAAAATGTCTACTTTTAACTGAGTGCAGTGACATGTGCCTATAAACTCATCTACTCAGGAGACCAAGGCAAGCTTCTAATCTCTCAAGAGTTGAGACATTAGTGAAAGAGAAGATGAAAGAGAAAGAGAAGATGAGAAACGGAAAACTTCCCTGAAATGATAGGTACACTCCTGAACTGGAGTTATATTTTCAGATGTCACAAGGTTTAATCCCTGTTCCTTGTATCAGCATTATAATGTCTTGTTTTGTTTTCTCCTGTATCATCTGGGGAACTCTAACATGAAAGAATCTTTGAAAAACATGGCACTGAGCCGGGCGTGGTGGTGCACGCCTTTAATCCCAGCACTTGGGAGGCAGAGGTAGGAGGATCGTTGTGAGTTCGAGGCCACCCTGAGACTCCATAGTGAATTCCAGGTCAGCCTGAGCTAGACTGAAACCCTACCTCAAAACAAAAACAAAAACAAAAACAAAAAAAGTGGCACTGAATCTTCAGTTGGTATTTTTTGATTGCTTCACTAGCCTCCATGCATCTAGCAGAAAACTATAAGCCTCTTTATGCTAAGATCTTCTCATCTACTCTTGGGTCAGTATATTTATTTTTTCAGGCTCTTTTCACAGTGAAGTTCCTGCACTGAAGTCCCATAAGAGACTTTCTCTCACATTTGAGGTAAAGAGGAAGTATCTAGGACTCTGTCATTTTCAAGGAGGCTGGACTTAGCCCAACTCTCTAAAGATATGCCCTCCCAACTTCTCGATGAGGTGTGTGTGTGTGTGTGTGTGTGTGTAGAGTTAAGTAGATTTTATCAATTACTGTAAGTCTAACCAAGTTTGAAGGCCTTCTGACTCACTTTAAAATGCCACTTTTGGTGAAATTCATGAGTGCGGCAAATGATTATGTGCTTTGTACACAACACAAAGATGTGTGAACTAAAGTTCCCAGAAAAACTGCTGCACCTACTTCCAACAAGCTGAATGGACTGATAGAACCGTAACCACAGAGCGATGGAATGTTGCAAGCTCAGAGCCAAATTACCTGGAGCTATGTTTAGCCCCTTAGTAGCCACTTATTGCCCACCCCAGTGTCTGACCTGACCTCCTAGTGACTACCAGTTGATCAGGTGTGATTTTTTTTTTGTTTGGAATGTACCACCAGCTCCCACCAACCCATGGGCTAAGAATTTCATCAGAGAGCATCTAAAGCCTAAGGTCAGCCACTGTCTCTGAAAAATGCCTTGGTTTATGACTTTCTCCTGTTCTGTACCTATAAAACCCTCATGAACTTGTTAACACATTGGAACACAGAATTGAGATAACCTAAATCTGTGTTCCCAAGCCATGGTCGTTTATATTTGGCTCCAGAATAAAGTATCTCTTGCCCCCTTTGAGGTAAGAGCTATGTCTCTTGCATCAGCAGATGTAAGAGTAGAAGTGACCCTGATTTTCAACCCTTGCTCCTCTAGCAGAGTAGGGTGTCTGAGAAGCACTTTGTCGTAATTTATTTCAAAGAGGGTACTATTTATAAAGGTGCAAATTGTAATGAAGCTTGGGTTGAAACTGTGATGTAGTCCCATTCCGGTTAGATACATTGTAGGATTAGCTATTTCTCTATATGAAAGCCATCTACAGCTATCATGACCCTTAGACAACTGTTCAGTGCCATTCTGGAAAATTGCCAAGAGGCCAAAAGGACACCCATAGGCATCATATCTGAAACCAAATATCAAGCTTTTAAAATTAGAGGTATTTTTCCAGTGAATGTACTGGAATTTCAAATGGAGGAAACACATAGTCTTTTCAGCAAAAGGTTCTTGAATAACTGGAACTTCACATATAAAAAATTAACACTATCTGACACCATGTATTCCAACTAACTCAAGATGAATTATAGGCCTGAATATAAGGCTATAAAACAAGATGAAAGTGGAGAAAGAGACTAAAAAGAAAAGCAATAGAAGAAAGAAGAGGAAGAAGAGAAAGAGGTGGGAAGGGGAGAAGAAAGAACCAAATCATTATAACCTCAGATCAGGCAATGGTTTCTTAGAGATATAACTCAAATTACAAGCAAATTAATTAGTAGGTAAGTTAGATTCTTTCATGGTTGTTGTAGTTTGTGTCAGGCATCCCCCGTAAACTCATGTGCTTTGAATACTTGGTTCCCAGCTGGTGGCAGTCTGGGATGTGGAGTCTTGCTGGAGGAAGTGTGTTGTTGGGGAAAGGTCTATGGATGTTATCGCCAGCTTCACCTGGCTAGAATGAGGTTCATTCTGCTGTTGTGTCAGGGAGGCTATGTCTAGCCTCTACCATCTTCCCTCTGCCATTATGGAGCTTCCTCTGGAGACTATAAGCCCAAATAAACAACTTTCCCCCCATCAGCTACTTTTGTTTGGGTGTTTTGTCTGAGCAAAATAAAGATAACAACAACACAACATTGGAACCAGTAAAGTGGGGTCATTGATGCAAGAAACCTGACTGTGTGGGTTTTGGCCTTTGGGAACTTATTTAAAGGAGGAATGTGGAAGGACTGAAACCTTGGCCTAAGAGACACCTTGCAGTACTCCCAGCAGAGCTTAAAAGACCATGCTGGTGAGACAGTTGAGAGACCTAAATGCAGTATTATCTGTGGACTGTGTAGGCTTGGTTTATGAGCGGAAGAAAACTGTCCATACTGAGCTAGAAGCAGTTTGCATGAGAGTCTTATTGCATTATTCCTGTCTCTCAAGAACTTGTGCATGGTTATATTCCATAGAAGTGGACTGGTGTAAGCAGAAAAATGTGACACAGAAAGAAATGGAAACTTTGGGCTGAGACTGCTGCCTGTTCAGATGCCATTGTTTGAGAGGTTGTGACCACTGAAATTGGGCCAGCTATTCTGCACTGGGAAAGTAGAAAGAATGCTGACTCTTTTAGAAGTAGAGGGCCTGAATGCTGAAGGAGTTTTCCTGCTCTTTAAAGTCAGTTTATTTCCCCCTGGGTTAACAAATTCTGTAGCCAACCAGGTAGTACAGGAGTAAAACAAATGCAGGAAAGAGAGGGTCATTGGGGTTGCAAAAAGGTTTTGTTTTTGAAAATGGCCATTGGCAATTTGGGACAGGGTTCCCTATGTGGAAGTCCAGTGGAGCCATGAGGACGAACCATGGTTTGCTGTGGAGACCCCAGGAGATGCCAGGATTATGGGATGGCTTCCATGTAGAGATGCTGGTCCAGAATGGAGTTTTCCTCAGACTATGTATTGGTCCAGTCTTTCCTTGTTATGCTCAGTGCCATCTTCTCCAATATGAGTGTTTACTCTCTACCATCATGTTATTTTGGTTTTATATGCTAACAGTTAAGAGATTTTTGACTATGTAGATGCTTGAACAGTACTGGGATTGAAAAAAACTAATGGAACTTTTAAAGTTGAACTGAATATACTGCATTTTACATCATGGATGTTCATCAGTTTATGGTAGCCAAGGGCAGAATGTGGTGGTTTGAATTTGATGTCTCCATAAACTCGTATGTTTGAATGCTTGGTTCCCAGTTAATAGCAATTTGGGAAGTGGAGTCTTGCTGGAGGAGGTGTGTTGAATGGGGCTCACTCTCCTACTTGTGTTTGCCACCTGCTGTGGCAAGAAGGTGATGCCCAGCCTCTGTTCTACCATCTTTCCCCTTCTATCATGGAGCTTCCCCTGGAGATTGTAAACCCAAATAAACAACTTTCCTCCCATCAGCTGCTTTTGGTTGGATGCTTTGTCCCAGAAACATGAAGGTGCCTACAATTACATTCCTAACAGATTCAAGTACTCAAGAGTTAGTTGCTAGCTGATGGGCTTTAGAAAAGTAATTGGATCCCAGTGGTCATGACCCTAGAATCACATGATGGTATTATTGGCAATGGGTGAAAAGTAGGAGGTGAGGTGAAGCTGGAGAAAATGGATCACTAAGATCACGCTCTAAAAAGTGTATTGCATCCGTGCCCTTTCTCTTCTCTCTGCTTTCTGGATGCCATGAAGTGAGCAGCCTCCTCCACCACATGCTTCTGACATCATGCTCTTCTGCCTCACCACAACTGCACAGCAACAGAGCATGAGACCCACCCGCAAAAGCCTTTGAAACTGTGAACCAAAATGCATATTTCCTCTTTTAAGCTGCTTCTGTAGTTTTTGTCAAATTCAGACTCCATAAATTTAAATCTTTTTGTGCTTTAAAGGACATTATCAAGAAACTAAAAAGATGAACCAAATAGTAGGAACAAAAACATGAAAAAATCATGTATCTAGTAAGAATATATAAAGAATTCTTACCACAACAAAGAACCATTACCTAAAAATGAGCAAAAGATCTGTATAGGAGTTTCTCCAAATTAAATGTGAAAATAACTAGTAAGCTTGTGAAAAGGTGTTCAATATCACTATCAGGAAGTGCAATCAAAGCCAGGTCCCTTCACATCCACTATAATAAATAATAGACATGCATTAGTCACATTTGCATCACAGTGGACAAATACTTGGCAGAACAAAATTAAGAAAAGGAAGCTTTATTTTGGCCTACAATTTCAGCAGTTTTAGTCCATGGTTTATTAGCTCTCTTGTTTTGGGCCTGAGGTGAAGCAGAACATGATATGATGGTAGGAACATGTGGCAGAGGAAGCTTTTCACTTCATGATAGACAGGAAACAGAAAGCAAGACAGGAAGACAAGGGTATATAGAATCTTCAAGGGTATGCCCACAGTGACTTCCTTAATCCTCCAATGGGGCACTACTCCTGATGTTCCCACAATTTCCCAAAATAGCACTATCAACTGTGGACCAAATTTTTAACTCATCAGATTGTGAAGCACATAACAGATAGTAAGCATTTGAGGATGAAAGACTGGAATCCTCATGCAACTGGTAGAAACATAAAATGGTACAACTGCTTTAGAAAATAGTCTGACAGTTGTTCACAAAATAAACATACAATTATGACACAGAAGTTCCATTTCTATGTATAAAGACAAAGTGTCTAAAAATATATCCACATAAAAGATTATATGCAAATATTCATAGCATTTTTATAAATGCCCAAAGTAGAACTAACCCAAATTTCTATCAACTGATAAACAAAAGGAGTTTTTTTTCCACACAAGAACTGATTCATTGTACAACATGGAAGAATCTTGAAACATGTTATCCAAGATTCACAAAGGATGATATTTGTAATAAGTCCATTTGCCTGGTATGTTGGCGCACACCTACATGATCCCAGCTGGCAGTGGACAGAGGTTGGAGGATTATGAGTTTGAGATCAGCCTAGGCTATAGAGTGAGACCCTGTCCCAGAATCATTCCATTTATATGAAACGTCTAGAATGTGCAAGTATGAAAAGGCAGAAAGTAGATGATTGATTTCCTAGGACAATTTTATCTTTGGATTGTCTACTGCTAGTATGTAAACATGCCACTGATTTTTGTATATTGATCTGGTTTCCTGCAACCTTGCTGAATTTGTTTATTTGCTTCTTAATGCATTTTTTACAGTTTTCTATATACTTGATTATTTCATCTGCAAATAGAGATAGTTTTACTTTTCAACCTGAGTTCTATTGCTGTTGCTTGTATTCCTTCCTGGCTAGAACCTCCAGTTCTATACTAAATAGAAGAGGTGAGAGCAGACATCCTTGCCTTTCTCCCTATCATGAGAGAAATATTTAGATTTCCACCATAAAGAATCAAGTTTTTTTTTTTTGTTGTTGTTGTTGTTTGAGATAGGGTCTCACTCTAGCTCAAGCTGACCTGGAATTCACTATGAAGTTTCAGGGTGTCCTCAAACTCATGGTGATCCTCCTACCTCTCTCTGCCTCCTGAGTGCTGGGATTAAAGGTGTGCATCACCACGCCTGGCTAAGAATAAAGGTTTTATTAAGATTTTTGTAGAAACCCTTTGTCAGATTAAGGAAATTTGCTTCTATCCCAAACGTGTCATTTGCTTGTTTAAGCATATGTACATGTGTGTGTACATGTGTGTGCATGTGTATACGTGTACACATGTATCTAGGAATGTGCCTGTTCATGTGTGCACATATGTGTGGTGGTCAGAGGATACCTTCAAATGTGGTTCTTGAGAATGTAATCCACCTTTTTTTTTAAAAAAATATTTACTTATTTATTGCATAAAGAGAGAGAAAGAGGCATATATGGAGAGAGAATGGGTGCGCCAGATCCTCCAGCCAATGCAAATGAACTCCAGATGCATGTGCCACCTTGTCCCTACATTATGCATCTCACTTATGTGGGTACTGGGGAAGTGAACCTGGGACCTTAGGATTTGCAGGGAAGCAACTTAATCACTAAGCCATCTCTCCAGCTCATTATCCATCTTTTTTTATCCACCTTTTTTGAGACAAAACCTCTCATGGGCCCAGAGCTTCCTAATTAGATTAGATTGGCTATTTAGTAAGACCCAGGGACATGCCCGACTCATCTTCCCATCACTGAGGTTGCAAATGCACACCATGACTCTTAACATATTACGTGTCCCCTAGGGATCAAACTCAGGACTTCATGCTTGTGAAGCAAGCATTTTACTAACTAGCTGCTTCCCCAACCCTTGTTTGTTTCTTACTGTAGTTATTATTTTGTTTTTGAGACAGGCTGTATGTAGCCTGCACTGGCTTCAAGCTTACAGCACCACTGTTAACCTCCCAAGTGCTGGTATTTAAGATATTTCAAGTTTTTCCTGTGTCTATTGAGTTGACTATATGGTTTAGGGTTTTTTGTTTGTGATACATTAGGTTAAATTTCACTTGGTATGTAATCTTTTTTATGTTTTTGGATTTGATTTATCAGTATTTTGTTAAGATTTCATATCTGTATTTATATCTTAGACACTTTTTTCTTGGTCTGCTTGTCTAGTCTATTTTACCCACTGAATCTTTAGCTGCACATTTTTCCAGTTTTTATGTAAACAAACTGCTTAGTATTTTCCCACGTGGCTTCACAGTATTTATTTTTTCTTGCTGAGAAAGGACATTTCTTCCCTAAAACCATAAAATTATTTTCCTACAATTTTCTTTAATATAATTATTATTTTCTCTTATGCTTATAAAATTAATTAGAAACAAAGTGTAGTGGTGCATGTCTTTAATCCTAGAACTCAAGAGACTAAGGCAAGAGAACTGCTATGGTTCAAGGCCAGCCTGGGTGACATAGCATGTACCAGCCCAAACAGGATTACAGAGCAAAGCTGTCTCAAAACACCCATGACAACAATGAAAATTTAAGTGGGAATTTTCTTTTATTTGACTACAAGATAAGGTTTCAGTAGCTTGACTTTCTAAATTCTTCCAATATTTCAATACTTAAGATTCATTCAACTGCTCTTGATTTGGCTAACTGATCCGCTCAGTGGAATGGAACCCATAGCTGGAACTGGGAAACAAGTCAGAACCATATCCAAAAACCAAGCCTGCTCCACATTATCAAGATCCCACCAATCTTGGTCTACAAGAGGGCCTACAACTATTAAATTATTTCTAAAATAATAATGGTTATCCCATTTATCTGGTGCTGACTCCACTCTCCATTGGAGAATGTGCTTCTCTTTTTCAGATGGACACAGATCCTGATGAGAGAATCAGCCCATCACACCTCACCAGGGCCCCAACTGAAACCAAAAATAACTGGGGAAATGAGCAAGAGTTCTGCTTTCTTGGTGAACCTGGTACCAGCACAAGGATGATAGACACAGAGAACACTCAACTTCTACCAAACCAGATATCCAGAGACACAGAGGCTCTCAAGACCTCATCACTGAAATAGACCTAAAACGAACCCAACACGGCTTAAGGAAATTTGCAGAAGAGGGAGCAGAAATATTATTAGAGCCACATGTTGGGACATTATACACAGAGACATTGCCTCTTACCCATAACTGATGGCTAACCCCACAATGCATGACCCACATTCTCCAATGAGGAGGGTCCCTGTGGAGGGGAGAGGACAGGGAGGAGGCTAATGATGGTACCAACATGACTGTATATACACTGTGTACATAACTAAAAAAAAAAACAGATTTATTCAATAAAATTACCAAAACTGTCAAGTGTTTAGCACTTTGAAAGTATTGTAAATATGGCTTTCAAAGAGAAAAGGTCTGTTTTAACATAACTTATATTAAATAGATATTCAACAAAACATTAAATAGGCTGAGAGTGTAGTTCAGTGATAAGAGCACAATTTAGCATGCATAAGGCCTTAGTTTTTATCCCCAATACCAATATAAATATATAAATAAAAACAAATTAAATTAGATAGTTTCAGATAGGCATATCATATTTTAAACAAAGTATACACAAGGATAGGTCAGAAGCCAGTACAGTTTTGTTTCATGCAATGAACAGAGGAGCCCCATGAAGGTGGTTGAGACCATATGCTGAGACCATAATCATGAGGGTGCAGCCCGTGAAAAGCTGAGAGCCCAGTGTCCTCAGCAGGGGGCAGGCACAAGCAAGGGCCTCCGGGCAGCAGCAAGCAAGATGCTTTCCAGCAGCAGAACGAAGTCAGTATGGATGGACAAGGAGGAGAGAGCGGAGATTGGGTAGGACCAGTGCATGAAGGGGCTTTTAAGCCATGTTGGAGAAAACAAAGGAGGGGTGGAGTGACGGCTTGCTCAGCAAGGCATGAGGGCCAAGGTTTGGATGCAAGCGCCCATGAAAATGCCAGGTGGGCATGAGAGCCACACGTAATCCCAGTGCATGGGAGGCAGAGACAGGGAAGCCCAGAGGGCCAGCCTGCTGGCGGGACTAGCTTAATCAAATAGCTCTGAGTGGAGAACGTGGAAGGGGCGGAGAATGATCTAGGAAGACTCCTGACATCACCCCGCAGCCTACACACGCACATGCACGCACTCACAGTGCCTGTGCATCCACACGCGTATACAAACAAACACACAAGAATGAAAAAGAGAAGAAGAAAGGAAAGAATGAAGGAAAGGAGAAAAGAACAAGGAAATGAGAGAGGAAGAGAGGGAAAGAAACTGGGAATGGTGGCAGCATACACCTGTAATTCCAGTAACAGGCAAGAGGGAGTTTGAGGCAGGAGCACACACACACACATTGTTGAGTCAATCTTTTCCCTGGAGAGACATGGACACCCATCTATTCACTCCAGATAGGGTACAGACAATAGATCAAAGCACAAATGGCATCAAATCCGGTTTTGATGAACCATTGAGTTTATTGGGAACACTTGCAGAACACAGTGGGGGGTAGCGCACAAGGGCATGGGTGGATCAAAGCCCGGCTGCATTAGTGAGGCACCAGGCCTGCATAGTGAGGACTCATGGAAGCTGCCTCTTTGGCGCTCACTGCATGACTTGCGGGCAGCTTGCTGCCCTGACAGTCTCCCCCCCCCCCCAGTTGTTTACTTGCGGTATAGCTTAGGGAGGGGGGTCTTGGAACTTTGTAAGTTTCAGTTTTCTCAGACTTGTTGACCTCTCCAGTGTCCTGAACCTCTCTACTCCCCCAGGAGGGAATGTTTCAATTCAGAGAAAATTGCTACACAGCACTGGTTAGAGTAAACCATCGGCGTTGTTTACTGCGCCTATGACCTTGGGCCTGTGACTTTTAACTTTTAGCCCTCCCATACTTGATCTCATGAGTCTGTCCTCAATTCAGAGAAATTTTCTATAAAACACACACACCACAAGAAAGAGGGGAGAGGAGGAAGGAAGGAAGGCAGGAAGGAAGAGAGGGAGGGAGGGAGGAAGAAAGGAAGCTAGGTACAGTGGCATGTACATATCTGTAATTCCAGCAAAAGGGAGTCTGGGGCAGGAGGACGATGACTTTGAGGCCATCCTGGGCTACATTGCTTAAGCATGTACGATAATTAAGTAAATGGAGATAGAGATGAATGATGACGGTTAATAGACAGATGGAATGAGCGTGAAGGTACAGTTAGTAAGGTGTGGTGTCTTGGAAGTTATGTGGCAACTGCTCTGAGATACAGTGTATGGAGCCACCCGTCCTAGCAATCCGAAATGCCATCACTCTTATGTATATTTACCCATGTTTGTTTCCAAAATCTTCCACTTCCATTCTTCCATAGTCACAAAGTGCTATAAAATTTCTATCCTTAACATTAGGCTGTAATTCTCAAAAATTTCTGACTACCCATAAACATAGTACATCATTTTTTTTTCGTAGGAGTATGCCAATGTATAATTCTGAATGGCACTGAGTTTACACAATCCACGGGGGAAGAATTGACATCTTCATAAAGCTCAGTCCTTCTCGCTAGCAAGAGGTATGTCCCTCCGCATTCAGATCTTCATAAGACATTGTCCTTTTCACTAGGAAGAGTTTTGTTTCCTTTGTGCACAGCTATGATTTACAGTTTTCTTCCTGGAGGTCCAACATGCTCGCTCATAAGTTTATTCCTGGGTATTTTATGATTCTGGTTGCTAACATGCATCATCTTCTGTTTATTGCATTACTTAATTGAGTACACTGGGCTTATCAGAATTCTTTGTTGTAATGTACAAATACTGACTCCAGCCAAAATAAGCCAGAGGGAACTGAATAGAAGCAAATATGAGTATTGGCTGTGTATTAGCCAAGTTTCTGTTGCAACAACACAATACTCAAGATAGTCAGCTTAAAAGAAGGAAAAGCTTCCTTTGGTTTATGATTCCTGAGGTTCCAGTCCATGGCCACTTGAGCCCACGCACATCGTTTGGGGCCTGTGGCAGCACCGTACATCAGGAGAGGCGCTACCTGAGGTGGAGGAGGTCTGTTCACCGCATGGCAGCCAAGAAATGAAAAGAGGAAGGAGAACATGCAGGGGTTGCTCAAACCTGTTGTGGTTTGAATGTAAAACGTGGGGCTGGAGAGATGGCATAGCGGTTATGGCGTTGCCTGTAAAGCCAAAGGACCTCAGTTCAATGCCCCAGGACCCATGTAAGCCAGATGCACAAGGTGGCGCATGTGTCTGCAGTTTGTTTGCAATGGCTGGAGGCCCTGGTACACCTGTTCTCATTCTCTCTGTCTCTCTCGCTTTCCCCCTCTTTCTCTCTCGCTCTCTCAAATGAATAAAAAATATTGAATGTAAAATGTCGCCCATAGGCTCATGTGTTTAAATACTTAGCCCTTAGCTGTTGGTGCTGTTTAGAAAGGCTTTGGAGACCGTATGAGGGAAAGCCTTGCTATTGGAAGTCTGGCCTCCCACACTTTTCCTGAAATGATGGACTTACTTTCTGGAACTGTGAGCCAAAACAAAGTCTTTTCTTCCCCGGGTTGCTTCAGGTCAGGTATTTGTTCACAGCAGTGAGAAAGTAACCTACATAGGTCTTATCTAACTTTTTTCTACAAGGATCCACCTCCTAAAGGTTATATCAGTTTTGAATGGTCACAAGCTGACTAACTGGCCTTTGAGGGACATTCCAGATGCAAAGTATAACATTTTTCTTTTGCCCTTTTCTTTTCTTTCTTTCTTGCTCTCTCTCCCTTCCTTCCTTCCTTCCTTCCTTCCTTCCTTCCTTCCTTCCTTCCTTCCTTCCTTTTCACTCTCTCTCTCTCTCTTTCTCTTTTCTTTTTTGTTTTTTTTTTTTAATAGGGTCTCATGTAGTCCCAGCTGGCCTTCAGCTTGCTATGTAGTCAAGCATGGTCTGTTTCCTGCCTTCCAAGTACTGGGGTTATAGGCGTGATCTCTGGTATCCAAACTATAGCAGTATATCTCAAAAGAAATTGAAAAATCAGACTCAAACTATATGCTTCACTTTATAATAACAGTGAATGCTATTTTCATTGAAAATTTTTATAAAATTACTAACTAAAGTAAAAATATAGCTGGCAACTTTGAATTGGACTATATTAATGTATAACTTCTGAAATTAGTAAATTGTAAAACATTATACTCCTAAAAGGTAAATGTAGGAAGGACAAAATAAACATGACAAAGAAGATAACAAAATAACAAATGTATAAAGACACCAGATTTACTAACAGTGAAGAAATATCTCAGAATAAGACACTGGCTTTTCATCTGTCAAATTAAAAATTGTTTGCTCTGTCATGAACAATCCATTTTGGAAAGAGTGTGGGCTAATGCTGTTGCACATCCTTTGGATAAAATATAAAATACGAATGTCTTATATCTAGAACGCTAGCATTTGGAAGGTAGTGGCAAAGATAAGAGAATCCCCAACTACATGGTGAGACCCTGTCTCATGAGAACAACATAAATAAAAGAGATGTTGAGGAGTTATACATAGCAGTTAGCCATTTGTTCAGGTGTTCTCTTTTGACATGATTCAAAATATAGAATTACTTTTATGGGCAAAAGGCGTTTAGGTCAGGTTTATTTGCAAAATAATTTAAAAGATGGAAACAGCTCCACTATAGGCATGGCTATATACATGATGTCACATCTACTTGGTTGAATATACAATGCATGTCAGATATGAGCTTTAGGGAAGCCAAATTACTACAATTCCTGATGTTTGTATGTTCAGAGAACATAACCACCAGCTGTGTGGGAGGAAAGACACTCTTTGTTTCTTGAACTTTAAATTTCTTTCCACTCTTGAAATTTTTCCAGAATGTCCATTGTGAGTACTAACTTCTATGATATAATAAAAACATCAAACACATTTCCTGTGGAGTCGGTGACTAGTTTGAAATTGTTGCTTTTCAAATTATTCTTTCCTATGCACCTCAGACATGAATTTCCATCCTTTCCTGCTCTGCTTCCACATCTTCCACGTTCTCTCCCTTTCAGATCTGCCCTGTCTGCGCTGGAATCCCACACATCCATCTCCCCAGGCTGCAGAATCGTCAGTCTCTTGGTTGTCACTGGCTGTTTCCCCTCAAGCAACAATATCCACAGGTCTCATCTTTCTTGAAATGATCCTTATTTGACCTTGTTGCTTTTAACAATCCCAGTCTTTTTTTCTGTCCTTTTTAGTGCTAAGTTCCTTTCTGTCACTATACTTGTTGCAGTCAGGTTCACATTGTGGGTAGAGATCACCCAACCAAGAGCAGCTTGTAGGGAAAAAAAAAAATAGAGGTTTTTTTTTTTTTGTTTTGTTTTTTGGTTTTTGGTTTTTTTTGCTTACAAACTCAAGGGGAAGCTCCACGATAGCAGGGTAAAACGATGGCATGAGCAGAGGGTGTACATCACCCCTGACCCACATAAGGTGGACAACAGAAACAGGAGAGTGTGCCAAACACTGGCAAGGGGAAACTGGCTATAACACCCATAAACCTGCCCCCAACAATACACTGCCTCCTGGAGGCGTTAATTCCCAAATCTCCATCAGCTGAGAACCTAGCAGTCAGAACACCTAAATTGATGGAGAACACCTGAATCAAACCACCACATTCCCATAAGCCCACCCCCAACAATACACTGCCTCCAGAAGGCATTAATTCCCAAATCTCCATCAGCTGGGAACCTAGTATTCAGAAAACCTAAGTTGATGGAGGACACCTGAATCAAACCACCATATTCTCATAAGCCTACCCCCAACAATATACTGCCTGCAGAAGGCATTAATTCCCAAATCTCTATCAGCTGGGAACCTAGCAGTCAGAACACCTAAGTTGATGGAGAACACCTGAATCAAACCACCACATTCCCATAAGCCCGCCCCCAACAATACACTGCCTCCAGAAGGCATTAATTCCCAAATCTCTATCAGCTGGGAACCCAGCATTCAGAACACCTAAGTTGATGGAGAACACCTGAATCAAACCACCACATTCCCATAAGCCCGCCCCCAACAATAAACTGCCTCCAGAAGGCTTTAATTCCCAAATCTCCATCAGCTGGGAACCTAGCATTCAGAACACCTAAGTTGATGGAGGACACCTGAATCAAACCACCATATTCTCATAAGACTACCCCCAACAATATACTGCCTCCAGAAGGCATTAATTCCCAAATCTCTATCAGCTGGGAACCTAGCAGTCCGAACACCTAAGTTGATGGAGAACACCTGAATCAAACCACCACATTCCCATAAGCCCGCCCCCAACAATACACTGCCTCCAGAAGGCATTAATTCCCAAATCTCCATCAGCTGGGAACCTAGCATTCAGAACACCTAAGTTGATGGAGAACACCTGAATCAAACCACCACATTCTCATAAGCCGCCCCCAACAATACATTGTTTCTAGAAGGCATTAATTCCCAAATCTCCATCAGCTGGGAACCTAGCATTCAGGACACCTAAGTTGATGAAGAACACCTGAATCAAACCACCACATTCCCATAAGCCTGCCCCCAACAATACACTGCCTCCAGAAGGCGTTAATTCCCAAATCTCCATCAGCTGGGAACCTAGCGTTCAGAACACCTGAGTTTATGAGGGACACCTGAATCAAACCACCAGCATACTCATGGTGCTTTTTTTTTTCTTTTTCACCTTGTATTCTAAACACTTTGTTCATGTACATTAAAACAACAGGACCAGAAGTATCTAAACCAGCAAGCCACATCTCTGTGCAGATTCCAGCATTGCCACTTGCTGACGCTGTCAGTGGAGGCTACCCTTGGTGCTGCATTTCACTTCTCTGTAAAATGGGGATAGTACTTGAATCCAACAATAAAGTTAATGCTAGAACAGATCAGTTAATGCATGCAATGCTTGTAAGAGTGCCTGAAAAATGACAATCAATAAAAGATGATTGTTTCATCCATAACAGTTATTACTATTGCCATGGGGGGGGGAGCCATCACTAACAAGATCCTTGCCTAAGAAGTGGCCACACCAAGGCAAAAGCTTGATTCTGCTCCTCCAGTTTAGTCCTCCACGTCCCACATTCCTTCACATTCTCTTGGAAGCCCTTTCTTCGGCACCCTTTATGGGTGTTACGTAGCTGTTTCCTCTGAATTGAAATAGTCTCTAGAGGGGCCAGTGGCTTATAAGATTTAGGAACATAACTTACAAGGCACAGGCAGGTCTGGAAGTTACGCTATTCACAAGGCACCTCCCCTACCTCACCAAGGTTACAGAGTCAGTAAAGGTTGCTGGGGAGAAGAGGGTCATCCATCCGCTGCGTTGTGCTGCCCGCAAGTTTCGCAGGGAGCTTTAAGGACATGCCTTTTGTGAATCATCACATGTACTGGGAAGGGATTTCTCCCATGCAGTTTCTTTTGAGTCACCCCTCCTCCTTTAAGTAGCCCTAATAAATTCATTGGTTCACAAAGCCATATTTGAATGGAATTATTTCTTGGTTTGCTGTCAGTGCCCTACTTGGGGTGAATAGATGTTTGTGTCTCACATCTGGTTAAGTCATATAGCACTGGAGCACTTGAGATTATTGGTTATTTCCTAGCAAGTCTGTGACAGCATATCATTCCTCTACATGCCTCCCTAGCTTTCCCCAAAAGCACAGCCCAGCGGCTGCACGTCTCTAGGTGTCTCCTTCACTGGTGGCTACATTCACTGCCAGGCATTCACTGACCTTCAACATGAGCGGCTCCTGTGATGGTTAATTTTATATATTGACTTCATTGGTCTAAAGAATAGTCAGATGCTGACAAAACATGTTTTTATTTTTTTTAATTCGTACCATGATGCATTTATTTATTCATTTGAGAGAGAGAGAGGTAGAGAGACACAGAGAGGGAAACAGACAGAGAGAGGGAGAATGGGCGCACCAGGGCCTAGAGCCACTGTAAACAAACTCCAGATGCATGTGCCACCTTGTGCATCTAGCTTAGTGGGTCCTGGGAAATCGAACTGAGGTCCTTTGGCTTTGCAGGCAAGCGCCTTAACCGCTAAGCCATCTCTCCAGCCCAAAACATGTGTTATAATGTGACTTAGAAAAAAAATTAAGATGTTTCTAGAAGAAATTCATCTTTGAATGGCTAGCAAAGAAATTTGACCCTTGCCAACGAGGGTGGTGAGGTAGGTTGAGGGATGTCACGTAGGTACCACAGAGGACAGGCCAGTGTTCTCTGTCTGCTCAAGCTGGGGCACCCGTCTCTTCTCCTGCCCTCTGACGTCGGAGCTCCGGGTTCTGAAGCTGTCACACTCGGACTGAACGAGACCACTAGCTTTCCTTGTGTTCCAGTTTGCAGATGCAGACTGTTGGATTTCTCAGCACCCAAAACCATGTGAGCCAGTAGCCCCGACAGTATAACAAACCTCCCCTTCCTCTCCCCTAACCATCGTTGGTTTGTTTTTTGTTTTTCTTTGTTTTCAACAGCAGGACTTATCACAAGCCACACACGTCAGGATGAGCACGTGTACAGCGTCAGGTCGGCCTCGTCTGCGCAGCGCGAGCCGTCGGGAAGAGCCAGTACCCGACTGTGCATTCGGGTGAAGCTTTGTCACCAGCTTCCGTCTCATCAGCTCCCTGCAGCGCAGTTTCCTGCCTTGGGCAGTTCCTGACCAAACTGGGGGACTCGGAGGAAAGCCGAGCAGCTTGAGGGTGAGTCTACATGCGAGGGGCGGAGATGCTGCTCCAGGGCAGAGAGCTGGCTCATGTGATGCAATTCAGTTTGCCCCCTTCATCTGGGAAAAAAGACTTGTCCTTTTTCACATTAATCAAATCTCAATATCTATTTTTTTATTATTTGAGAGTGACAGAGAGAGAGAGAGAGAGAGAGAGAGAGAATGGGCACGCCAGGGCCTCCAGCCACTGCAAACGAACTCCAGACACATGTGCCCCCTTGTGCATCTGGCTAACGTGGGTCCTGGAGAATTGAGCCTCGAACCGGGGTCCTTAGGCTTCCCAGGCAAGCGCTTAACCGCTAAGCCATCTCTCCAGCCCAATATCTGATATTTTAATATCTAGGTTTGCTTTAGAAGTCTCAAATGATAGCTCAAATGGCCCAGGAAGTGATGTCATGATGAGAAATAATAGAAGCAGCACATAGATACCAAATTTTGGTATCTATATATGTAGAGCACACAACTGTGTTTGTGTATTTAAGTTCGCCAACTCACCAACCCTTAAAAAGAGCAGAGAGAGAGAGAGAGAGAGAGAGAGATTTTTGAAAGTATGACAGAAAGAACTGTGGCAGTTTTCAATGAGAACAAACTGAAAAGATTAGGGCTCTTCATCATGCAAGGGGCCAGGACTGCAGCCTATAAATCAAGAAGCAACAGGAAGGCTGGGTAAACACTGCTTTGCCCATCAGATCCCAAGGTGCCGCTGCCGAGGCATGCCACTTCAAAAGCTCCACAAAGATCCTGTCAGGACACAGAGAGGTAAATGACAATTTACATGTGAAGTAATAAATAGGAACTATATTACTTAATGGGATGTGCAGACTGAAAGTATAAACATACTCGATAAGAGTTCACAAGCATAGGTCAGTGATGAACAGTGAGTATGTTAGCAATATGTGAAAAGCACTTATGATGTAAACTTTCAGATTATGAAGATGGATAAATATGACATTCTGGGTTGGGCAGAACAAGCATGTGACCTAGTAGCACATTTATCATGTTATTCTGAGGCATCTCTTTGTAGCTCTGACATTTATTTATTCGTTTATTTATTTATTTTTGATACAGGGGTCTGACCCTGTAGCCCAGGCTGGCCTCAAACTCACAACAATCCTCTTGCCTCAGTCTCCAAAGGGTTCTTCCCACCTTCGCCTCTGGATTATTGTGGAATACAGGTGCTTACTGCCACACCCAGCCTAAAATTTATACATTCACTTCTTTATGTCAGTATACTTGATTGAGGAATGATGAGATCATCTACTAAGATACTGAACAGTTATGCTTAAATCTCCTTCCACATGGGAATTGTTAAAAATGCAGCTCCCAAGGCCCAGTTCTGTAGCCTGAGATGAGATCTAGAAATCTGTAGTTTAATTGTCAAGATATTTGAATGTAATTGAACCTAAAACCATGGCTTAAGGAACAATGGAAGGAAGCAGATTGGGGGCTCTTGGAAGGAGGAGGGAATCGGCAGGAGGTGGGAAGGAACATCAACAAAAGTAAAGTATGTATGAGAAGAGCCGTAATGAAAACCATTACTTTGTGTGCTATTTAATTTTCACAGCATCTATACCTATTGACATGATTATGATTTCCATTTTATAGTTGGTCATAATGGTTAATCTTGTCAGCTTTATTGGACTTGGAGTCACCTAGTATATTCACCTCTGGGCATGTCTGAAAGTGTTTCCTGGGGAGGAAAGATCCATCCTGAATGTGGGTGGCTCTATCCCGTGGCTGGAGTCCTGGAGTGAATTATAAAGAAAACAGGGAGAAGGGAGCTGAACACCAGAATTCACCTCTCTGCCTCCTGACTGCAAATGCACTGGAGTCGCCTCACACTCCTACCGCTCCATGCCTTTCCCACCATGACCGGGAAAAGAGGATTTCCTTTAGAACTTTTGCTAGCTTTTATAGCACCTGGGTGTGAGTTGGATAAAATCACCCCCTTTCTCAAGAATCTTGATTTGCATTGGCCAAAAATAAAATAGATTAATCTATGGAAGTCATCAGAATTATAGAAGTGTGCAGTTCATAGCCTGCATACATGTCCATGGTCCTGTCTTCATTCAAGTTTCCCATTTGAGCTCGAGCATCCTTTGTGCACAAGAAGATGATAGATAGATAGATAGATAGATAGATAGATAGATAGATAGATGATAGAGAGAGAGAGGGAGGAAGAGGAGAGGGAGAGAGAAATCATCTGTCTCTGGCGGAGGCCTGGGTGAGAAGCTTCTTACTTAATCCTTTTTCACCCTGTTATCACAGTTGACTTCTGGCCAAAGGCTGGACATGAGGAAAGTCCTCTATACAAAGGAAGGCATGAGGGAACAGAGAAGAATTTTCTGGTTTTTAATAAAAAATGTAATAAAAGTATGCATAAATGTAGTAATAATCTGTGCTAATAAGTTTAAAATAAGATAGTGGCAAGGCTGCAGGCATAGTATTTATTTAAAAAAGTAATTCCAGTAATAAATCCCAAGTTTGGATCTCTCAATGAGTTGCTGGTTTTGAATAGGTATTTTGGGATATTACCATATTTTTTTGAAATTTCCTATCTGCACAAAGGAAACCTTTAATGTAATTTCGAATACCTGATAGTCCAGTTTCCAAATAAACAACTGCACTTTGGAAGATACGAGTTTTATCTTTCATCATGAGGCTCTCACCCACTTTCTTTTCTTTCTCACACTCTCCTAGTGTTTTTCTTTCTGGTGACACCCATCACAAGCCATGTGGCAGTTTTCAAACACTGTCACTCAGTTTCACTCCCTTGTTTCCACCCCTTCAGTTATTAACTTAGTCATCTGCCAGAACCCTTGTGCTTCAAGTAGTGTGTTCAGCTCTTCTTCAAGGCTGCACTGCACATCACACACAATTGGCTAAAAGACTTTGTTTTTCAGAGTGAGTATCTTTCCCTTCTTCAAGAATGAATTATAGGACTGGAGAAATGGCTCAGCAGTTAAAGGACCTTGCTTCTTAAAGCCTGATAGCCTGGGTTTGATTCAGTTCAATCCCCCAGTACCCACATGAAGTCAGATGCACAAGTGGTAAGCATGCCTGAAGTTTGTTTGCAGAAGCAAGAGGCCCTGGTACACCCATTCATTCTCTCCTCTCCTTGCAAATAAATAATAATTTCTTTAAAACAAGAATGAATCAGGGCTGGAGTTTTAGCTCTGTAGCAGAATACCTGGCTCTCTTATTCCATCCCCAGCACCACAAAGACAGGCACTGAGTTAAACCAACCAATCGGCAGGACCTTGCCTATCCAACATGCCTTTAAGCAACATCCAGTGCATAAGCCATTGTATCAGAATTCACCTCTCTGCTTCCTGACTGTTGACGCACTGTGACCAGCCTAACACTACTATGGCCATGCATGTGTTGTTATTTCTGTGAAGAAACTTAGGGCAAAGATGTGTGTGTGTGTGCACGCACGTGTGCGCGCATTGTAAACATGCCATTCATTGGTAGTTACCCACCAAGCTTGACTGTGTGTAGGAACCACTGAAAGAGACATGAGTAGGTGTGTGATGTACGTGTGTGTATGTATGCGAATCTGCTTGCTTGCATGTGTATGCATGTGGAGGTTGAGTCTTTGGTCAGGTGTATTCAAGTGCTCTTCACTTTATTTGCTGAGTCAGGGTCTCTTACCTGAGTCCAGAGCTGATTCAGCTGGTCTAGACAGCCCCCTCCTCCTCCACTCCTAGGGGATACCCTGTCTCTGCCTCTCCTGCTGGCATTTGCATGGGTGTGAGGGACCTAGACCCTGGTCCTCATATGGCATGGCAAGAGCTTTACCAACTGAACCGTGTCCTTAGCCCCTGGGAGAGATGTTTGAAAATACAGTATTGCTCACCACCTCCAGTTGTTATAGTAGAGTAGGTCTGGAGTGGTCCTGGTGCAGACTGTTCGTAAACTCATAGGTGAGTCTGGTGTTCCAGCCATTGCCCCTCTGGCAATAATTGCTGCAGGCATGTCTGCATGTCACTTCCTTTAAAGCCTGCCTGTACCTCCCCGTAGCTCTTAGGAGGCACACCAAACTCCTTGGCTTAGCACGGAACACTTCATAATCTGGTCCTTGCCTGCTGCTCTTGGTTTACCTTCTACCACGTCCCTACACTCAGTGCCTGCTGCAGTTGTACTAAGTGCCCTCCCTGTAGACTCCATGTGTTCACTTCATAACATCGCTTCTTGCCTCCTCTCTCCTGTCAGTCACTGGTGTCATGCTATTAAACCGTTGCTAACCTCTGAGCCTCTTCAGGACAAATCTCCCTGTGCATTGTCTCTTCCCCACGTACTAGCACAATAGCTCATATATGTATCTGTTGCCTATAATGAGTATATTTCGCTGTTACCAGTGTTACATATTTGCTAGATAAATGACTCTAATTCTCTTTTCCTTTCACCATTAATTTTACATTTATTTTTTTTTTAATTTATGTGAGAGACAGAGAGAGAGAGAGAGAGAGAGTGTGTGTGTGTGTCTGTGAAAGAGACAGAGAAGGTGAGCCAGGACCTCCTGCCACTGCAAATGAAGTACAGATGCATGTGCCACTTTGTGCATCTGGCTTTACGTGGGTCCTGGGGAATTGAACTGAGGCTATCAGCTTTTGTAAGCAAGTGCCTTTAACTGCTGAGCCTTCTATCTCTCCAGCCCTAATCACTCATTTTAGATGAAACCTTGTTGTGGAATGCAAATGTTCGTTACACTTTTTAAAAACGGCCTTAACACAGAGTGGTGACATGCTTTGTAGCACGTACTTTGTGTCTGGAAAAAAATAAATGAAGCCAACACAAGTTTTTCATTAAAATTGCTATTGTTGAAGACAAAACTGAGAGGGAAAAAGTAGGTTTTCATATATATATGGTCATGGTAAGCTTATTTTAAATATAGATACTAGGTTTCATCCTGGAATTTCTCCAGTGGAAACTTCTTGAGGTGGGACCCTAGGATCTATGTTTTTAACAACCTTCACATATTATTATTTTTAAGGAAATAGTTATTTATTTATTTCTGTGAGGGAGAGACAGACAAATAGATCGATCAATAGATAAATGGAGAACATGGTATGCCACAGCCTCTTTCCACTGCAAATGAACTCAGATGCATATGAATTTGGCTTAACGAGGGTACTGAGGAATTGAGTCCTGAGCTTACAAATTTTGCAGATGAGCACCTTTAACCACTGAGCAATCTCCCCAGCCCCACACATTATTCTTAATGGTGGTGAAGTTGGATATCTGTTTAAAGTTAAAATAAATGGTCCACTGTATTTATTTAGTACAGATAATGGTCTGCTTTGGGGGTATTCTCTTATTAATGAGCTACCTAGGTGAAAATATATTAAATTAAGTGCTAGCTTTAACATAAGATAAAAGAAAAAGATAAAAAGTTTTTTGGCATTCATTAGAATGACATCTATAGCTAAGGTTTTATGCTTCTCTTGAAATTTCTAAGGCATATTCTCAGCAAGGAAAAAAATTACAAAGTTCTTATATCTCAGCAGTCTTTTCACAGCAGTTGGAAATTTTCAAAATATATTTTTTGAGAGGTGAGAGATATACCATTTTTGATTTTCTACTGCTGACTTCTTGGGTAGCTCTACGTCACTGTTAAGATACCAGGCCAGGTGTGGTAGGATCAAGCGTTCAAGGTTATCCTTGATTAACAAGTTTGAAGACTGAAAGACACACACACACACACACACACACACACACACACACACACACATCAGGACACATTCACATTCTCCTTCCATTTGTGGCATCAGCACACCAGCAGAGGAAGGCAGTTAAAGATCCATTGAAGTAGATTTTTCCAGTTCTTTTTGTGAACTCCCCATTAAGAATTTTGGTAGCCAGTGCAGTGACAAAAACTTACAATCTGAGCTACTTGGGAGGCCGAGGCAGGAGCATCCCTTGAGTCCAAGAGTTCAAGTCCAATCTCAGTGACACAAAAAAGATCCTGTCCCTTTATTTAAAAAGTTGTGTTGGTCTGCTATAATAAAATAGTCCAGATTGGTTGATTTAAACCCAACATTTATTTTCTCACAGTTCTGGAGGCCTCACAGTCAAGTACTGAGAAAGATAATCAGTTTCTGGGGAGGTCCACTCTTCCTGGCCCGAGATGAGGCTGTATCTCCACGTGGTCTCCTCTGTGCTATATGTAGATAAGGAGAGGTCTGGTGTCCCTTCCTGGCCTCAGTCGCCTCTTTAAAGACCCTACTTTCAAATGCAGTTGACTGAATGGTTAGGGATTCAACATTTAAATAGGAAGGTAAAAAACTGAGTCAAGGATATTTATACAGCTTTTGACTTTGTTTTGCAGTTTTCCCATTCTTAGAGCTCATTAAGAATGTTCTCGAAAACCCCCCCCCCCAAAAAAAGAATGTTCTCTTCGTTTCTGGTTACTTTTTTTTTTCTTTCAACTTGAGCCAAATGATACAATTTTTGGTGGCCACAGGATCTCGCCAAAGCACTTTTAGAGGCAATGAACTTCTAGTTCATGTAGCAGAAGCCTTGAAAAGGCCTGTGAATCTTAAAACTGTTGCTAAGTGACATTTGTGCACATTTCTTCATGATGTGCCTTTGTTCACTTTCAATACAATGATTAAAAAAAAGTTGCTTTTATTGGTCCCACAAATTACTATTTATTTGCCTTAAAGAGCACTGAACACAGTAACATTCTCTCAATTAGAATAACTCTGTTGTAGTGACATTGATGAACATTTTTATCTATGCCTGAAAGGTTACAGGTTATTATATTAATATAGTAAGAGTCTAAAATAGTAGTATTCAACAAACTAAAATACAAGTTAGGTGCCCCCTACCAATTGCTCATCCTCGTCCTTACAAGCCCCAGAAATTCTCTGATTTTGACTGCCCACATGACGGGGGTATGTAGCTACACCCAGTTATTTCATGCTTACATGAGACGTGCCCTTACCCACTGAAGCAACTGTCTAACCTACATTTAGAATTTCTTAAGAAGTAAAAACAAAAAAAAAAAATTAATAAACAGGTGAAATCATTTAAAATATTTCTAGGGCTGGAGAGATGGCTTCGTGGTTAAGCACTTGCCTGTGAAGCCTAAGGACCCCGGTTCGAGGCTCGACTCTCCAGGACCCACGTTAGCCAGATGCACAAAGGGGCATACACATCTGGAGTTCATTTGCAGTGGCTGGAGGCCCCGGCGTGCCCATTCTCTATATATCTCTACCTGTCACTCTCAAATAAATAAATAAACAATTTTAAATAAAAAAAATTTCTAACTCAAAGTGTGATTTTAACATGTGATCAACATGTGAAAATATGCTAGGTATGGTGGTGCACGCCCTTGATCCCAGCACTCAGCAGGCAGAGGTAGGAGAATCGTTGTTACTTGGAGGCCAGCCTGAGACTACATAGTGAATTCCAGGTCAGCCTGGGCTGGAGCAAGACCCTACCTCAAAAGAACTGAAAAATGTAAAACTTTTAATGAGGTCTTCTATATTGTTGACTTTTAACAGGTCTGAAATACAACATATTTTGTACTTACAACACATCTTAGCTCTGACTAGCCACCTTTCAAGCACTGAACAGACATATGTGACTAGCTGCCGCTGGACTGGACAGCAAACATCTACAGTAGCCACATCTGGATACAAATTCCACACTTTAACATCTAGAAGACTGGGGTGCAGAAGATTGATTTTTTTTTTTTGTCAAGTTAAATGTCTCCATCTGGTACACAGTTCTACACAGTGGGAAACAAATTCTGTTTTGTTTTTCTTCCTGTAGTTGTGAGCATCTCTTTCAGGTGTCAGCGATACAGCTTAAGTTCCTCCTGAACATCAGCTGGTCAGTGTCAGTTCTGAGATGAATCATTCACTTGTCAATGGTCTGTCTATTTGTCATCTTCCATCGCAGTTCAGGCGATGAGGTATGCTCGTTAGGGGACCCGTGATCTTCCACAAGATAGGACCTTATTGGAAGACTAATGCAGCTCCCTAAAGTGACAACTTGGTAGTAGTTTTAGACTCAGGAAATGAGGCTTTCTCCTGAACAAGCAGGGACTGGATTTAAATGGCTTTGAATTTTTATTCATCTTCCCAAATAAAAAATCCTCACTACTATTCCTTAACTTTGGGGAACAATTTAGTCTTTTGTCTGGCTTAGCTTTCATGGTCCTAAATCATAGTTTTAAATGTCAAGTTTCAAAGTGCAACAGGGTTAATGAGTTTTGGTGGCAGAAGATGCTACAGCTGGACCCTTTGGCCATCTGTTTCAGGTGCAAACATGTCGAATCTCCTGCTCTAATTTCTCCTGTATGTGCCATAGCTCCTCACATTGAGTCCTAATGATTATAGGTACTCCACAGACACTTTCTGAATGAATCAGAAAATATTTTGTAGCTGGTATCTTGGTTGGGCCTAAACTGGAATAAAGGCATCCATTTACTGAGTGATATGAGGAGGAAAAAAAAAGGAGTTCTGTATGTTTCTGGGACAAGAAACTGAGGCAATAATGAGATGGATGGGACAAGATGACATGTGACAATCTACAGCTTCTCTGAGGCCATGACAAATCCCCATGGAGAGAAGGTCATTGTCTCCATGTCTACTTATAAAGAACTTGGTTCCAAAATAGGGGTGATTTAAGGCATCATTATGATACCTTGAAGACTTTTCTATAAGAGCTAGCATCATAGCAGAGCAGCTTTGTTCTTGGGACGCTCCAGAAGCACCCCTACTAGAGGCTTGGGGTCTCCGAAAGTTCATAGCTTCTGTGGATGTGAGGGGATTCAGTAAGTGTCAGAGCCTGGACATTTGAATGTGTTTGAAATCTGCTCTTACCTGGAGCCTAGAAGGACTTGAGGTAGTGGGAGATAAAGATAGGGCACTTGGGCCTGTGGTTCTGAGTGAATGGCACAGTCAATTAACCCATGATACTAAGGAAACACCACATAGGTAAAGCCTGAGGACATTTAGTTCACAGCATTTTGTGATCTAAGCTAATGTCTAACTGCTGGAACACCAGCATCTTTATACTTTCACCCATACTCTTAATTCCTTCTCCTTTCTCTGTCTCTAATCATATATACATTAAGATCATTCATTACACAATTCACACTGTGCCAATATTAAAGAGAGTATTGAATGTAATTGTTCAGAAAACCCCAACAATCATGACAATTTTTATTAGAGAGCAGAAGTTGTTGAAGAAACACTAGAACAAAAATTACTCTAAACAAAAAAAAAATGCCTTTTGGAAAGACTGACTCTATACAGCTTGATAAATATGTAATTAAAGATCCAGGGAATTGTTTAATTTTATTAAAATCTAACTATAGACCAAATGACTTGAACTTTTAGAATGTCAAACATTGATTGCCAAAAATGAGGGAGTTCATTGAATATCACATAATGCCTTTATAAAATGTGGAGCAAAAAATTTACAACCAATATATGTGAACAAGTAGGCTGGCAACTATTGATTCTGAAAGGCATTCAATTTTACTACTAATGATATATTGAGCTCCTTGACTAACAAAGTTCCATAGTACTCCTCAGAAGAACTATTAGTGTATATCAATAAAACACACACACCCCTACACATCTATGGTTTTCTGTGGTAGAACTGGCAATAGCAAAGCCTGAATTGAAGGCTCATTTTTCTGCAGAGAATTTGCTTTGCTTCTACAGATGTCCTGGGGCATGACTGAACCAGAAGCATTTGGCAAGAACTTTGCTAAGATATATAAATGAGCATGAAGACCAAAGTCACATGTGGGCAGGCTTTCACTTAAGAATTCATTGTTTTCTTTTTCTCCTTCACCCCAAGCCAAGTTCTGTAAGTTGGTAGTCATTTAAATGGTTCATTTTTTTCGAGAAAATTATGTTATTTTCTATCCCTTATTTTTTTTCACAGTAGTAATTCTAGGGTTTGGGTGTTGTTTCAAGAGGCTCCAGTTCTGAGTTTCCATTAATTCACACGTTCATTCATTCATTCATTCATTTTGTTTCCTGTCTCCTACATTGCCATTAATCATGCAGCTCTAACCTCCTGTAATTGGCAGATTCCCCAGAAACCTGTGGTGGTGGTTCCTCAGTATCATGGGTTAAGCTGCCTTTTCACCCTTGGCCCCCATGGGTTCCCCTTTGTTGTGCAGTCTCAGAACAGTGACAGCAACCGTGGTCAGCAGGCAATGCCAGGTCCTCCTGTCTCTCAACATCAGAAGGGGAAAGCTTGGTCAAGGTATGAGTGGGCCACAGACCAGGATATGCTGCCTTCTTCTTAGGAGTGAATGTGAGAATGAGCTTAAGGGGTTGGAGTGTGTTTGTGGGAGGGGAAGTTGCTTTACTTTAACTTATAAATATACTCATTAACAGGGTGTAGAATCTGTGGGGTTAGCTCTTTTGGTGTTTGGAGTGGTATTATTTACTTCTGTACAACATCTGCATTACCTTCAGCCATTCTACATTGTGTTACTTTCTATCTAATCTGTTCCTCTTTATGGTAACTTAGAACCCTTTGTTTTTGATGCCTGCAATCTCACTAGGATGTGTCTGGATATATTTCTTTTCAGTTATTATTCTTGAATTTTGGTGGGTTTTTTTTTTGAGACATTATCTTGCTATATAGCCCAGGCTGTCCTCAAACTCATAATCCTCCTGCCTCAGTCTCCTAGGTCCTGGAATTACAGGTGTGCCCCATTACATGTGCCCCATTCTTGGTATTTATGATTCCTGAATATCAGGGCTGACCTGGAATTCACTATGTAGTCTCAGAATGGCCTCACACTCAGGATGATTCCTCATACCTCTGCCTCCCAAGTGCTGGGATTAAAGGCATGTGTCACTATGCCAAACTAATTCCTTTTCTTTCTTTCTTTCTTACTTTCTTCCCTTCCTTCCTTCCTTCCTTCCTTCCTTCCTTCCTTCCTTCCTTCCTTCTTTCTTTCTGTCTTTCTGTCTTTCTTCTTTTCTTTCCTTTTTTTTTTTTTTTTTGAGGTAGGGTCTCACTGTAGCCCAGGCTGACCTGGAATTCACTATGTAGTTTCAGGGTGGCCTTGAACTCTCGGTGATCCTCCTACCTCTGCCTCCCGAGTGCTGGGATTAAAGGCATGCACCACCACGCCCGGCTTAATTTCTTTATTCTTAAGTGAGTTTGTATTTTTAAGTATTTCTAATATGACCACGTTTTATGTGATAGTCTGCATTACAGTGTTCTATTATGTAAAATCCTTGTGTATAAACCATATTATTAATTACTGCGCTAGTTACTTTCTCCTTGCTCAGACAAATATCCGACCAGAAGCAGGTTAAGGGATGAAATGATTTATTCCTGGCTTACAGTTTTGAGGGGAAGTGTCAGCGTGCTGGTTGTGGTGGCTTGACTGTGAGATGTTCCCCACAGTCTCATGTGTTTGTGATTAAACCTCAATCTCCTGCTAGTGGAGCCTTCAGGAGGTGGAGCCTTGCTGGAGGAAGCCTGCATTGAGGATGGACCTTGATGTTTATAAGATCAGGCTCCAAGCACAGCACTGCGACTTCTTCCCTTACTGTCTTACTCGTGCTATGCGGTCTCTGACATGATAAAGCTCCCCTCAAAACTGTTGTCTGAAATGAACCCTTTCCTCCCATAAGCTGCTTCTGGTCAGGGGCTCTGTCCCAGCAAGAAGACAGTAACTACAAAAGCAGGGAAAAGCAGGAAACCAGGATCACAGGGCATACTGGTGAAGAGGAAGTAGAGAGAAGGGCCAAGTGGGGTTGTGTGGATAAGCATGAGTGGGGAGTTATCTCGTAGAGTATATGAACTGACCAGCCTTACATACACCACTGCAAAAAATGTTTCTTTTCCCCCAGCAATGACTGACTACCAATGGCTCTTCCTCATGCCCTCCTCCAGTCACCCTTGAAGAAATGGTGGTGGCCCAATATTGCACAGGTCTTAAGAGGGTAACAAGCAACTGTCACTGTTAAGTCATGAATGCAATGGCCATGTGGGCACAGAATTTTGAAGACTTTTTCTAACCACAACTCCAACCAAAACGAACTAAATTTCTTATCTGGCAAATGGAAACTTTGTTGACTCTGGTTAGAATATGGCTTTAGACATCTCTCTCAATATGGGCATACAGACCCAACTTCTTAAGTTGCTGAGACTGGAAACCACAGTGCCTGATTTGGTTTCCTGTTCTATTTTATTTTATTTTTTAATATTTCTTTAGTTGTAAGCAGAGATGCTTGATTAGATAGATAAGATAGATTGATAAATAGATGATAGATAGAGAGAGAGAGAGAGATAGATGATAGATAGATATAGAGAGAATGGGCAAGACAGGGCCTCCAGCCACTGCAAACAAACTTCAGACACATGTGCTACTGTGCATCTAGCTTTACGTGGGAACTGGAGACTTGATCCCAGATTGTTAGGTTTTGCAGGCAAGCACCTTAACCACTGAGCAATCTCTCTAGCCCTCTATTTTAGTTTGAGAACCTACATATTCCAATTTCTTGACAAATAGCAATAGAGTCATCCCTCACTATCCAGGGGGCTTGGTTTCAGAAGCTCACACATACACACACATGGATATCACAATCTATGGGTCCTCAAGTTCTTCATAGAAAATGAACTAGCATTTACATGTTACCTACATACAATTCTGCAGAAAGGGTGAATATTCTGAGCAATGATAGCAACAAAATAATAATAAGAGCTGAGCTAGAGGTACAGATTAGTATAAAGTGCTTCCCTACCATGCACAAGTCCCTGCATTTGATTCCCAGTACTATAAGAAAAAAGGGAAGATGATGAAGAAAATGAAGAAAAGAAAGATGGGGCAGTGGGAGGGGATGGAGGGAAAGGGGAAGAGAAACAAGGAGGAGGCAGAGAAGGAGAAGGAGGAATGCTTAAGTGGGATATATGCACACAGTAGGCTAGGTATATTTTTAAGCATTTTACATGGGGTCATCATATAATTCTCCATAAGACAAATAATAATACTCTCCCAAATTTACAGATAGGGAAAATGAGCCAGAGATAAAATTAACTCACACAAAATCACTCAGCTATTAAATGGCAGGCTAGGTATTCAAATCCAGGCACTGTGACTCTAAGGCCTGTGTTTTAATCACAGAAATGACAAAATAAACATAAAACACTACCTTTCAGCCAGGTGTGGTGGTGAATGTCTATGACCCCAGCACTCAGGAGGCTAAGGGAGTAGGATCTTTAATTCTAGGCCAGCCTAGGCTACATAGCAAGAGGCTATCCCAAATTAATAAAATAAAACAGATCAGTGCCTCTTAAGTTACATTTTTACTTATTTGTTTATTTTGTTGTTTTTCTGCTTTTTTCTTTTGGTAGGATCTCACTCTAGCCCAGGCTGATCTGGAGCACACTCTGTAGTTCCAGACTGGCCTTGAACTCACAGTGATCCTACTACCTCTACCTCCCAG
Organism: Dipus sagitta; assembly: GCA_036346955.1. NCBI lineage: Eukaryota > Metazoa > Chordata > Mammalia > Rodentia > Dipodidae > Dipus > Dipus sagitta. Next base: position 4,388,737 of record CM070787.1, read on the forward strand.
GTGTTGGGATTAAATGCATGTACCACTATGCCCAGAAGATTTATTTTTTGAGACAGGATCTTACTACAAAGTCCAAACTAGCTTTAAATTCATGATACTCCTACCTCCAGAGTCCTGGGGTACAGTCTTGTTTAACCACAGCATTTCTTTTTTCATGGTGGAGTTTTCAGGTTATCCCAACTATCATGTTGCCAGAAAAAGAAAAACAAAATCCTGATCCCGCCATTTCATTGTACTCTAATATTTCTGACCTTTCACCGTATCCTATTACTCAAGGAAATGCAATACAACTGTTTTCAATGATCCATGACAACTTCTACACGTTTCTATGGGACTCCCAAAAAGAAAAGGTTATAAAGGAAAATAGTGAATTTTCTAAGATGAAATGTGGAAGGGTATAATAAGTGAAATATTTTAAAAAAAGAACTTTTTAAAAGTAAAAGTTTCTTTAGTTGAATTGTTCTCAATAAATAGTCTCAAAAGAGACAACATGGGCATATGTGGGAAACTGTGAGAGTTAGAAAATCTTGGGCCTCACCCCATATCCAAGAAATCAGAAACACTGGGGGAGGAGTCCAGAAATCCATCAAAATCTTTTCAAGTAATTCTGATGTACCCTAATATTTGAGAACCATTACTGACATCTACTTATTTGACTTATTGCAAAAAACAATGTCCTTTGCAGAATGGGATGTTTTTCATGGGACCACAGTAAGTCTCCATGCATCGTCAACTGCTAACCCTCAAGCCGACAGTTTTCACCTCGCTAGTGAGGCAGAGATATTAGATCCCCTTTCAATGTATCCTTCCCATTGAGTTGTAGCATGCAATGCAAACTTTTAAATATTTGTGGTTTTTTTTTTCTTTTGTAAACAGAGAGTTCTTATATTTAAATTCGGTAGAAAAGTAAAGACTTTTTATGTAAAAAAGTATAAAGAAACATTGCACTTAATCTCTTTTGCATTTCTGTGTAGTAAGCCCAAATTTTATGGCTTTACTACTATAAGTACTGACGAAAAATGAGGTACATACAAGCTGCTTCTATAGTGTCACCATATTTTAATATTTTAATCAAGGGCCTATATTATTTCTCCAGCAATTACTTTGAATGCCCAGGTGTAATATAGTTTAACGTCAGTCTTTCCCTCAGCAAACATGTATTCGTCACCCTGTGCCAAGACATGTGCTGACTACCAGGAATGCAGCTGAGACTGAGCCTGACACAGTCCCTGTCACCACTGAGCTGAGGAGCTGGAGGAGAGACAGACAAGAGCATAGGTAATTACAATACAGCACGATAAGTGTTATGATAGGTGAAATAAAAGGTGCCATTGGAACTCTTCTCAATAAAAATGCAACATAACTGCTGTCTGAGTGATTTATTGCTCTTGATTATAAAATATGCTTGCAAGATAGAAGCTAACTCCTACTCATCCTTCAGAAGGCAGCTCAAGTTGTCATGTCCTCACATCCTCCAGTGAGTCTTCCCTTCCACCTCGCCACCCTGCCCCCTCCACTCGAGATTAGGGTCCTTTCCACAGGCATCCATCAAGTGCTGCGAGTTTCTGTTACAGGGCTGCCCACACTGCACTGCAATGGTCCGTTCACGTGTCTATCACTCTGATATATTCTCAGCTCTTGGAGGGCAAGGACTCCACTTTTTTTTTTTTTTTGTCTGTGTGATTCTTAACGTAACGCTAACATCACTCCCCTTTTTATCCTCTTTCATTGCATGATTAAGGCTTACCGCTCCTTGATGGTCCACTGTTATCTGCTTTATCACTTTGGGGAAAAATGTGCTCTTTTTATTGATCTTTTCACTGCTCTGAACATAAGCTCATTACAACCCCTTCCTTCTAAAATTAAGGCATGTATGGAACACGCACCTTTATATTACCTCCAAATCATGATGAGCAGAGGACAGAAAATAATTTCTAAGTATTGGGGGAGGGAATTAGCAGAATGTCACATGTTTCATCATCAAGCCCACCCTGAGTGATTTCCTGGCCAGGTTGGTAGTCTTTCCATCGCTCCCCCAGACCTGCTACCTGAAAGCAAGAGCAGTGATCTCTACTGTAGACATGGTAAATCCAAACCAAGGGGGCATGGATGCTACTGAACTAGCTAACATGTGTCCTAAGCCACACTGGCTCCTTAGAAGTGAAGGAGGCAGGAACTGGCCAACAAGTGACGAGAAGGGCAGAGCATACAGGCTTTGAACTGACGCAGTGTGAAATTTTTCTTTCATCATGATTCATTTCACACACGCCCCAAAATTCACACGACACTGTATTTCTGAAATAATTATTCTTCAACCCTTTCTATAGGTGACACGCTTTTATAATTTTTATTTTATCTTTTTCTCTTCAATTAAAAACTTGGAAGGGTGCTAGGTAGATGGCTTCAGTTAGCAGTTAAAGCAACTCCAGATGCAAGCACCTCTTTCTGCATCTGGCTTTACATGGGTACTGGAGAACTGAACCCAGGTCATCAGGCTCTGTAAGGACCTGAGTTCTGATTCTAGATATAAACCTTGGTATCAGAGATAAGCAGTCCTTGAATGGGCAGTCTATCAGCAGACTGGACAGAGTAAAAAAAAATCAATGACAAAAATAGGTCAATAGAAATTATTTAAACTAAACAAACTTTAAAAATATATGAGGGGGACTGGAGAGATGGCTTAGTGGTTAAGATACTTGCCTGAGAAGCCTAAGGACCCAGGTTCAATTCTCTAGGTCACACATTAGCCAGATGCACATTGTAGCACATGTATCTGGAGTTTATTTGCAGTGGCTAGAGGCCCTGGCATGCCCATTCTCTCTCTCTCTCCCCCCTCTGTCCCTCTGTATCCAATAAATTAAATATATATATATATATATATATATATATATATATATATATACACATATATATGGGAGATATATATATGTATATATATATATATATATATATATATATACATGTGCGTGTGTATGTGTGTGTGTGTGTGTGGAGAAGAGTAATACATTCAAGAGCTATAAAATAATTGAAATGGCACTAATAAAACACTAAGCTGAGTGTGGTGGCTCACACCTATAATCTCAACTCTTGGAAGGCTCAAACAGGAGCATCTTGAGTTTGAGGCCAGCCTGGGCTGTGTAACAAGATCTGTTTTCAAAACAAAAACAGCAATCCCAACCCATTAATAAGTAAAAACAAAGAGATAGGTGTGACTTATGCACTGAAGATTAAAAAATGCAGATGAGGGCTGGAGAGATGGCTTAGTGATTAAGGCACTTGCCTGAGAAGCCTAAAGACTCATGTTCATGACTCTCCAGGTCCCATGTAAGCCAGACACACAGTGACGCAAGTGTTCAAGGTCACACATGTGCATAAGGGAACGCACACATCTGGAGTTTGATGACAGTGGCTGAAAGCCCTGGAGTGCCAGTTCTGTCTCTCTCTCTCTCTCTCACTTCTCTCTCCCTCTCTCTCTCTTGCTTAATAAAAAGGCAGTCTGTTCAGCTTGCCTCTAAAAAAAGAATAAATTAAAAATAAAGAAAATGCAGTTGAAACTTTAAAAAGAAGTTTTTTATTTGCTTATTAATTTTTTAAGTTACTACTCAAGATAACAGATTTTGTAGTTTTATACATTTTTCGTTTTTTCATACAGGGTGGTCTCTAATTTGTGTCTATCCTCCTGCGTCAGCTTCCCAAGTGCTGCGATTACAGACATGTATTCACCATGCCAGGCCAAAGGTGCACCTTTAAAAATGTCAAGATATAGACAGACATGGTGGCGCACACCTTTAACCCCAGCACTCAGGAGGCAGAGGTAGGAGGATCACCATGAGTTCGAGGCTACCCTGAAACTACATAGTGAATTCCAAGTTAGCCTGAGCTAGAGTGAAACCCTACCTCAAAAAAAAAAAAAAAAAAAAAAAAAAGGCAAGATATACCATGTTTGTTGATTAGAAAATTCAATATGCTTAAGCTGGCAAAAAAAAAAAAATGCCAGATTAATTCACCTATTTGATGCTGTTCTTAAGAATTTTTTATTGCATGTGTATACTATATGCATGCGTGCCTGTGGTGTAGGTACTCATGACCACTGCATGCGTGTGGAGGTCAGAGGACAACGTCCCCATTAGCCCTTACCTCCCACCTCCCTGTGACGTGAGCTTTCTCAGTTTTCACCACTCTGCAAGCTTCTGGGAAATTCTGCAGCTCCACGTCCCCGCTTGCCACAGGCCACTGGGATCATTGAAGCTCACTAGCACTTCCAGCTTTAATGTCGGGTCTGGGGACTTGAACTCGGGTGCTCAAGGTTGTGCAGCAAGGGCCTCATCTGCTGAGCTATCTCCACAGCCCCCGTTAAAGGTCTAGTGGGCAACTTCTCATATGAGCATGGGCAGTTGGGGCAATGCTCATGAAAGCTAAGGACATATGAAAGAGCCACATGAAAAATATAATTGAGAGAAAAAGAGTTGGAGACTCTGTTCTATCTTACAGATGCTGGAGAACACTGGGGAGAACCAAGATACATCAATACATCAAAAATAGCCAACTATCAACATGAGCCAAGGCACCTCCACCTCATCCGGGCCCAGAAGTCATTACAGAGGAAGAAGCCATTACACAACATTGAAGTTCTGTTCTCATGGCCAGCCTGAAAACCAGTGCCCAGGGAGACAGCAGCAGACACTGTGGTCACTCAAATCTCATCAAAACAGATCCAGAGGCTACAGACTACATGCAACACAAAATCAGATCTCTCACTTGCCTGACATAGCAGAAGGGACAGAAAGATTGTAAGAGCTTCAGGGTGGGTGGAAATCGCCCGAGGCACTGTGCCCCTCCCTCCGCAGAGACTGGTGCTGTTTGGCTCCCCACAATGAATACCAATAACCCCACCAAGTATATCCTCAGCAAAATTGGGGTGGTTAAGAAGGGACATAAGGGTACAACCTTTTTTTTATGAAAGTATCAAGCTGGAGAGATGGCTTAGCAGTTAAGGTGCGTGCTTGCAAAACCTAACAACCTGGGTTTGATTCCCTAGGACCCACATAAGCCAGACACACAAGGTGGAGCATGCATCTAGAGTTCGTTTGCAGTGGCTAGAGGCCCTTGTGTGCCCATTCTCTATATCTGCCTCTCTCTCTCTCTAATAAGTAAATAAATATAATATTTTAAAAAGCTGCTTCTAGAAAATCCCTTGGTTATTAATTGAAATCTCAGTGCTGCTGGAGATGTGTCGCAGTGACAGAATGCTTGCGTAGCATGCACAAGGCCTCGGGTTCAATACCCAGCACCAAGGAAAATCCCAGTGGCAAGGATAAGCTACCTCCTGCCCAGTTGTTGCCCAAGCACGCCACAGAGCCCCTAAAACAGCATAGGTTATTACCATTGCTATTGTTTGCCCACGAAAACTAGATGATTGTTGCTCAAGATACCCCACACATTGGCTGTAAGACAGAGAAGAATCAAGCTAGAGCTGAGCTGGAAGTTTCTTCCTTGCTTACTAGCTTTCATAGTGCTGAAAGATACAATGTAGGTTGCTGGAAGTGGAATGCTGTCAACAGTCTTATGCAGCTGTGGGCCCTGTGTGCTCTACAAGTAACCTGCCAGGCAAGATGTGCCCTCATGTGTGATAGTGTGATGACTGTTGTGGTGGCTTGAACCTAGCATGTCCCCAATAGCCTCATGGGTTTGTGATTAAGCCTCCTACTTAATCCCCAGCTGATGGAGCCTTGCTGGAGGTAGGACCTGGGAACGTTATAGTCCAGCCTGGTTTGTAGCACTGAGCTCACGCCTGCAACTTCCTCCCTGTCGACGTGTGAAGATGTGATGCCAAGCTGCGTGTTCCTGCTCTGCTTTCCCTACCGTGATGAAACCTCCTCTTGAAACTGCCAGTCCAAACCTCTAGTTCACTGTGAGACAAGGGCAACCAGCGCGGTATTTGTAAGTGAAGTAAAGGCAGACAGTCAGAGCAGCGGGGCACAACAGAGAGTGCAAAAGTAGAAATATACATGTGCCGTCTTTTTTCAAGACATTTCAGTGGTGGAAAATGTGTGTGTGTGTGTGTGTGTGTGTGTGTGTGTGTGTGTGCGCGCGTATGTTAATGGGCCAGTGGGCAAATGATGAAGAGAATCTTTTCACTCATTTCATACATATTCACTAATTATTTATTTAGCTTCTTTGGTAAACTGTTCACTTTAGAACTTAGAATGTATGTCTTATTTATCTATTCTATATATAATTCCTTTACCATGTGTGTATTTTGTGAATATTTCCTACCGAATTATGTATTTCTTGTGTGGTGGTTTGAGTTAGGTCTCCCCCATAAACTCATGTGTTCTGAATGCTTGACCCCCCAGCTGATGTGAACCTGGGAAAGTGGCACCTCTCTGGAGGGGCTGTGTTGCTGGGCATGGACCTTGAGGTTCACTAGCCCGTTGGTTGACCAGTGTCAGTCAGCTCACTGTCCTGCTGCCTTTTGCCACCTGCTGTGGCAGAGGTGACGCCCAGCCTCTGCTCTGCCATCTCCGCTGCTATCTGGAGCTTCGCCTGGAGACCGTAAGGCAAAACAAACCACTTTCCTCCCATCAGCTGCTTTTGCTCGAGCGCTTTGCATCAGTAACAGGAAGATAACTTCGACATCTTGCCTTCTCATTTTCATAGCAATATTTTTTTTGGCAAAGATGTTATTTTAATAAAATCCAATTCTTTTTGTAATTTTTTGAGGGATAGATCATACTTTTGAATGTGATATGATATCCTATGTGTTCTGTCTGTCATTTTAAAGTGTTACACTTTATTTTATTTTTGTCCAGAATGGCCATCTCTGACCTCTTTGTGTGGCATGGGTTTTATCAAGCCTTCTGTCAAGTTTCTACGGATGAGTGTCCCTAAAAGACAATGTGGAAACTGCATTGCCTTTTATGACCGAGTTTTTTGAAGTCACATAGCTTCACTTCTCACATCATTCTGATTCAAAGTGGGGGTTGTGGTGGTGGAGAATCAACTCTAATTTTCAGTGGTCAGAGCATAAATATCACATTTGTCAAGGATCGTGTAAAATGGCACATTTTGTGATAGCTGTCATGGACAACGAGATCTGCCACACCACTCTAAAGCCAAAGAAAAATGAAGCATCCTTGGCCTTCTGTATCCAAGAAGGATGCCTCATATTTGGTGATTCTCTTTAGATTTTGGAGAAAACTTATAATACATTTGAGCATGCTGTGTTGAACTGTTTATTAATCCCTTGCCATGGGACCTGAAAAACATGTCAAATTTATTGTAGTTACTTACTAGATAAACTAGTACTTACTAGATAAACTAGTGATTGTGGCAGAGAGAGAAATCACAAAGATCTTGTGGGACAATCCCAATAAGAATGGTAACAAAAATCCATAGGATTTGGAGGAAATATATGTGCTATTTGGTAAGTTAATATTACTGCCCTTTAGAGATAATAATAAGTCCTTCAGAGAAATGGTGTCTTAGCTTACTAATTATCCCCGGTAGACACAGAAAGGCACAGCATTAAGAAGCTGGGTGACTGCCTATTGATGAAAGATTTATCTAATATGTCAAGCAAAATAGTGCCTAGTAGCACCCCAGAATTAAGTATTAAGTATTGAATTCATAAAGCAAGTTTATTAAATACATCACTTAAATTCTCATAGCCACACTCCCTTAGAATTGTTGATCACCTTCTGCCTAAGTGGACCATGAATTGAGGTAAAGATCTACATTGATTCATTAAACATTACTGCTGCAGTCAGGTTCACATTGCTGGCAGAAATCACCTGACCAAGAGCAGCTTTTGGGAAAAAGGGTTCATTTTGGCTTACAGGCTCCAGGAATAGGAAAGTGTGCCAAACACTAGCAAGGGAAAACTGGCTATAACACTCATAAGCCCTCCGCCAACAATATACTCCCTCCAGGAGGCGTTAATTCCCAAATCTCCATCAGCTGGGAACGTAACATTCAGAACACCTAAGTTTATGGGGGACACCTGAATCAAACCACCACAGACACCTGTCTTGAACTTGCCTTTATTGTCCGCCATTCCCTTGGTAGAATCATTATTGATAGAATGTCATAAATTATCATAGACTCCTCTTTGCTAATGACAAAGGAATGCACATTACAGAAAAAAAGATATATAAAGAAATATAGTAACGTCCACAGTATTTCTTTCTTATCCCATCAGCAGAAGCAATAGTCTATTTTCATTTACAACTCTAGCTAGCAGAAAAAAAAAAAACCCCTTATGAGTTTGGCGCATGATTCTGCAGTGTGTTCTGAAGCAGCACCCATATGTGATGAGAATCTTTCACGATGAGCCAAGAAAATCAGGTTTGAGAAACGGGCATGAAGACCCTCATAACCTAATGACCTTCTATATAATACTGGCTTCTGTTCTCTCGACATTTGGATGTGGTTTAGACTATGAATAAATCCTGGTGTGGAAATCCCAGCCCTGAAAGTAGGAGAATCAAGGTAGGCCTAGGTAACATAGCCAGAACATGTCTCCAGAAAATACCAATATTATAGCTCAGTAACTTGCAGCAATGATGGCTATGCATCGCAGAGTATACTTTACATGATGGAAGATACTGACTGAAGTGGACATTTGAGATTTCTTTTTCTACTGAGCCTCCAAACTCTGTTTCTACTATGAGGGTATTTTCTCACTGTGTGAGCCTTGTTAGGGGTGGGCAGGGGACTTAATGATTTAACTCCTTTCCTAAAAGTTAAGTTGATGAGATAATCTCTTGCCCCGAGCCCAGCAGCTGGAATATGAGCATGCCTCTAGACTTGGCCAGTCAGACATGGACCTTGAATCTGAAGTGAACTGTGCACACGGAAGAAGATGAGTCCACACGGCTGCAGTAGCCCGTGGTCCCAGCACATGGTATCAACAGCATGTTTACCTGTAGCAGGGCTCGCTGGAGCACCCTCATCAAACATGGGTGTGACCTGTTTGTGGTTCCTATGGTTTGATGGTTTGATTGTCCTTGGCTCTGTCCTTCCTTTTCATCTGGTTCCTCAGTTTCTTTCCTTGTTGATTCTACGAGCTGCTTGATATTCTGCCAAGGAGTTCCTTCACGGCTAAAATTAACTTGTTTCTATTTCTTGTGACCAAAATCTTCATCTTTGCAAAGAAGCTTGGTTCACAAGTGCTTTGCAGTTAGTAGTTCCTTATTAAGGAAGTTATTGAGTGACTGCTGAGTGACTATCATTCTTTTGTACCTTTCCACAAAGTGTTTGTGTGTGTGTGTGGGAGGGGGGCGTATATCCCTTATTCATATAAGACAGAAAGGAAAATTTTTTTATCCAAGTTTCATTAATATGTCCTGGAATATATATACCCTATAAGAAAAGTGTGTCTCAATAAACAAATTTATAAAGCAGCAGGAAGCTAGGGGAGGCTTTAGCAGCATCATGTGGAGGGTGGGGGAAGCAAACACAATACGGAAATCCCTAAACCTACCCTGAGCCAAATCCCTCCTCTCAAGGGAAGGTCAGCTTGTGGTTCAGCCTGGTATTTGCTCACTGAGCCTTATGCACAGTGAGACTCAGGTGGCAAGCTTCCCAAAGGCTTTACAAGGCCATAAAAGCTTATGTTCAAGCCTCAGGTTGTAAGGATGTGCTAAGAAGGCTAAAAGGAACTGCTGGCATCCGGATTTGAGGGTTGAACATGCTTGTACTTTAGGTATATGATAAATTGTGAACAGTTTCTGTCACTTTGTAGTCTTTATTTCTTTCCTTCTTCTTTTGATGTGGGGGGTTACTTTCTTTTATTATCCTCCCTCTTCCATACCATGCTAGAATCTGTTGTGGTTCCTGCCACTTAGGAGGTAGAGGGAGGAACATCAGTTCAAGGTCAACCTTGGCTACATAGCAAGTTCAAGGCCAGCCAGAGCTATATAAAATCTTGTCTGAAATGAACAAACCCAAAAAGGTTTGATTTTTTTTTTGTTTTTAGTTAGATACATGATTAATTTTATTACACTTATTCATGGAAAATTTCAGCTTCATTATTAAATGTTTTCTTGCAAAAACATAGTTTTATAAATTGAAGTTAATATAGTAATAGTATTTAATGATAGAAAATGTAAGGAAAACTTTCCAAAATGCATCTAATGGTTGGATGTTCTTGAAATTTGTTGATAGTAATTGAAAATGCTTTCACTGGATAAAGCTTTTGAAATGTCAAAGTAATAAAGATCTTCCACGTAATTTACATGTGATTGCCACATATTACATATGTATAATTCATCTGTGGTTGTTTTTCATTGTTCTTATCATTTAGTACTTAGATAATCCATCTATATCTATTTTTAAAAGCATCTAGAAAATTTACCATCTTGCATATAACATTTAAATATAACTTTCATGTGCTTCTTAGCTATTACATTTAGAATAACATTATATAGTTCTGTAGTTGTTTTGCTATTAAAGAGTCCTTAACTGATTTGCATATCTATATCTTCCTGCAATATAAATAACTCCTAAAGACCCAACATGCTGGTGTCTGCTCTTTAGTAAACAGCCCTGTCAATGACTTTTTCAAAGGTGTGAGAAGGCTTACCAGCACAATCAAAGTCAATGCCTGCTAGATTGCAGACCTGCCTTTAGCATTGTTCTACCAGACAGATCTGCATAGCCTTAGTAGATGGTTATTCCTAGCACTTGGGAGGCTGAAGCAGGAGGATCAAGAATTTGAGGTCAGTAGATTGTTATTAGAAAGATTTCAGTGCTGGGGTGGGATACCTTCCAGTGAGTTGTTGGCTAGGAAGATTCCTGATGCCCCCCCCCCCAAACAATATTACAGGCCATTGCCAAGGCTCTTGGTTGTCCACAAGGACTAGATGGTAAGAGCCTATTGCTGAAGATTCCACATGCTTGGGCTGAAAGTCACTGAGAAATTAATCTGAAGCTGAGCTGGAAACTTTCTCCCTGTTGACTAGCTGTCAGGATGTTGTAAATAGCTATGTAGCATGCAGCCCTTTGGGAGAGAGGTCATCAAGGGTGTTAAATAGCAGTGGTCTGGGCAAGCCTTGTGGTTGGCCAGCCAGGCCAAACATGTAACAACTGGTGCAATAATGGCATGTCTATTATAGGGGAAGCCAACTGCTCTCTGATTAGACTAGCAGTCTGCTGCATGAGAGGGAGTACTAAAAACACCTAATGAGAAGCCTATGGCAGAGGAGGTCATAAGCTCTAGGGGAGTAATGACTGCTACTGTTTGGCTGAATACATATATTATGCCCATTAAACTGCTTTTTAAACACTTTTTAATGTTTATATGCATATATTAATGTTACTTTCACTTTTAGTTGAAGAAGCTTTGCTTTTCAGATGTTGATGGTCACTGGGGTGACTTGAAAGCTACTATAGTGCTGAGAAGAAATGACAGTGGAGTGTTCCACACTGAGGCATCTCTATCACATCCTTCAAGGCTCAGGGACCACTGTGGGAGAGGTGGTTGAAAGAATCTAAGAGCCGAAGGAAGGGTAGGACTGCTTACAGTGCTGTCTTCCAGACCCAAAATGGAGAGAATATCCATGACCTCACATTGGCGGACACTACCTCCTCAAGACCTTCATTATAGGAGGAAATGATGATATCAAAATAGAAGAGAGAGTAATTGGGAAGAAGAAGGGATTCAATGGAGGGTGGATTTTGGAGGAGGAAAATGGGAGTGGTGAGTAGGAATTATCATAGTTCAATGTGTATACTTACGGAAGCTGTCAACAAAAGAGTTTAATTAATTATTTATTTATAATTGTTTTTAAGAACATGTTTTGTATGGATACATCATGTGTTAGTACCATCTTTTCCTACCTCCCTGCCCTCATTTGGCTGGGAAGCCTCCTTAGTGGGGTTGCAGGTATTCCCCATAGGGTTATATGTTTTGGGAGCAGCAGTAAGTTATTGAGGGGAGGCAATGCCTCTGGGCATGATGTCTCAACCTGTGGCTCTTACAATTTTTCCATCCCCTCATCCACAAAATTCCCTGAGCCCTGGTGGGCGAGTTTTAAGTCTACTTCAGTGATGAGCTCTTAAGAGCTTCTGGATTTCGGCTTTGGTAGGTGTTGAGTGTCCTCAGCGTCTGTCTGCTTCACCCTGGTGCTGTTTGTCAGGTTCACCATGGAAGCAGCTCTCTTGCTCATCCCCACAATTCCTCCGTGGTTTTACATTGATCTTGGCCAAAATGTGAGGGTAAATTTTGCTTTAAATAATTTGAAGCCAACCTGGGCTCAACCTAAAGTATTTTGCTATTAAAGCAGGCTCAGCCTAAAGTAGAAAAGGTAAGAAGGTGTTGTAGTTACCTTCTTGTTGCTAGGACAAAACACCCATCTAGAAGCAGAGAAAGACAAGGGTTTAGTTAAATTTATACTTTAGAAGGTAATCTTTGTTATGAGGGAAAGAGCAGCACAAGTGAAGGCTGAATGTCACATGTTGCCTTGGCAGTTGGTAGAAGGTAGCGAGAGTGACCTAGCTGAGCACTGGCCAGCTGGCTAATAAGCTTCAAGGTCCTCCCCCAGTGACATACCTCCTCTAGCAGAGCTCCACCTCCCAAATTACTACCAGCTGGGGACCCAGTATTCAAAACACCCAAGGGGATATGAGAACATCTTATTTGAAAGACCACAGAAGAGATGGGGAGTATCTCAAAAGTATTTCTTTCATTTTAATTTTCTTTAGTGATTGTTGGGGTCCTGATAACTCAAGACTCTAACATGCAGTAAAGGTAAGTCCAATTCCGGTCTACTTGTTGTCAGGTTTCTAGTGCCTGGTACAATGTTTGTCACATGTTAGAATCTTGATTGGATTGTGAAAATAATGGAGCAAAAGAGTTTTCGGATCATAGACATGCATCACCATGCCTGGTTTATGCTGTGCTGGGAATCGAACCCAAGGTTTTGTGCATGCTAGGGAAGCACTCTACCAATTGAGCTACATGACCAGCCCCTAATTTTCTTATGTTTTAGAAGACATATCCACTCAGTAACCCATGCAAAGTGGACCCAGATCATCCCCTCAACATCCAAACTGCTTCTGCTAAGCTCATCACTGTCCTCTTGGTTTTCAAAGCCAGCGGTCAGTTTTCAGTGTTTATGTGCCTGATTCTTTCACTTTCTTTTTGGTACTGTTAACCACTTCCTGGAAACACTTTTTTTTTTTTTTTTACAATACTGATCTTTTATTTTTTATATTTTACCCTTTCTTAATTCTCTTAGAATCCTGTGGGCTCTTCTTCCTGCTTCATAAATATTTATCTTCCCCAAGATTCTACCTGAGATTGCATTTTCTTTTACCCAATGCACTCTACCTTAATTAGTCTCTTCTGTGACCATCATTATGGCCATCTATATATCAATGGCAGCAAAATATAACAGTGACTTGTTCTGAGGCAGTTAAGATTTTAAAGTCAATGTGAAAGGCAAAAATAGAAGAAGTTAAAATTATATATGAAAATCTTAAAATTTCCTACAAAATACTGTATACCAGTTTGAATGTATATACTATCAATCAAGAAATCCTACACAGCCAGTTCTCCTCCACTATTGGAACAGAAGGTTGTTGCTTTAGTTGAATGCCAGACGAAGATGTTGGCTTGCATTTAGGGACCATGTTATATAAAAAATATGTTGTTGGGTTTTTTTTGCCAAATACATATAGTATAGTTAATATAAGTTAAGTAAGCATAGGAGATACAATACACATAAGTCTATATAAGTGTTTTAAGTCTGACTTCTTTCATGAACTCTGGACTTATGCACCAATCTGCCTATTGTATATCTCCTTTTGGATATTCTAATCCAGAATGTTTTAATTATATTTCTAAAAGCTGAAGAAATGAGCTAACCCACATCCTTCTTAGCAAAAGCATTTACTGTAATGATACAGAAATGTAATAAGGTTACAGTTCATAGAGTCTTCTCATATCATTGTTACTGATGTCGTGTTCCAAAGAGATGTCCTCAAACACTATCCAGCCAATTATAGCCAGACTGCCTGTGGGGGCTGAGGATGCTTCAGATCGGAGGAACCCTTAGGCCGAGCACCACATCAGCTGGTAAACCAAGCTGAATAGCTTTGTTGAGAAGACCGGAACTCAAAAATATCTCAGAAGGCGTTGCAGTTCTTTACAGGTCCTTTCAAGGCTGAATTTCATCCATTGGCTGTGACATCACCTACTGATCATTTGTGCAGAACATTCTGAGCAATCAGCTATGTAAAACCCCAGTATTTTTTCTTTTTTTTTTTTTTTTAGACAAGCCCAACACACTGCCTTTTAAAAATGTGAGAGAGGGTGGGGGAGAGAGAGAATTGGTGCATCAGGGCCTCCAGCCACTGCAATAGAAGTCTGGACGTGTGCGCCCCCTTGTGCGCATGTGCGACCTTATGTGCTTGCATCACTGGGCCTCTGGCTTACGCGGAACCTGGAGAGTAGAACATGAGTCCTTCGGTTTCACACGCAAGCATCTTAACCACTAAGCAATCTCTCCAGCCCCCCAATATTTTTCAATGACCAGATTGAATATCTGACTATGACAAGCAGGCTGTGTGTGGTGCGTATTGAGCCAATATCAGAGAAAAGTTTATACGGCAACACATTTTTCCTCCTCTGTATCACAAGCACTGAATAGCATAAATAATTAAAAGCTTCATAGTAGAGAACCATCGAACACTGCATTAGAAATGGAGCACTACTACTTAGCTGTGGGCAGCTTTACCTCACTTTCAGCATTCATCCTCACAGCCCATGTAATTGCAATGGCACTGGTCAGTGTACATGGTGTGTTCTTTCTTCCTTGTTATCATTCATTATTGTACATATGTATACTATCCGGTTTTCAACTGATGAAGATTGAACCAAGCAAGAACAGTCTCCATTCAAGGTTGCTGAAGGCAGAATGCTGTACATGTGGAATAGACCACTGACAATTATACTTTAATTATTTTGGATTTTATTTTATTTATTATTTATTTGCAAGGAGAAGTATGAGACTGGGCATGCCGGGGCCTCCTGCCAATGCAAACAAACTCCACACACATGTGCACCCCCTTACCCGTCCATCTGGCTTTCTGTGGACACGGGGGAATTGAACCCCAGGCCATCAGGCTTTGCAAGTAAGTGTCTTTAACATGCTGAGCAATCTCCCAGCCCTTTTCCTTTGGGTTTTTTAAATACAGTCTTGCTATGTAGCCTTGTCACACCCAATATATTTATTTATACAGTAGACCAGCTAGTCTGGAACCCATAGTGATCCTCCTCCCCTAGCTTCCGTTTTGGGACTATAGGCATGAACAACCATGCCAAGGTTAGTCATTAAATTTAAACTTTTCTTCCTTTGAAGTTGTTATTGTTATTCAAACAAATGTTATTCCCCTTACAAAACAATAAAACATAATTTATTCTCAGATACTATTCCTTTCTTTGTGGTAAATACATATCTGATAAGGTTAAGATGACAGGCAAGCACTCTTCTGTTACTGCCATATCTGCTGTGTTCTTTGCAATATACTAAATAAATTTTTTTCTAAAAAAAAATGAGGTTAAAATGATAAATAATTGATTCCCAAGGAAAGACACCACAAAATCAATTTACTTAGCTTTTTCTTAATAAAAGGGACTTTATTTCTTTGTGTAATTCTTTTCATCTACTAATAATCATTTTTATAACAACGTAATTTGTCACTTCTGTAGAATATGAGCATTCTAAAAACAAATGTGATGAATACAGGATAACATGATATTTCTAAGCAACATCACGTCTAAATTTCCAGCCTTCTTATTGACTGGCCTTCCTGGTCTAGAGTCTGCTCACGCCTGGACCTCCATTCCCTTCTGTTTTCTTTATGCCATGGCCGTCTCTGCAAACAGCATGATCCTCCTTGTCATCGTCACCCGGCAGAGTCTCCATGAACCCGTGCGCTGTGTTCTCTCCGTGCTCTCCGCCACTGACCTGGGCGTCACCGTGTCTACAATGTCAGCAACCTCGGGTGTCTTCTGGTTCCATGCACATGAACTCAGTCTAGATGCTTGCATTATCCAGATGTTTTTTCTTCATGGATTCCCTTTGATGGAATCTGGGGTGCTGATGACAATGGCTTCTTCTTCTTTTTTTCATTTTATCTCTGTCAGTGTTGTCTAATTTTTTTAATTTATTTTTATTAGATGTGGACATATTTAGTATGTAAACAACACATGTTTGTACCATCCTTTCCCTCCTCCCTGCCCCTTTTCTGAAGAGGTCTTCCTCCTTGGGGATGCAGGTCAACCCCATGGGGATTGTGGATCATGCATTATGGGGGCAGCAGTCAGCTATGGGGGAGAGGCAGTGTCTCTGTGCAAAATGTCCCAACTTGTGGCTCTATCTTTCCACCTCCTCTTCTGCAAAATTAGGTAACATTATTCATTATTCTTATACAAAGTATCAGATTGATGACAATATATTTTGTTATTTCTTAACTGAAATAACAAAAGTATATGCAGAAGGAAAGTTACCTACCATGCTCTTGCTAATAAGTCACCATTGCTCATTTGTGGTTATAGCCACTAACCATAAATGAAGTCATTCTTTGATAAGCTGTCTTGTATCTAGTCATCGTCCATGTTAGAAAACATAATCAAGCTGAGCAGTGCTGGGCAAGCCAATGGTCCCAGCATTTGGGAGGCAAGGCTGGAGGAGCTCAAGTTCAAACCTTATGTGTACATGGTGAGACCGTGTTCCAAGAAAACAAATAAAAGAGAAGAAGAAAAAGTAAAGGAGCAGAGAGAAAACACAATCATTACATTATCATTATAACACATGATTATATTTCTCCACTGTTACTATGTATCAAGCCCACACATTTGAAAACAAATGCTTTTGGTCTTTATAGTCCTACAACAATGGGGATATTGCTGTTTCTATTTTACAAAATGTATACATAAGTGTATGTGTATATGCCTGTCCTGAGGTTCAGAGAAGGTCGCTGCCCTAAACTTACAGGGAAAGTACGTGACAGGAATGAATCTTTGCACCACGCCTTACTGACTTCAAGCTGGTGATCTATGAAATAATACTCATGAAGGGACCCCAGCAAATGCATTTTATCGTTATTTATTTTGAGAGGTAGTCTACAGGGAATTGTTGCCTTAGGAGCAACTCTTGATTTGCTGTGAATCTAGGGAAGCTTACAAAATAAATCTGCACAAAGGCTTCCAGGGCGGCAGACTGAACATCATCACAGCACACCAATACTGATATGTCATTCAACCCCACAATCAGAATTTCTGATCGGGAAATCCAGCATGCGACATTGCAGAAAACAGATCATTCCTGAACACAAGTGTCAGGTCTTTACAAGTGTCACAAGGGACCCTGGGACTTATGTGCTGATCTCGTCTTGTTACCTTCACGGTATTTTCTTCCCTGGAAAGTGAAAGGAGCACCCTGCGTCACGGCAGGACGGCTGGTCGTGTTTCACCAGGAAATCCAACCTGGCGCCCTGATGGCACAGGGAGATTGAACCCAAACTGTTGAAGAAGAGATTGTGTACCATCATCATAGGAATCAGATCTCAATAAATGAGTTTTAGGGCCATATGTATAGTCACCCCATAGCACAGGGATAAATACCTTTATCAAATGCCTTGAACTATAGGCTTATTTTGGTAGCATTTTATTACATATGGTTGTAGTTAAACCTTTATGAAAATACAAAAATAAAACGAATCTCTCAAAATATGTGTATATGTTGAAATCGGGCTATGTCTTGCCCTCAGTTACTGCATGTTGTATAAAACAGTGTTTTCCTTTCTTTCTTTCTTTCTTTTTTTTCAGTCTGTGCCTTGCCCTGAGAGATTTCGTTTTACAAGAAGCACTTGACTCCTTGGTGGACCATAAACAACATCTCTCTGCATCAGCACACAGAATGAAAAAGAACATTTTCTTTTTTTAAAAAAAGAAAGGGTGCCACTCCATAAATTTATCAAAACAAATTGGGACCACAGGAGCACATGGGCTTATTCAAACTATATCTGGAAAACTGGACCCAAGAACTTAGAAGACACATCAGCCTGAGGAACATGTACGACATCGTCATCTGAACCCCACAGAGAGGAGTACACTTAGCACTGGGTACTAGTTCCCTTACTCACTGTTGTGACCAAGTGCCTGACAGGAAACAGCTTAAGGAAGGAAAGGGTTTACCTGGGGGATACTTTTTTTCATGGTAGGGAAGGCACAGGAGCAGGAGAGGGAGGCTACCTGGACACACTGCACCCACTGTCAGGAAGCCCAGTGAATAGGAAGTGAAGCCATGCCACAAAACCTCAAGGCTACCTCCAGTGACCCACTTCTCCCAGCAAGGCACCACCTCTCAAAGGATCTACAGTCTTCCCAAGCAATACCACTACCTGGGGACCAAGTAGTGGTACTGGACCACAAGCTCAAACACATGAGCTTATGGGAGACATTTTGCATTTAAAGCACAACACAGTGTGATGGCAGGAAGCCCACTGACCTGTCATCTGACCTTCCAGCAAATGTTGCAAGGGCCAACAGACTGTGAGCTCCCCACTGTCCCAGGGGCTTCAGAGCAGCTGGGTCCCTGTTGACATGACCTACTTTAAATTAGCATTCATTTCTCCATCCATTTGTTTGTCTGGGTCTTCCATGCACCACCCATTTGTTTGTTTGCTGAGACCCAGTCGCGGTCTTCATTTTTATAGCCTCTGTTGTTCTCCGCCTTACTTCTATAGCGGACTTAGCTCAACGCGGACCTTGCAGCCCGACTTCCGCAACAGTATCTCCAGGTGGGGCAGTCTCACAATAGCTGTCTACAGGCTAGAGAGTTGAGGGACCAGTAGTCCCTCAGTCCATGAAGCTGGATTCAGGCTAGATTTAGATGTCCTTAGAGAATAGCCAAACAGTAGACACACTAATGGAAGAGTAGCAAGGGGAGCCAGGCCAAGAAGCATGCCCTACTGAGTAGCATGGTCAGTTCAACAAAAGAAAAAACTCCTAGTTCTCCTGAAGTCCCCTTTGGAAAGGCCACATACTCTGGCGGGAGAACTGCTTCACTCAGTCAATCCTTCCTGGAAAGTCCCTCACAGACCCGCCCACAAGATGCCTCTCTCAATCCATTCCTAACCTGACTAAATTGAAAACAGAACTTAGCTGTCACAATCTCCAACCCTTATTTTGGTTTTTATATTGAGACAAGTTCTCACTAAGAACCCTTGGCTGGCCTGGAACTCATTCTTTAGCACAGGAAGGCCTTGAGCTTGTGGTCCTCTAGAGCAGGCAGGACTACAGGCATGGACCACCACACCTGGCCAGGTTTGGTTTTCATATGTTGTTATAGTTAACTTCTTCTGTGAACTTGATAGATTAGGAATTGAGTATGTCTCCTAGGCAGGTCTGTGAGGGTGTGTCCAGGAGGGACTGAAGGAGGACAGAAGAAGACCTTCACCAGAGTAGACAGCCCTGAAAAGCTAGCTCCCAAAGAGCACAGGGCCTTTTGCCTGGCTGCCCATGCTACTTGCTGGTGAGTGCCACTGCCTTATTGCTGCTATGTTTCTTGACACTGGAACCCAGCTTCATCAGCTACAAACCAGGAAGCCTCCAGGCCTTCAGGGCCACATTGGGACTGCTGAGGCGTCCAGCCTGTGCACTGAGCAACTGCCAGGTTCTCTGACTCTCCAGCCTGCATACTGCTATTGTTGGATTGCCCAGCCCATATACTCCTTTAAGCTAATCTAACAGATCCTCTTTATTGCATATTCATTCTACTGGCTCTGTTTCTCTAGAGAACCCTGCCTAATTCACATGTATAACAGGGTATTTCGCATTTAAAGTCACCAAGAAATTAACTGTGCACTAAAGTGATGTCCAGTAAATTTGAACCTTTTTATTGTCTTTTGTGATTTTTTTTTTCTTTATTCAACAAATATCTACTATTGAGGGATTCTGCTTGAATCTAGGAATGCTGTGATTAAGGACCAATGTCGGCAGGAACTTCATAGTACTGCACGGTAAACACATAGCGGGCCTGTATCATTCTTTGCTGTGAATGAAACAATGAAAGGAAGTACATGGGGGTTAGTTGATATACTTTCATGTTCTTATTGTTTTTGGTAGGCGAATCATGAAACTAAAAACAGCTCTAGTACTCAGGGTTGCTTTAACTTAACATGACATAATTAGTTCACAAATTTTTTTTCTAAAAATTTGAGTAAAACCTTAAGGTAGTAATGAATTTTTATGTTTTCATGTGAAAGCTTTACTTTTTTTTTTTTTTTTTCGGAAACAGGTTAACCATGGTTTTGCAACTCACTATGTGGCTGAGGCTTAAACTTGCCTCCTTGTCTACCTCTAGTGTGAGCGCACATATTTCAGTTGTGAGCTCCCATGTCCAGCTCCCAAAGTAACTTCTTAAAGTTGAAGGAGACACCATGTACCATAAAGTTCTAATTCAGAACTTGCTGTCTTGTATTTCAAAAGAATCAAATGAAATGGGGGGGGGGCGCTGGAAAGATGGATTAGCGGTTAAGGCGCTCACCTTCAAAGTTTAACGACCCAGGATTGATTTCCCAGAACCCATCTAGCATTGGCTAGAGGCCTTGGTGTGCCCATTCTCTCTCTTCCTCTTTATCTCTTATAAATGAATAAATACAAATTTAATTAAAAAAAAGAATCAAATCGCAGCAAGGTGACATGCTGCAGTTCTGTAATCCCAGCAATCAGGAGGCAGTAAAGGCAGGAAGAACTGGAGTTTCAGGGCAGCCTGGGCTACATAGCAAGACCCTGTCTAATAAACCAAAATCAAATAAATTCAATTGGTAGCCATCAATTAACTTATAGTTGTTCAAAAATGGTTAGTAGCAATTCAATTTTACTAGTATTAGCTTTTAAGTGAATTTTAAGACTATTTTACATATGGTCAAATGTATCCCCAATGGTTTTATAATAAAACTAACAACCAAGATATAGAATAATTTCCTCAACCCCTTTTCAGTCATCACCTTCTCATTGCTTTCCACTGATCCATATTATGTCCCTTAAAAATGCCTTTTGTTTTGAAACAATTATAGATTCACAGGAAATCCCAAAACTAGTTAGCCAAAGTCCTGAAGTCTTATTAAACTTCGTTTTACAATAGTGCTCTTATGTAACAGTTGTGCAAGATCAAAACCAAGGTCTGTCTGCAAACTTAAAGGCAGGTTTTGCATGGTTTAGTCCTTTCTTTTCTGAGAAATTGTTTTAAAGGAGCAGATACATTTTCCCGGCGAGGTCTGTTATTTCAGGCCATCACCTCTGATTCCTGCATCCTGTAAGTTTTTTTTCTTTCCTCCTCTGTTTACCTTCTTTGCATCTTGCTGATCACTGCGCTTCTGCTGATTTATGAACCACGTACGGCACCCTGGGCAGCACTCATATTCCTATCTTCCTGCTCCATGCCTAGGTGTTAAAACGCGGGACTGACTGCAAGTGCTTTCTGCACTGTTCACGGGTCTCTAACCTCTTCACAGGATGCTCATAGTTTACTTTCTGCATTGGTCTTGGAGGATTTGCTGGACAGAGTGTACAGGGACGCTTGAAACTGCTGTCCCCCCCGTCCCCGCCACCCCCCAAGTTCCAGATGGCCCCAGGAGGCGGTTTGTCCTCCGCAGAGGACGACGTCAGGGTTTGCTTGGGGCGGGGCGGCCAGGGCTGGGCTCAGCGCTGCTCCAGGGCAGGTGGCGACACTCCCAGCCCCGGGCTCGGCCCGCGGCCCTGACCCTGCCTGCGCCAGCAAACGCAGGCGCGCATGCGCGGCGGGCGGGGCGCGGGGCTGCAGCGGACGCGCAGGCGCGGCGGGCCGGGGGCGGGGCCGGGCTGGGGGAGCGCGCGCATGCGCGGCGGGACGGGGCGGGGCCTCGGGGGTCCCTCTCCCCGCCCGTGCCCCGCCCCTGCCCTCCCCGGGGCCGGGCTCCCGACCCGGCGCGGAGCTGCGGGGTGAGTATCCTCCGCCTCTCGAGGCCGCCGGGCGCAGCCGCGAGCCCAGGCCCGGCGCGGGGCTCCCGGGCGGCCCCGCCGCGGATCTGCCCCTCCGCCGGGCCCACCGCGTGGGCGCCCTGCGACGTGCAAACAAAGGACCGGCGAGTCCCCCGAGTAGGCCTCAGGTGGACGTATCCGGAGGATTAAGCAAACCAGACGCCCTCGTTCCCGGCATCCGGGAAGGGGCAGAGGGGATGTTGGTTAGGGAACCGGGAACTAGAAAGCACACATCTACGTAGTCTTGGCCGAGGTGGACGCCTTGGGAGTGAGGCCAAGGGTGGCTTACCTGGCCTTTCAAAATCAAAATAAAGTGTTGGCCTCCATATTGATTAGGCTCCGCAGTTACATGTTTTTATTTTTGCAAATGAGTTGTGATTGTGAGGAAACCACCACGTAGAGATTTACCAAAAAAAAAAAAAATTGTTTTTTAGAGTTTTTAAGACAGGGCCTGGAATCTCAGCAATCCTGCCTTAGTCTCTGCAGTGCTAGGATTACAGGCGTGAGCTACCAAGCCCAGCTGCAATTCTATGGTTTTATTGTTTTATAGGACATTAATTTAGTTGACATGTAACCTAGCAAGTAACCTGGCCATCAAGCCACAGACACACATACACACACACACACATAATCCCCCAAGTTTCAGCTTGCCCAGATATCCCAGTATATACATTGGGGCGTGTGTATGCATACTCCTACATGTTGGCGTCAGAGGTTGGTGTCACTCTCCAGACCTTGTTCTTTATTCCAGAGCCTGGAGCTCCCTGAGCCTTGTCTGTATAGCCAGCACTGGGATTACGCCACTCAGGGCATCTTTATGTGGGAACTGGGTATCCAAACTCAGGTTCTGGTGCTTGGGCAGGAAGCACTTTACCCTTGGAGCCACCTCTCTGGCCTTCTTCCAACCCTTCTTCTTCCTCTTCTTTTTAAAGACAAGGTATTGCCCTGTAACTATTAACCCTGGCTGGACTTGAACTCTAGGCAATGCTCCTATATCAATTTCCCAAGTGCTGGGATTACAAATGTGTTTCACACTGCATTTTTGGTATTGGTTTTGTTTCAGTTGATGGGGAATCTCCACATGGTTGTCATGTGGGTCTGGCCTGGAACATCTGGGCTCAAGTTAACCTCCTCCTTCAACCTCTCTTAAGTAGCTGAGGTTACAGTCACCAGATAGGCTCCATCATTTTTTCTTCATTGTTTGTACTCTTTTCTTGTAATGTTTTATCATTCACCTTGGCCTTCCCATTTATTGAATCTTTGCCAAAGGCTTTCTTTGAGTCATTATAATTTGACAGGAGCCTACACAGGAACAGTGAACGCTTATATTTGTCATTATTAGAATTAGAGAACATAGACCCTGTGTGGTCCTTCGATTTATCTTAGGATCTCAAGTAGAATCTCTTCCCACTGCTTCCAAAGGGTTGCACAGAATGAAAACCTTAGTCAAAAAGTGAAACTTGAGTATTGAGATAATAAAACCCTGTGAAAAACAGAGGCATAACAATGTTATACCTGGACATGGTCCATACCTGGAAACCCAGTGCTTGGTAGATGAGGGGAGGAAAATTTTGTTTGCTTGTTTGAAGCCAGTTTAGGCCTTATAGCCAGACCTTGTCTCAATGAAACAAAGAAAAAAAAAAAAAAACTGAAAAAATTTATACTTTAGTTGAGGAATCTAGTGGAAATAGTTCTAAACATTATTTACTTGGCTGTAGTAGATTTTGTTACATGTAGAACAATTAAGTTAGGCATAATGTTTTGATATTATATTTTTTTATTTATTTTTAAAATACTTTATTTATTTGAGAGAGAGAGGCAGAGAATAGGGTCCCCAAGGCTTCGAGCCACTAACAAACTCCAGATGCATGCACTGCTTTGAGCTCTACATGGGTGTTGGGGAATCAAACACAGGCCAGTGGCTTTGCAAGTGAGTGCCTTTAACCACTGAGATATCTCCCCAGCACCCTGTATCTTTCTTTCTGAGACAGGGTCTTCAGCCCTGGCAGGCCTAGATTGCCTTATGTAGCTGAGAATGACCTTGAGCATGTGTCTTCCTGCTTTTACTTCCCATGTTGTGGGATTATAGAGCTGTACCACCACAACCAGCTTATGGAGTACTGGGAAACAAACCCGGGGCTTCACACGTGGTAGGCAAGTACCCTAACAACCAAGCTACATTTTCAGCTGTTATTTAATTTATAACTGTCCAGTTGCTTTTGTCTGTCAATTACTAGTAATTACAAGTGTGTACTACCATGTCTTGCCTTTTTTTGTTGTTGTTGTTTTGTTTAGAAAGGTTCTTGCTGAGTCCATGTTGGTTGTTCCTCTTGCCCCAGACTTCAGAGTGCTGGGATTACAGATGTACATGGCCACACAAATTATATCTTGATAGCAATTCCTAATATTTAGTACATTCCCCCTTAGGACAAACAAGTAGGGTAAAACATAACTAAGTGGTTTCAGACTAGGCTCCATTTGAATCTTAATATCTTCAAAGCCTCATGTGTTTGGGATCTTAGGGGTTATGTTTGAATCATAATCAACAGCCATAACAATGGCAACAACAACAACAATAACAACAAAAGAGCTGCAGAGATTTGGTGATGATATGTTGAAAGCATGTGTTTAGGGGCCAAGCAGGCTGGGTATAAAACAATCAGAAAATAGGAAAATGGAAAATAAGTTCTACCTGAAGGTGCCCTGCTTAGGGAGAGATTTCTGAAAATTACTGTGCCTGGTACTTGAGGCCTCCTATTGGTATGTAGGATCCAAAAGGAGGCACTACTAGTAGGAATTTAGCTTTGAAATTAAGGTTATTTCATGATTGTCATGTACTATCTAAAGAAAGCTTCTTATGGTCCTTTTTGAGCTCACTATTTTAAATGGAATCTGCTTTGACTTTTGAAGCTATTTATAAACTACTTGTTCCCTGCTCCCCCCACCCTGGTTTTTCTGTTATCTGCAATCTATTCTCCAATTAGGCTCTTGCCTGCTCTCACTGTCACCCACTTTCCTCATTAATTTTTCTGTCCTGAGCCTTCCTTTCTATTTATAATTCCAGGATTTGTGGAGACCTTAATTCCTCTAGGGCACGTGTAGTGCTAGACTTCTTTAGGTTGAACTGCCACCTCTAGTAGCATTGCTCTAGAAAAGTTACTTAACGTATTTCTCAATTTCTGCATCTGTATAACAATAGTTTCTGATATGGAGTAAGGGCTTAATAATACTTTTAAAATTATTTTAATCCATACTAAATCTAGTTATTGTACTATTTATCGCTGATTTTTATTGTCTTTTATTACTTAGGCAAAGGCTATGAATTATATGTGTATGTGTGTAGTATGTGTATATACTCTGTATGGTATGTGTATAAAGTCCAGGTCTTCTCTACAGCTCTTCTACCTTTTTTCTTTGAGACAGGGTTTATCATTAAACCTGAAACTCATGACATTTTTGGTTAGATTGGCTGACTAGTGAGTCCCAGTGATCCTCCTATCTGTCCCTCTCAGTGCTTGGGTTACAAGTATGTATTGTCATGCCTTTTTACATGCTGCTAGTAATCAAACTTAAGTCCTCATGTTTTTTAGCAAATGCTTTTACCTACTGAGCCATCTATCCCAGCCAGAGATTATATTTTTTATAAGTCTTAAATTTCATGATGAACTGAGGGTTCAGCATATTTTTTCTTCCTATCTTATTGTCTACTTTTCTATTTTGCATTTTATTTCTGTTGCTTTTAATTTTGGATATGTACCCTATTTTATTTCAAAAGTATTTGAGGCAGCTTATAAACTACATATGATAACATAACAGATAAATCAGAATTATAAACGTAAGAAGCTTGAATAGAAAGAGGAGTTAGGATTAGTCACACTGAAGCACATTCTAGGAAAAGTTGCACACATTTATTTATTTTTTTAGTACCATTGCTAAAGTAGGCCACAGACTAAGTTCTGAGCTTCATGGTGGTCAAAGAAAATAAGGAAACATGCCTTTCTTATCAAAGCACAGCTTTCTGTGTTATTGGGAAGTCATTGCCTGAGGAGGGTCCTTCACTGTGAGTTCCCACCCAAGCAAACCAAAACTCAGTTCAGTGGATACTATCATATTCGAGGAAAATAAAGCTTCAGGTTAACCACCGCTGACCTCTCAGGACTCTCCACTGTAATGATCTAAACAAGCGAGACTGCTGCTGTACTTCAAACCTTCAAATAGTTCCTTTGCTTCCCTGTCCAGTGTTCTTTCCAGAAAAGCCTTTGCCTTGTGCCCCTTTGGTGGAATCCCAAAGTGCTTGCATTCTGGGGTTGCCCAGTTTATGAATTCCTGTGCACTCAAAGAAACAATTTAAAATTTTAATGTACCTGCTTGAGCTGACGTTCTACCACAGTAGGATGTGTTTAAATTTCAGTTCTTCACAAATTCAATTCAAGTGCTCAAAATTATTTTTAGAGTCTTTCAGGATTTTCCCCAAACACATAGAACTAATGCTAGGATATTATAGGTGTTGAATAAAGGAATGAGAAGCTTGTGAAAATATGAAGGCACTTTAATTCTGAAAAGAGTTTACAAAAAAAAATTAAAAGGAATAACTCTTTCATTACAAAAATTTACAGCCATTTCCTTTTTTTCCTTTTCGCAAAACATGATGACATTTGGTAGTATGTTCTAAAGACACGGATATTGGTCTTGTGCTCATGTTTTCTGAGCCTTATTTGTTGGATATTTTTGGTTAAAGCCATACCCCACTAGTTTCTTGCGCTGGGATAATTAGCATATGCTGACTAGAGTTTATCCTACAACTCCCTCTATTCAAAGGCAACAAGGAAATTTGAGCTGGTGGGTCAGTTCAACTTGCCATCAGTGGTGGATCAATTTCTCTTAAGTACTTCCAGTCTTATTTTATATTAAAATACAATCTCACAGAAGCAGTAATACTGGTACAGGAAAGAATAGATGTCATATAAATGAGTGGAAAAAGACCCAGCCGTTGAGTAAGGTTTGAAAGCTGAGTTGAAGAAAGTTGTTAGAAAGTAGAGAGGGTGAAGGGAGCCTTGGGAGATGGCTCAGTGGTTAAGGTGCTTGCCTGCAAAGTCTAATGAGGCGGTCTGATTGCCTAGTACCTATGTAAGGCCAGATGTAGAAATTAGCACATGCATCTGGAGTTCATTTGCAGCTGCTGGGAACCCTGGCATGCCCATTCTCTCTGTCTGTCTCTCTTCTCTATGTCTCTGTGCTTGCAAATAAGTAAGTAAAAATATTTTTAAACCTGGACATGGTGGCACACACCTTTAATCCCAGCACCTGGGAGGCAGAGATAGGAGGATCACTGTGAGTTTGAGGCCACCCTGAGACTCCATAGTGAATGTCAGGTCAGCTTGGGCTAGAGCGAGACCCTACCTTGAAAAACAAAACAAGACCAAAAAAAAAAAAAAAAAAAAAAAAAAAAAAAAAGCAGAGGACTGGAGAGATGGCCCAGTAGTTAAAGGTTGCTTACAAAGCCTGATGGCCCAGGTTCAATTCCCCGATACCCACATAAAGCCAGATGCACAAAGTGACACATACGTCTGGAGTTTGTTTGCAGTGGTAGTAGGCACTCGTGTGCCCATACCCATTCTTTATCCCTGTCTCCCTCTTTTTCTCTGTCCGTTTCTCTTAAATAAGTAAATAAGATACATTTTTTTAAAAGTAGATAAATTCATTTACATTTGTTTGTAATTACAATTTTTGTTTAATGTTTACACTTTGCTGAAGGTGCTGTAACTCCCAAGTACAGGTCTAAAGTTCATTGGCATTGCAGATCTACTCTGTTCCTGCCTGTTTCTTGTTGGTTTGTTTGAGATAGGCTCTCACTCTGTAGCCCAGGCTAGATAGTGATCTTCTGCCTCAACCTCCCAAAGAAATGCTGAGATTAAAAGAGTGACAGTATGCCCAGCTCCTCTGAGTTGTGGAGAAGATGGCTGAAGCTACCTTGGTTTTTTCTGTGTAAACTGGATTTTCTACTTGGATCTTTGTTGTTTTCTTTTTATCTTTTTTGTTTTATTTTTTTGCTTTTTCAAGGTAGGGTCTCACTGTAGCTCAGGCTGACCTGGAATTCACTATGTAATCTCAGGGTGGCCTCAAACTCAAGGCCATCCTCCTACCTTTGCCTCACCATTGCTGAGATTAAAGGTGTGTGCCACCACGCCCAGCTTTCTTTTATTTTTTAAGACAAGATATTCCTTTAGGCCATGTCTAGGCCATCAATTTCTTTCTAATTGTGTTTCCAGAAATAATTTTCAATTTACAGGTAAACCTTTAAAATCTTTTATTTTCTAAAGCTCATGAACATTTTTGTTTTCAAATGCGCATTTGTTTATGATTTTGGGTCATAAATGTTAGTTATTCTCAGGTATGGTGGCACATGCCTGTAATCCCAGTACTTGGGAAGCAGAGAGGCAGAAAGATCAGGAGTTTTAGGTCATCTGTGGTTATTAAAGTGAGTTCAAGGCCAGTGTGGGCTACATGAAGCTCTGTCTCAAAACGAAATCAAATAAAGACAAAACAAAAAGTCATTTGTAGATTGTATCTGTGTTCTTTCTGTTAATTAACATAGCTTGTTTTCATTTTACTCCCTTTGTGTTTGGGAAGCACCTCACAAATCTGTACACCTCCGTGTTGCCTACAATATAGAATTACTTTTTAGGTATTTTTTAGATAAGGTCTCATGGAACCCTGCTTGGCCTGGTTCTTGCTGCTAGCCCAGTCTGGTCTCCATCTGTCTTTCTACTGGGATTCTGTGTGCCGCCACACCTGGCTTCCAGGTTCATGTTTAGTCTTAACCATTTGTCCTACCTTTTCTCTTCTTTTTAGATGTCTTTTTTTCTTTTCCTTTTAGAATTAGGAACATAGAGTAGATAATTTCGAAGATTTCTCCTCTGATTCCCAGTGAAAGCCCTTTTCAGATGTAAGCTTGCCCTCTTCTGTTCATGGTTTTTTTTTTTTCTTTTTCATCTTCCTGTAAACAGGGTGTTGATAGGTAGCTGTGGCCTATCTTCCTCCTTTATCCTTCCAAGGGCTGGAATTACAGGTGTGTGCCACTATGCCTGGTTTGTCTCTCCCACTTTATAGAAGTGCACCTCTTTCTTTAAGAGCCTCCGGCTGTTGCTGTGTTGATACCAGATTACTGTCTTCCTCACTGGCCCCCAGAGGGACTCGTGTGGGCTGGTGTTGATGGGTCAGTGGTCACAAACTCTTTCTCCACACTTAGAAGCTGTAGATTTTTCCTATAAATATTAGATAGGCACCATTTAGGTAGAACGAAATTTATGAAGGATCCATATTTTTCTGAACTCAAGCTTTCTTATTATTAATCTTTATGTCCTATCTCTATAACATGGGGAAGTTTTTGAGTGATTTGAAACTTACAGTTACGGGGGCTTAGGGGAGATAATGTGGTGAGGCTGTGCCATCTTCAAGGCTGATCCTGTTTCCTCAGCTCCATATCATTTCATATCATAGTACTCACTATGTCACATGGCTTCACTTTTCTCCTCTGGCCATGCACATTACATTATTAGGAGAGAACCATTCTGAAAGAGAATTACCTATGGGGGTTGAAAACCAGTAGATGACAGGCAGCTGAATACAGAAAGAAAAGAAAAAGGAGAGCCCTTCTTAGCCTCTTCCTAATGGGATTTTGTGCCGCAGAGGTAAGAGCGAATATCAACTCCAAAAGTGATTCTTCATCTGAAGGACAGTGTTGCCTCCTGTTTAAGCTAGGATTTAGGATATGTGTATGAGAAGGCAAGGAGGGAGAATTGTGAATTGCTGGTCGGTTACTGCCAAGACTGAACTGAATTCCTCTCTTGATGGCTCTTTGGGTTTATTTACTGGACTATCCAGGGCTGTGCATGCTGTGCCATAGCAGCTACCACATCCCTTGAAAGCTGGGTCTTTGACCACCAGGCCTATCAAAATGATCTATTGTGGCCTCATTTTTCTAGCATGATCGCTTCTCAAACATTTCTCTGCTAATAATTAAAACAATTTATTTTGGGGCCTATAGAATTAGGTGTCTTTTTGGTTATGACATTAAATTTATACTGGGGTACTTGCTGTTTAAAATTTGAGGATCTCTGCCAAAGGACCCTGCTTGGTAAGTGATTAACCAATATAAATAAATTCAAGCCAGAATTGCCTGGTTTTCCTAGGTCACATTTCTCCCCGCTTTCCCCTTCTTTTCCCTTCTTCCCTCCCTCTTTCCATCCTCCCTCCTCCCTCCCAAGATCTTGCTGTGTTATTCATGCTGGTCTTAAACACATAGTTGAATCTCTCCTCCTGCCTCAGTCTTCAAAGTGGCTAGGACTAGACCTACAAGCTTATGACACCATACCTGGCTTAAAACTGTGTTTTTAGAGGAAATAATCTTAGCCCTTTTCTCCTTCCCCTCTTCCTCCCGTGCTTTCTTTCTCCTTTCTTCTCTTCTCCTTCCCCTCTTCCTCCCTTCCTCTCTTTCTCCTTTCCTCTCTTCCTCCTTCCCTCCCTCCCTCCCTTCTTCCTTTTTTTTTTAAAGGCAAAGTCTTATGCTAGCCCAGACTGACCTTGAACTCACTATGTATTCCATGTTGTCCACAAACTAACAGCAGTCTTCCTACCTAAGCCTTGTGAAGCCTGGATTACAGGTGTGAGTCAGTACAGCCAACTCAGTAATCTGTCTACAGATACAGTGATATGGAATTATTTCTTTAAAAGTTAAATTTTCAGTTAGCAAACAAAGTGGTAGATACCATATCATCATGAGACATATATGTCATTACACCTTGTTCTTATTCATCTCCCTATCTCACTTCCCTTCCCCATGGTCTTGTCTCCTTTCTTGCTTGTTCATTTTCTCCCCAAAAGAGTTGTTACTTCTACTTCAGTGTCACATGTATGCCGTTACCTTCATTCCTCCCCGCTAGTGAGATCTCTTCCTCCCCTATCATAGTATTAGTAATATGGTAAAAATAACAAAAACAAAATACTTTTTTTTTTGAGACAGGGACTGATACCTTAGGTTGGCCTCAAACTTGTGTAGCTGAGGGTAACCTTGAGGTTCTGATTCTCCTGCCTCCACCTCCCAGAACTGCAAGTATAAGTGTGTACCTCCACACCCATTTTATACCTTGCCAGGAATTGACCTATGGATTTTCTGCATGCTAGGCAAGACTGTACCCAGTGAGCCACATCTCCAGCCTTAGTAATGTGGAATGTGGATAGTTTTGTTCTCTGAGTCCGTGTTTCACTGTAGCCTAGACTGACCTGGAACTCTCCTGTAGTCTAGGCTCGCCTGAAACTCACTCATGGCCTTTCTCCTACTCAGCCTCCCAAGTGCTGGGATTACAGGGGAGAGACACCATGCCACATAGTTGTAATGTGGAATTCTTGCTAGGAGGTATAGCGTAGAGGCAGTTGCCTAATTTCATTAGTAAAAATAAGTCTTTAATATCTAAATGTATACATAGTATGTTCTAAGACATTTATATAGTTTTTAATTTTTTTTGGTTTATTTTTATTTATTTATTTGAGAATGACAGAGAGAGAAAGAGGCAGATAGAGAGAGAGAGAGAATGGGCACACCAGGGCCTCCAGCCACTGCAGACAAACTCCAGATGCATGGGCCACCTTGTGTATCTGGCTTATATGGGTCCTGGGGAATCGAGCCCTGAACTGGAGTCCCTAGGCTTCACAGGCAAGTGCTTAACCGCTAAGCCATCTCTTCAGCCCCCAGATACTTATATTTTTGTAAGTGATTTTAAATCTTGGGAAATGTAGTTATGTTTCTACTTCCCTCTCTTCCTCCCTCCTTTCCTATGTCCCCCCCTTATGGTCTGTTATGAGGATTTGAGTTGAGATGAATATAGTTTTAGTATAGTATGCTTTTCAACTTTGTAATCAAGCTGTGTTTATATTATTGTATGTAACATCCTTCAGCAACGCTCAATCCTTGGATAATTTAAAAAGTATTAATTAGCGTTTTGATGTTCAGTTATCTTGCTAGTAGCACAGTGCTGTTAATTAGATAAACTATGGCTATTGAATGAAATTTTATGTTTCAACTAACATTTTTAATGGCTCAGTAAATCTCAAGTAACTGGAGGGTTAAGGGGATGGAGTGTTTTTACTTGTTTCATTTTGTTATTAAGAGTTGGCTTTGAATTTTAAAAATTCCTAAATTTGTTCTCTGAATTAAATTCTGTTTTCTTTAATTGATTACCTCAGCATGTATTAGGATCATACTGTTGGAAAAAACATTTTTGTGACAGCTCCATTTTAGTCTTTCATTCCTGTTCTAGTTCTGCTTCCTTTGTCCAAGTGATGAAATGGTTTCTTTGCTACCTGTGTAATGTGCTGAAACAGGACCAATACACATGTTTGGTCCAGATTTCTCTTCCTGTCTAAGTTTGACTCATTTCAACACATTTGCCAGATGCTTTCACTTGCATGTTCTTTGGACATTTCAAAATCACACACATACTGCCACACACATTGTCACATACATACTATCATACATACACATTATCTCGCTCTTTCTGTCTCTGTCATACACACACACACTGTACTAGAAAACTTAAATTGAACTTAAAACTTGTATAAGTACATTCATTTATGAAAATTGAAATGCATAACCAAGGTATTTATTTTCTCTGAGTATATGTACTTTACTGAAATTCATTGTTCATTGTTTTGATTTTTTTCTTAAGGCAGGATTTCATGTAGCTCAGGGTGACTTTGACCTCTGTATGCAGCTCAGAATGACCTTGAACTCCTGTTACACCTGTCTCTACCTCCCCAGTGCTGGGATTACAGGTGTGCATGATCACCACACCACCACCACACTTAGCTTGTTGTTCATTCATTAAACTGAACCCAGATTGCATTATCTAAATTTCTGGTTTTGTTTAAAAGAAAGTTATCAATCCGCTTGCATAGCAGACCTAATGTAGAATCCTGGCTTTGTATTTTTTCACACTCTACCAATCTTTCTAGCTGCATTGTCCTTACCTAGTTCCTTAGTGGTTTGTTTCTCATATAAAAGATCACCTCTGTCTGGCCTTTTCTTCTTATATTTTATTGATTTGTTTAGTGTTTAATTAAAAACTATATATTTTGATACAAGAATATGGTTTGTAAGCATACACTCACTTGATGGGGTGGAGGTATGTTATAGTCAGCATGTTGCAGACATCAGGTTTGTAGAGAGCTTAGACCATTACATCAACTCATCTGGCATGTTGCTGAATGGAGGTTGGATAAGAGAGTTTCTACTGAAATTATTTCTGTTGTTTTTCTCCCTTTGTTAGCATATGAGCTCTTTCAAGGCAAGAGCTCTATATTTTTTCATATATAACCTTTGTGTATGCACAGTGACTGATATTTAGTAGATATTTAATATGTATTGTATGTATGAACACATTCCAATAGGTTATACCAAATTTTAATAATGTCTGTGGTGGTTTGGCAGTCAGCTGGTATAGACAAGTCATTGGTTCTGAGGCCAGAGAGTAGATTGAATCCCTTTTCATTTGTATTCTTGAACAAATTCCTGTCTCTTTTTCATCTGAGGAGCATCAGCCATTGGGTTGTGAAAGGATTACATGAGGATGTGAACTATATAGCATAGTGACTGGCATCATAAGTGAGTCTTATGCTTACAGTTAATGAGGATGTGAGTATTCATGGGGTCTAACCACAGGACCTGTGTATTTCTTTATGGCTCCAAAATACTCTTTCTATAAACAGGTTTTTATGTTTTAGACAGATTTCTATAAAAATCTTAGTATGCCTTGATATGCCACATTTGTGAGTTTGATAAAGAAGGTAGTTAATTAGGTGATCATAACCTTATACTTTGAAAAACAATTTCAAGCTCTGAAACACCATTTGCTAGAGAGGTGACCCTTCTAATAAAGTATGAAGGATAGCTTACCTCCACGCATCACTGTAACACTATCAATATAAGAGCTAAGGTTGAAGGCAGAGAAGGAAGTTCTGAGGAGCCTGTTTGGAAGTCTTTTCTTAGAAGTGTGATACAAAATAAGCCATTTAAATTAAAGATATGGACAAACTAAACTTTTTACTAAGTGTAGGTCCTTCTAAAATATAATCTAATAGGAACTGTACTATATTAAATATGTGACTAAGTGTGCAATTAACTTGTAGGGTGGATGTTTGTGATATATGAGACCCTGGGATCAGTCTGCAGCACTGGAAAAGAGAACAAAACGAGACGCAAACACCAAAAACCAATCAAAAACACGACATAGGTAAACATTTGTTATGAATCTAAGTTGTGGTGGGGGGGGGTTATGCTGAATGATTTAAAACGTTATTGAGTGAGCAAGACAGAGAACAGTTTTGGGTGGGGAGAATGGTCCTGAGGTTACCATCAATTGTTCTGCGAAAACCTTTGTTTGCTTTAAGAAGTCTTTAAATGAAGGAGATTTTCTTTCAATATTCATTCATTCATTCATTCTTTCTTTCTTTCTTTAACAACGTACTTTGTATGGACACATCATGTGTTGATGCATCTTTTCCCTTGTCCCTGCTTCCACTCTGCTGGGGACCCTTCTCCGTGGGGTTGCTGGTATTCCCCATGGGGTTGTGGGATATGTGTTGTGTGGGAGCAGCAGGAAGTTACTGGGGAGAGGCAATGCCTGTGGGCATAACTACCCAACCTGCAGCACTTAAAATCTTTCCGCGCCCTCTACTGGAAAATTCCCTGAGCCTTGGTGGGTGTGTTTTAAGTCTATTTCAGTGATGAGCTCTTAGGGACCTCCCATTGGTTGACAGATTGTTTAATTTCCTGGGCTACTGGGGTATTGTTCAGGAAGTCCTACCCTACTACTACCCTACTGCTATATAGTGGAGAGTTCCTCCTATTTTTTTTCTTCCAGTAGTTGAAGAGATTCAGGTCGTATATTGAGGTCTTTGATACATTTGGAGATGATTTTTATATATGGTGAGATGAGTAGGTCTAATTTCATTTTTCTACATGTGGATATCCAATTTGTCTAGTACCATTTGTTGAAGATGCTGTCTTTCCTCTAGTCTACATTATTGGCATCTTTGTCAAAGATCAAGTAGCTATAACTACTTAACCTAAGGTTCTAGTCTTCAATTCTGTTCCATTGATCTGTATTTCTGTTTTTATGCCAGTACCATGCTGTTTTTGTTACTATGAATTTTGAGATGATTTTTTCTGTCTCTGTGAAGAATGATGGTAGAATTTATTTCTTTTGAGATAGGGTCTTGCTCTTGCCCAGGCTCACATGGAATTCACTATATTCTCTCAAAGTGGCCTTGAACTCATGGTGATCCTCCTACCTCTGCCTCCGAGTGCTGGAATTAAAGATGTGTCCCACCATGCCCAACTGATGGTGGAATTTTTTTACTGGTATTGCATTAAATTTGTATATTGGTTTTGGTAGAATTTCTGTCTTCACAATATTAATTCTGCCTATCCAGGAGCATGGGAGGTTTTTCCATCTTCTCAAGTCCTCCTCAATTTCTTTCTTGAGTGTTGTTATGTTTTCATTATAGAGTTCTTTCACATTCTTGGTTAGTGTTATTCAAGGTTTTTGATTTTTTTATGGCTATTGAAAATGGAACAGTCTCACTGATTTCTTTTACTGTGTAGTTATTCTTTGCATATGGAAAGGCTACTGACTTTTGTGTGTTGACTTTCTATCCTGACACTTTACTGAAGGAATTAATCACCTTTAGAAGTTTTGAGAAGGAAACTTTTGGGTCATTTATGTATAGGATCATGTCATCTGCAAATAGGGCTAACTTGACTTCTTCCTTTCCATTTATTCCTTTTCTTTCTTTCTTTTGTCTTATTTCATGGGCTAGTACTTCTAGTACTATGTTAAAGAGCAGTGGTGAGAGCAAGCACCCCATCTTCTTCCTGATCTTAATGGGAACTCCTTGGGTCTCTCTTCATTAAGCATTATTTGGGCTTTAGGTGCTTTATATATAGCTTTTATTGTGTTGAAATATAAACTGTACATCCCCATTCTCTCCACTGTTTTGGTCATGAAGTGATGTATTTTGTCAAAGGTCTTCTCAGCATCTATCGATATAATCATGTGGCTTTTGTGATTGCTTATTTATGTGGTGTATTATTTTGACTGGCTTCTGTATGTTGAACCATCTCTGCATCCCTGGGATGAATCCTGCTTGATCAAGATGGATAATGCTTTTGATGTGTTGTTGAATTCAGTTTGTGAGGATTTTGTTCAGGATCTTTGCATCTAAGTAAATCAGGAAAATAAGCCTATAGTTTTCTTTTCTTGTTGGATCTCGGGCTGGTCTTGGTATTTGGGTGATGCTAGCTTCATAAAAGTAGTTGAGAGTATTCTTTGTTTTCCAATTATGTGAAACAGTTTGAGAAACATTGGTTCCAGTTCTTCAAAGAAGACTGGCTGAGAAGCCATCTGGTTCCCCAACACACCCATAGGGACCAGGGAACTGGGAGGTGGGGAAGGAACAGGGGCTCTGGCCTACTCACTCCAGTGCAAACCCTCCAGAGCAGTGGAGCTGGGAGCTGGGAGCTGGGAGCTGGGAGCTGGGACACAGGGGCAGTTCAGTCAGGAAGGCGGAGCAAGCCTGCTTCAGCATCATGCCTGCAGGGTCCAAGTGCCTTCCAGAGCAGGGGATCTCTGTGATCTTTGTTTTTTTTAAGAGACAGCGAGAGTGAGTGAGAGAGAGGGAGAGAGACAATTGATGCTCCAGGGCCTCAGCAGCCGAAATCTAATGCCAGACCCTTGCACCTACCTAGTAGGCATGTGCAACCTTGTGTTTGCCTCACCTTTGTGCATCTTGGGTCCTTAGGCTTTGCAGGCAAGCGCCTTAACCACTGAGCTATCTCTCCAGCCTGGGATCTTAATATTCATTCTAATACTGAGTTGTTTTTATTTTTTAAGTTGCAGTTGTCATTTAAAATGGAAGAAGCTGAGTTCTTTGGGGAAAAATCATTCCAACATTGTTGTAAGGAATTTATTAAACATTCCCAGCAGATAGGTGATGGTTGGGAATGGAAAACATCAAAGGTAAGAACAGAAAAAGAATGTTATTGTTTTTATTTGTGGAGACAGGGGTCTTACTACGGCAGCCTAGTAGGCCTGGTGATCTCTGTGCACCTGAGTGTGGCCATGTGGCAGTCCCCCTCCTCCAGCCTTCCGAGTGAGGGACCACAGGCAGGAGCCAGCACGCCTGGCTGAGGACAGAAACTCTATTTCCTATTCCAGTGGAGGGTTATTTATTTATTTTTGCCATATAAAACCACTAATTGAAACTTAAGGTATAAAAGCTGGGTTGATTTAATAAACAGTTTAAATTGAAGTATATTTTAGAGCAGGTGTGCATTTTATTATTTCAACTATTTATACTCATTATTATTTGGCTAATCACATTTTATCTAGAGAAGTTCTTAGGTGAACCGCTTGAATCTGATAGATAAGAATACTTAGATATTAATTATCTGGATGTAAACAGGTGCTTCTCTGTTGTGATATATATATGTGTGTGTGTGTGTGTGTGTGTATATATATATTGAAAGAGAGATAGTCTCATGTATTACCAGGCTAACCTTGAATTTGCTGGCTAGCTGAGGATGACCTTGATACTGATCTTCCTACCCTACCTCCCAAGTACTAGGATCATACATACGTATACGGCACTGTGCCTGGCTGCACTATAAATTTTCTTAGGAAACTGTTTTCATCTATAGCGTTAAAAGGATAATCCTGAAACCAAATCATAATCAAACAATCAGAAATTCTGAAATAGTAAGGACTGTGGTATTTGGAAATTTCTTAATAATGCAAAAAAAACTCAATGTTTCTTTCTTTTACTTCTGTTTAGAAATAATGTAAAAGGCCTATATGTTCTTTTATTTACTTATATAAAATTATTCAGATTATCTGCCAAAAGATTTAAGAGTTACTTGAAACCTCCTTTTGAGAGAATTAGCAGGTTTTCTCTACTTGACATTTTACTCGATT
The DNA here is from genome assembly GCA_036346955.1 of Dipus sagitta. NCBI lineage: Eukaryota > Metazoa > Chordata > Mammalia > Rodentia > Dipodidae > Dipus > Dipus sagitta. The sequence goes on from CM070787.1 coordinate 4,426,798, forward strand.
CCTGAAAGGTGAGGGGTCCTGCTTCGCTGCATGTTGGTTCTGTTTTCTGTGTGCAACTGGGAGGCATGACGTTTGGAACTCATCCCCATGGTTCAGAACCAAGCAGGGAGAAGCAGCTCTTGGTCAGATCCAGAATGTCCCTGAAGCGGTCACTGGTTCCTCTAGGGTCATATGACAGGTGGCGCTCTCTGTCTCTTTTATTCCCTTCTTTCTTTGTAGGTTTTTGGTTTTTTTGAGATATAATATTGTTCTGTAATCCTGCCCACCTTTGGACTCAGTTTGTAGCCCAGCCTGACTCCCGGCATTCTTCCAACCACTTCCTCCCAAGTGTTGGGATTATGGGCTTGAGCCACCGTTCCCAGCAACGAGTGGATGCTGTTTAAGCTCCTAGGGATGCTCCCTGTTTCCCTGTCTAGGACAGTATACTTTTATTACCAGGTATTTTATAGTTTTGTTTACCATTATGTTTCAATTTTCATTCATCCATGTCTTCTATGAGTTATAGTAAAGAATTATTATTTTTGTAAGTTTATTGCATTTTTTCTAATAGTTTTCCATTTCTGGTCATTTCTCTTGAATCTTTTAATTGGAGTGAGGTTATTTGCAAATGAAAATGTTTTGTTATTGTTGCCTTTTTGTGATATTTCTCTATTATATTATGGTTTATTAAAAACTATGCTAAGTAATGTGATAACAGATGTTTATCTTTAGACTGATTTTAATATTGATGCTTCTGGCATTGATTATAAATTTCACTCTCTGCTAGGGTTTTAACCCAAGACCTTACAGATGCCAAACACATGCTCTACTGCGGGGTACCCCACAGCACAAGTATAGATTTCTGGACTCTTATGATTTATAATCATGTGTATGCTGATTCTTTGGGAACTTTACTTTCCACTAGTTTTGTTTTAGGGACAGAGTCTCGTGTAGCCTAAGCTAGCTCTGAGCTCACTAGGTAGCTGAGGCTGGCTCTGAAATCTTGATTCTCTTGCCTTTACTTACCAAGTGCTGAGGTCACAGGCAGGTGTTACCATACTTGGCATCTTTTTCTTTCAAAATTTTCTTTTATGTTAAGCTAAAGGGAGGGTGATAAAAATTCTTGTTAACATTTCAGTGATCTGGGGCTCTATGTGGTTGTATGGGGTAAGATGGTGCTGGGATTCAGAAAGCTGTGAAGAGAGAAACATATTCACTAAGGGACTAGTGAGATGGCTTAGCTGGAAAAGTGCTTGCTGTGCAAACATGAGGACCCGAGTTTGTATTCCCAGTACCTCCCTTTTACACATGCACCTCTCCCAGGGACTGGATCCCTGGGGCTTGCTAGCTTGCTAATTTAGCTGAGTAAGTGAGTTCTATGTTCAGAGGCCTTGTCTTGAAAAATACTATGGAGAGCAACTGAGGAAGACTCTGGTCATCAGCCTATAGCCTCTACGTGCAAGATCATATATGTTTACACACATGCAACACACACACACACACAGAGAGAGAGAGAGAGAGAGAGAGAGAGAGAGAGAGAGAGATTTTTCTCTGAAACAGTAAACTAATACTGGAAGGACCAATCTCCATCTGCAACAGTTCATCCCTGGCTGCTAAGTCAGGAAATGCTCCAATCTTTTGGAGTGAGAGTTCCTCTTCTAGTTAAGGATCTTTTTGTTTGTTTGTTTGTTTCATGTAGTGGTAAGACTTTGACAAACTCTCATCTTCTACATCACTTTTTCTTTGTCTTCTGGAAGTCTGTTTTATCACAGAATAACACAGAAACTCCATAACAGTGTATTCAGAGTTCTGCATTGTTTCTTCTGCTACTTTTCCAACTTCACTGCCTACTCTAAAACTCATTTCCTTTTTTCATTTCTTCAAATCCCCAGAAATGGAGAAATGGCTCTTTTGAAAACTATGTTTTTAATCAGTGTTAGAAAACAAAATCTCACAAAGGATTCATAAATCTCCATGAATTTTTGAAAGTTAGAAGGCAGATAATATTGGATTGGAAGTAAAAGTCAGATTCCAAAGCAAGGGTTAGAAAGAGATGTAAGAGGAGAATTGGTGAGCAGAAGGAAGTGCTTCAAGTTTAGATGTTGTAAACTTAGATTCAATTATGAATTCCATTTTCTTTGATTGTATAAATTGTTATGAAGTAAAAATAATAAGGTAGCACACTTTAAAGTCCATTTTCTACCCAATTTTGGATAATCACTTTTAACATTGATTATCTTCTTTTCATAGTATTGTTTAATACTCCCTCTTATTTTAGCCTTTGTGGTTTGCAGACTTGGTGCTTTTGTTATATTGGGAAAATGGCAGGAACAAATGTGTGAGCCATTAATGCTGTCCTCACAGATACCCTAATAATGCATGGCCAATGATGTTCATTACAGTGGAGCATAATATATGTCTACAGACATCTTCACTCAAAGATACAAGACCATTATTTTAGTTCATAAACCCTGATATCACAAAAGGAAGTGTCCAGCAGTCTCTGGACAGAGATGCCAACAATCTCAGTTTGGCTTTTGTGCCTTCTGTATTAGTATATATCTGAAAATTAAATATTACAGCTGGCTGGACATGTAACTCAGTGTCTGTCATTTGCCTGCATGCACAAGACACACTTTGATCCCAGCACCACAGAAACAAAAGCAAAACAGACAAAAAGCCTGCTCCGACTTGCCCTCTGGAATATTTCATTTGTTTTAGCTTTTGACTTAGTTCAGCATCTCATTTCTGTAATTATACTTTTCATAGACTATTGATAAAATAATTTTCCTTAAGTTTTTCAACTTCTTTCTCTCATTTGTTTTATGGAAAAAAGTGAACGTTCAGATACTGAAAACAAATTATTATTTTCTTGAGTTAGATTTTAAAATACTAGATAATTTTTTTTTTTGAGACAGGTTCTTGTATTGCCCAGGTTAGTCTTAAACTTATTATGTAGCCAAGGGCGGCTTGAGCTACTGATCCTCTTGCCTCAGCTTCCCAAGTGCTGTGATGATAGGTGTGAGCTACCATGCTCAATTTTTCTTTCCTTTCCCTTTTTTGAGGGATGAGGGGTTTATTTCAGTTTATAGTACAGGTTATGGTCCCCCATGGTGAAGAAGGCGTGGTGGTGGGAGCTTAAGGCATCTGGCCACATTTAGCACAGCAAGGAAGCAGAGCCGAGTGAGGAATGCTCCTTCTCTTGCAGTCTTTGAGACAGGGTCTCATGTCACCCAGGCTAGGCTTGAAATGCCTGTGTAGTTGAGGATGCCCTTGAACTCCTGATCATCTTGTCTCCTCCTCCCAAGTGCCAAGATTATAGGCATGTGCCATCATTGTATGTTATTCTTAAAGAATTGAAAAGCTGACACCTGGTACCAATCCCTTATCTCTTTAGTTAAACCTACTTGATTATATTTTGAACATCAGAAATATTTTGATTATCTCTATTACAACTTAGGAACTGGTACTGAAAGTTAGGAACTTAGGAACTGGTTACTGCTAGGATTGTTTCCCAATTTATAAAAATTAAAATATTAGCAAGGCATGGTGGCTTGTGCCTGTTATCCTAGCACTTGGCAGAAGAAGATTATCATAAATTCAAGATCAGCCTGGGCTGTTTAATGAGTTCCAGGATAACCTTGGTTATATAGTGGGACCTAGTTTCAAAACAACAACAGAAACCTCAAAACCAAAGATAAATAAATTAATAATTTAAGTTTAGTGTAGTCTGAGTATAAATTTACATGTTTTATGACTCCTTTCTTCCAGGAATCTTTTTCTCTGGTTAATATATATTGCTTTTCTTGAAATTCTGTATTATTTTGCTAAGTGTATTAAATTCATATTTTAAAATAGATTACACAATATTTTCATATTTTAACTTTCAATATGGTCTTAGTTCAAAGCCCTTCATGGTTGTTCCCATTGCTTTTGCTGCCTTGCAGAATTTCATACTTTATTTATTTGCCCAGCTGTCTTTAGTCTTAATATCTAATTGTGAAAGATCCCAGCCTGCAGAACTCAAGAGAACGGTGTATTAAAGTCTCATGTACCTGTCACCTGGTCCCTGAAGTTGCCAGTGCCCCACCGGAAGCATGGTGTTTGAAGCGTGGGTGGAACCTATGACGTAGTGTGCTCTCTCTCAACTTAGTTAACTTGGCTTTGCTTATTTTCCCTGACATGTCATCAGATTGTAGGTTTCATGTGAACTCTGCAAGTCATCATAGGTGAGTTTCCTTTCTCTGGTGCTTGCTGGCACTGGCGGCAGGGCAGGGGCGGCTATGGATGGTGACGGAAGCTCTCCCACTGGTCCTTGTGATCCTCTTCCTCACAAGCCACTCCACTGGTCCCTGCCATCCTCCCTTCACGTTTCTTGACTTTGTGAGGAGGCTGGTGTGAGTGCAGAATCCCCTCACCTGGCTTTTCTTGTGGCTCAGGCCGAGCTGTTGGAGCCGCTTCTGCCTGCTTCTGCGGTCTCTGGATGCTCTGGCTCTCTCCTACTTCTCTGCTATGGTTGATAATTTCTTATATACCTTTATTTTTTAGTAAAGGAGTGTAAAAGGATGTTTTTTTTTTTCTCCCCTAGGATGCTTTGGCGTGGTTCCTGCACCACCATCTTAAGTGGAACGTTTTCTAAATCATCATATATTAAATGAAAAATACTTAAAGAAAAATTTTACAGACAAGAAATATTATTTTGATATAAAATGTTGTTTACTTTTTCTTTGAGACAGTGTCTCACTATGAAGCCCAGGCTGGCCTTAAACTGCTTCAGCCTCCTGAGTGCTGGGATTACAAATATAGGCCACCATGCTTGGCTTTATTTACTTATATTTAAACTTGTAGTAAAATACATATAACATCAAATTTTCCATCTTATCCATTTTAAGTGTGCAGTTCAATAGTGTTTAGTTGTGTAACTAAGCTTCAAAGTTCCCTTCTTGGTCACCAACCGCAGGGACATTAGAAAGGTTTCCCTGTGAATTTTACTATTCTTGCCACAATGGAGTCACATAGTATTTATCTTTTAATGAATGGCTTCTTTCATTTTATACAATGTCCTCAAGGTTAACCTAATATGTTTACACATTCTGACTTAGGATTTTATGAAGTAGAGAGCCAGAGAGAAAATTTGGAGTAAATTTCTATTAAACAATGGCATCTTTAATACATAACTTTGTTCCTGTAAGAGATGAAATATTTTTGTTTTTGAAGACCATGTTCTTAAAAAGAATTAAAAATATTTTCCATGCATATCTCATATTTGCTGAAATATATAAACTCAATAGGGTATTTCTATCAGAAATATAATCAAATTAGAAAGCCAGCAGTTTGTGTTACATGGTTTGCTTAATAACTCACTTTTTTTGTGTTCTGAATTGGACTTTTGCTGTTGCCCAAGCTTGTCTGTAACACCTGGGCCCATAAGTGATTTTTTCTCTCTCCCTCTCAATAGCTGTTACTCCAGGTGTATTCCAGCACAAGGCAACACATTCAATTTTTTGTCATTTATACATTAAACTATTAGAATTAATTACTTTTATTTCAGAAATGAAATATTTACTATTTAAAATTTCAACCTTTGTGTATACAGTATTTTTAGATGAACTGAAATTTAGTGACAATTTTACTGTTCAGTGAAAAAAATTAGATACTTCCCATGTTTTAAAGAATCTTTTAGTTTTAGAATTTGCTTGCAAATTTTCATCCATACTTCATTTTGTTTGCTTTCCTCTTCCCTTCTTTCTGTTCTCCCTTTTCCCACTACACTCCTTCAGCTCCATATTCCCCCCTTTCCACAAGAATGCCAGATATATTTTACTTTCTTCTCTACTCCCTCCCTTTATAGGTCTCTATTTCCAGTTTACATTTCTCATAGTTTTTAATAAATACTGCTGCTTTATGCAAGTAACAAATGAATGAGTACCTTGGTTGGTTGTGGTAGTCTACTTAGCACATTAGAGGCTGGGAGAGGAGGACTACACATTTGAGGCCAGTCTGGGCTACATTGTGAGACCCTGTCTCAAAAACCAAGCCAAACCAGAACAACAAAAACGCACACACACACACAGTTTGGGTTGCAATACTACATTTTGCTTAACTTTTCTCGTGTAGTTAATTTAATAGATTTTTCTATACCTCTTACTAATAATTGTTTTAAGAGTTGTTAGGGTATTGCTACCACTGAATCATTCTGAATTTGTTTGAGTCATCTACTATGAGTTAAATGAAATATTATTTCTGGCTCAAAATGTCACCAGGTGAAGATTAAACATATCAATTCAAATCATCTCTTGATGAAATTATCATAGATTTTTTTTTAATTTTAGTTTTAGTTTATCTTTGGAGATTAGGAGAAAAATGTACTTGGAGGTCTGTGCTGTGTTTTTGTAATAAATATTGAATCCTAGTCAGTTACAGTAGATTTTTCATTCATCATTTATTGAGTATTATGAGATGATTTGTGTTTTAAGCATATGCAAATCTTAAGCAATCATTTCAAGAAGAACAGGTTGTATTACTTGTGAGTTAGGTACTTTTGAACACCGTTTTTAAAGATTATGAGTATGAGGAATGAAAGCTATAATAGTTCACAAATTTATAAATTAAAATTGAAGTAACGATAACAACTCTGCAAGCTGAACAAATAAGAATGCGGGCCTCGTTGCAGTGATGGTCTGGCGCACTGAGCAGCTGCCGCTGCCGCTGCATTCCAAAAGCCTCCTAGGAAGTTATCTTTAAACCTACGAGCTTACCAAATCTAAGGGTCTGATGACTCCCATTAAACCATGCCAAGACACCTGCTCTTTCTCTTTCTTTCTATCTCTGTTTTCCTCTCTCTTTCTCTCTCTACACACACACACACAGACACACACCAGAATGAATTTAATAGTTGAAAATAGATAGGATTAGCAAATGAACTGTATTGCTCCTCTTAGTATGATAGTTCATTTTTTTATTTTTTAAAGTGTCCAGGGTTAAGCCTCGTTTCCCCCTTTTTTACTGAGACAGTATCTGGCATGTAGTCCAGGCTGGTCTTATGCTGGTCATCTTCCTGCCTCAGTCTCCTGAGAGCTGGAATTACAGGTGTGCTCCACTGTGTCTAGCAGCACTCCTTTTTTGAACTGTTTGGTCATTACTTCTAATGTTGGTTCATTGATCCAGTTCATTATTTATATATTTATTTATTTACTTGTGACTAATCAATTTTTCTCCTGGTTTCCTTTGAGTTTGTGTTGTGTGATGTAGGCTAGGGAGCCATTTTCTCTCAGAGGGTGTTTTGCATATCTGATCTCTTCTGAGTGTATCTCAGGCTTGAACTTAGAGAATGCTTTCTTATATCACCCATTTGCAGGGCAAAGAGAATGTTTCCAGGTATAGAAAGCATTCTGAACACGAATATTTTATTAAAATGGAGGATAAGAAAATCACTAGTTATTCTCACCATCCTTTAAAAAATACTCTATTTATTTATTAGAGAGAGAGACAGAGAGAGGGAATGGGTACACCAGGGCCTCTGGCCACTGAAAACGAACTCCTTGTGCTGCTGGCTTTATGTGAATACTGGAGAATTGAACCTGGGTACTTAGGTTTTGCAGGCAAGTGCTTTAATCGATAAACCATCTCCCCAGCCCCGCCCCTGCCCCCTTTCTGATAGGGGTTTGGCTTTGTAGCTTAGAGCAGCCTTGAAATTCTCTGTAACTGAAAATGTATTCAAACTGATGGCAATCTTTCTTTTTTTAAAAAAAAAAACGTTTTGGGTTGGAAAGATGGCTTAGCGGTTAAGCGCTTGCCTGTGAAGCCTAAGGACCCCGGGTCGAGGCTCGATTCCCCAGGACCCACGTTAGCCAGATGCACAAGGGGGTGCACGCATCTGGATTTCATTTGCAGTGGTAGAGGCCCTGGTGCGCCCATTCTCTCTCTCTACCTCTCTGTCTGCCTCTTTCTCTCTGTTGCTCTCAAATAAATAAATAAATAAACAAAAAAATTTAAAAAGTTTTTATTTAATTGTTTATTTATTTGATAGGGAGAAAGAGTCAAAAGAGAGAGAAAAAGAGAGAGAGAGAGAATGGGCATGCTACAGCCTTCAGCCACTGCAAAGTAACTCCAGACACATGCACCCCCTTATGCATCTGGTTTATGTGGGTCCCGGGGAATTGGACCGAGATCCTTTGGCTTTGCAAATCGCCGTAACCGCTAAGCCATCTCTCCAACCCTGGTGACAATCGTTCTATTGTTTCAGCCTTCCGAGTTATGGGATTACACATGCGTGCCACTGTCCTTGGCTCCTACCATCCTAATATGATTGTGATTGTGTTGGATAGTTCCTTTTATGCAGGCTTTTATTTTATATACTCGTACACTTTGTTTTGAGACAGTCTTATGACAGCCAGGCTGTCCTGCGCACCTGAGTTCAGTTCTCCTGAGACCTCCTGTAAAAAGCTAGAAATGTGGCAAGCTTCTGTCCTCCTGGTATGTTGCTATGAGACAGGAGGCAGACAGAAAATTTCTCATAAATCCCACTGACGCAGCAAGGAATAACAGTGAGATCCAGAGAGAGAAGCTTTGCCTCAGATGAGGTGGACCGTGAGACTGGCTCTCAAAAGTTGTTCTCTGAACACTTGTGCATTGTGCCATGTGCATACCAGCACTCACCTATGAAAACACACACACACACACACACACACAAAGTAAGTAAATGAAGTTCAAAACTTCTTACTTTTGCCTCCTCTGCCCTTTATGCCCATCACCACTGTCTTTGTTTAGTCCATTATTATTTCTTCTTTCATTTTTGAAACAAGGACTCTAAGCCTGGCTGGCTTAGAACTCTCAGTGTAGACCAGGCTGGCTTAGAACTCTCAGTGTAGACCAGGCTGGCCTTTGTGATTATCATCCTGCCTCTGCTCCCTGAGTGCTGGAATGAAAAGGTGTGCTCCCCCAACGCCTGACCATATTACTATTTCTGCTCCTTGTTTCTCGTCTTAGCTTCTCCACTGTGCCTTCCATACTGCCAAAATGATCTTAGAAAATGTAATTCCAGTCTATTATTTTCTAGTTAAAATCCTTTAGTGACTCTCGATTACTTTAGGATACAGTCCAGGCTACTTAGACCACTCAAAGCCGTTGCCTAAAAAGCACATATTCTGACTCCGAGTTTTCCCTTGTGATGTTAGGTAGTGCATAGCTTAGTCACTAGTCAGTGACTGGTTAGAGGTTATGTTCAGATATCCTGCATTTCTGATTGCTCTGTGTGAGTTGGCGAGTGTGTTCAGAGCTTAGGCTGGGTCCAAGTCGGCCCTGCCTTCTACTTTCTCCTGCGCCCTGTCAGCCAGGATATGAGCAGAGTTCTGGCTCCTTGGTGGAGTGGAAGGCAGCCAGCCGGGCATGTACATAGTTCACGGTCCCTCTGCAGCTGCTGTTCCCAGATCTGATACATCTCTGGTCATGTTCCTGGCAGGTAGCTTGTCCTAACTGGGCTAGCTGATTTAGCTTGCTCCTGAAACCTGGTGCTACTGCTGCATGGTAGGCTTCACCCCTCCCCCTCCCCGCGCCTTTGCACATGTTGAGTAGTTATCTGGTACATTATTTTGGGATTTTTTTAATTGTTAAGTATTTTTCCCTTAGTCACTGCAGTTTTTGAGATTAAATTTAAGCAGCACCTGCTTCAGAGAAGCAGTCCTGACTCTCACATTTGACTTTGGTGTTTCTCCATTTTTTTCATAGAGGTGCCATATATTAATTATGGCTTGCAATTCCTCACTGTAGTTTCATAGCTCCTTGACAGCAAGGACTGCTTTTGTTTCTATATCCTCATTTCTGTATCTTTGGTGCTTAGCATAGTAAGCACTATATAAGCAGTTAGTTAGAACTACAGACAACAAGTTTAGTCAAGATGTTTCTATTCCTATAAGTATAGTACGTTATGTCTCATTCCATTGTAGCTTTTTTGAAATGAGAGATTTATTGACTGATGTGTAAAACCCTAGTTATTTTACAAAAACTTATTAAGTGGTAAAAGCCCTTTTCAGTGGACTTACCCATTGAGTCAATATTAGTATGTAATTTTATCATGACATCTAGGCTACTACATTTACTGGTAAATTCTTTGATCTTTTAGCAGCACTTGGCAGGATTGGTCATTTTTTTCTTCATTTGGTGTCCTCATATTGTGTTTCATTCATTTTCTCTTCTGTGTCTTTCTTTTATCTACAATCTCATAATGTTTGTGCCTAGGGTCAGTGCTATGTCTCTCATCACCTCAGAGATCGCATTTAAATTCCATCTCAATGCCAGTTGCCTCTAAATGAGTATCTACTGCCTAGACTTAGCTCCTGAATTCCAGGTTCATAGGCCAATTACTTGCATGTGTGAGGGTTCAAAAAATTGTACTCTAAACCCTGACGCAATGCAACTAAACAGTGCCCCCCCCATGGCAATACTCTTATTCTCAATCCTTTTTTAGAAATATTTTATTTATTTGAGGGAGAGATAAGGAGGCAGAGAAAGAGAGCCACTGCAAACTACAGACACATATGCCCCTTGTGCATCTGCCTTATGTGTGTACGAGGGAATTGAACCTGGGTCCTTTGGCTTTATAGGCAAATGCCTTAACTGCTAAGCCATCTCTTCAGTTCTCAATCCTTTCTTTTCCTGCCAAAGTGCAGGGCGGGGCTTCATCTAAGGCTCCCCTCACAGAAAGAATGCACTTTGTGTGAAATCTTCACTGATCAGGAAAGATCAGCCTACGGAGAAAGAAGAGAACCTGCCAGAACACCCCAGGGCATGCCTTGGTGCCTCTAGAGACTATCTGAGTGGTATTATCGTTAGTAACACTAGCTGTGCCTTCTTAGTACCTCCCTGTAGTTTGCCCTTTGCAACTTCTAGGATACCTCATCTTCTCTCTGCAAGCCACTTCTCCACTTGTAGCCCCAGTGATTATTTAAGTCTCTTGCATGTAGTTCTCAGGGGAGTCTCATATGTTGTATAAGACACTTATGTTATGATCCCCCAATGCCTACGATGCACTTTAATTTATTTAATAAATCTCTTTCTGCTGTTAAGTACCTACTGTTGTTCATTTCATTGAGCCTTCAGTGGACAGAGGGAAATTTTCCTTTTATCTCGATATTTGCTACTTCATGTTGATGTCTCCACTTAGATCTCAAAATGATCATGTCTAAATTGAGCTCCCATTTCCATCATCATAACCTGAACTTGCTACCTACCACCACCCACACCACCCTTCTCACAGTTGATGCATTTTCCTCTTTCTGATTGTTTAAGCTACCTCAGGTATCCTTAACTTTTCATATGCAATCCTTCAGGAAATCCTTATAATAACAAGTATAGGCCATTTCTCATCATCTCTCCTGTTGTCATCCTGCGGCAAACTACTATCATGCTTGCTAGGATTTTCTTTAGAGTGATCTGCTTACTTTTACTCTTCCTTGTGACATAACTCTTTAAAAAAATGAGTTGTATTGTGTTATTTTCCAACTCAAACTGAAAGACAAAGTCACAGTGTCTTATAAACTATGGGCTCTCTTCCATTCCCCACACTTCATACTCTCTTGATGTTACCACCTCTTGTGTATCTTCTTTTTATCCTGATCATCCAGGCACATTGGCTTCTTGCTATTCCTCAAACAGGTTTGATAAACACTTTCATCTTGGGCTTTGTAACTGACTGGTTTTTCCAGCTGGAACATTTTTGTTTCCCATATAGCCATCATCCTCATGCCCTTCATTTGGTTGCTCACAGTCATTTGTTTGTTCTTTTGTTTTAAAAAGGGACACATTATGTCGCCCACGTTGGGCTTTAACTTGCTATGTGTCTTAGGCTGGCCTGGAACTCACTATCCTCCTGCCTCAGCATCCCAAGTTCTGGGCCCTCAGGTACATGTCACCATGTGTGAAACATGTCACCTTCGTAACAAAGCCTTTCTGACTTTCTTTTGTACCATTTTAAACCTTTTGGCGTTTCACCTGGCAGCCTCATTTTAGCTTGGGCGGTCCTGATTGCTATTGTGCATCAAGTCCTTTTTCTCTCTGCTACTATTCACCTTCTAACCTACTGTGTGATTTACTTATTTGCTATGTTCTATTTTCAGGATCCCTTATTTCATGCTCAATATGATAGGGCAGGGATACTTGTATTGTTTGCTGATATGCCCACAACAAGTAGAATATCACTGGATATAAAGAAGATATGCAAATAAATACTAGTTAAATGAATGATTAAATATCTTAATTTTTCTTCTGGATAAGACGGCTGCATTGGAGCCATGCCAAAACAGCCTAGGGGGGAAATAATCAAAAAAAATAAAAATAAAAACAGCAAAACACACTCTTCTACTGAAAAGTGAAGGTGTGTAAGAAAGTATCAACCACATTAGAGGCTTAGGAGAGACCCAGAGTTTCTAAAGACCACAGAAGTAGGCAGAAGCAGCTCCAGCAGTGGTGTTGGGTCATGTGGTCGCCAGGCTGTGCCTGAGCAGCAGGAAAAGCCAGGTGAAGGGGTTTTCCATTCACAACAGCCTCCTCACAAACTCAAGAAACCTGAAGAGGAAGACAGCAGGAACCAGCTGAGTGGCTTGTGAGGAAGAGGATCGCAGATACTGGTAGTACACTTCAGCCACCATCCAGTCTCCCTGACCCCCACTGCCAGCACAAGTGCCAGCAAACACCAGAGACCTGGGGAAGGGAACTCGCCTACATATCACCCAGCACAGGCTATCACAGCAGTGACCACCGACCCAGCCAACCTACCCGAGTCCACAGCTTAGCAAAGTGGGACTCAAGTGGGCACGCAACATAGCTGAGACAAAATCCATCCTAAAAGGTATAGGACCTACTTATACCAGGTCAGTACCTGCCATAAAACCTGGTGTATAGACCTGCATTGGAAATGCTAATTGCATCTTCCTTACCAGTGTAGATTATGTGTTAAATCTGATGGATGGTCAGATTTGCCCTTGTTAAATAAGCTATATTTTGGGGTTGTCATTTGTTGCTTCCTGATTTATAGTGCCTTTGTCTCTTCCTCTGTCATTAGTGGGAGCAGGGTCTCACTCAGCCACAAGCTCACCTTGCAACCATTGACAGAACAGAAATCTCATGTGTGTGGGGCAACACACATCCTTAGGGACTTTGACTTTGTTAGAGGATCTGTTTGTTCTAATACCCACTCTTATATAAATACTCTGTGCTGGTTTTGATAGAATGTGTATATTGTTCAGTTGAATTTTAGAATTTGCCTGTATTTTGCTACACCCAGCCTACTAGAATACTTGCATAGCAGGCAAACCCAACAACTAGAGTCACTTTGACTGTTATTCTGAGAGTCTTTTAAGAGCCACATGTAGCACCTTAAGCTCTTACTCTGAAGATATATAATGTCGGATTTATACATCTAAGAATATTTCAGATCACTAGAAAACCCAAGCATCAAATTAATCCAAGATGTAAAAATCTCTACATTATAATACAAGGAACACAAAAAAAATCAAGATATATAATTCCACCCAAAATTATAAGTCCCTCATATACTACCTGTGGTGAGACTGATTTAGATGAAATTCCTGAGAAAGATTTCAAAAGAATGATCATAACTGTGTTCAAAGAAATCAAAGAAGAAATCAAAGGAATCAGAGAAGACCCAGAAAACCAATTTAATGAAATATGGATGTCAATACAAGGCATGAGTAAGGAAATAGAAATATTAAAGAAAACCCAGTCAGAAATACTAGCAATGAAGTAGTCAAAAACTCTGTAGAAAGTCTCACCAATAGGATGAATGAAGGAGAGAACAGAATATCTAAACTAGAAGACCAGGTGGCAGATCTAATACAGTCCAACACAGAGAATAACAAGCTAATGGGAAGTTATGAATATGATTCAGGATACTATGAAAAGATCAAACAGTAGAAGGAGAAGAATTTCACTCCAAAGGCATAGTAGACATTTTCAACAAAATCATGGAAGAAAATTTCTCCTAAATTGGGAAAGAGATGCCAGTGCAGATGCAGGAAGCTTTTAGAACACCAAACAGACAAAACCTGGAAAGAACCTCTCCTCAGTATATTATAATTAATCTACCAAACACACAAACAAAAGAAAATATATTAAAAGCAGGTAGAGAGAAAAAGCAAGCCACTAATAAAAGCATGCCCATTAGGATCACAGTATATTAACAAACTTTAAAAGCCAGAAGGGCTTGGAATGTATTTGTCAACCAAGAATACTTTATCCAGCAAAGCTACCCATCCAAATTGATGGAAGAATAAGGACATTCCAAAACAAAAACAGGCTAAAGGAGTTTATGACAACTAAACCAGATCTACATAAAATGCTTGAAGGGATCCTCCATGCTGAAGAGAAAGGAAAGCACATATATGAAGGAACAGGAAAAAGAAAAACCGTCCTTGAATAACAGTTAATACAAGAGAGTAAAGGAAAAACAGGAAGCACTACAAAACAAGAAGAATGGTGAGAATAAATACACACTTTTCAATAATAGCTCTTAATATCAGTGGCTCAATGCCCCAACCAAAAGACAGAGGCTTGCAGATTGGATTAATAGGCAGGATCCTTCTCTTTATTGCCACCAAGAAACTCACCTCTCAATAAAAGGTGGATATTATCTTAGTGTGATAGGATGGAAAAATGTTATTTCAAGCAAATGGATCTAGGAACCAAGCAGGTGTTGCTATCCTAATAACTGACAGGATAGACTTCAAACCAACATTAGTGAGGAAAGATAAAGAAGGTCACTTTAGGTTGATTAAAGAAAAAAAAATTCAACAGGAAGACATTACAATTCTAAACATATATGCACCTAAAAGATTTATTAGATTTAGGGTCACAGATAATACCAAGCACAATTGTAATGGGTGACTTTAATACCTCACTCTTGTCAGTTGACAGGTAATCCCTGCAAAAAATAAACAGAGAGACATCTGGATTAAATGATGTCATAGAACAAATGGACCTAACAGATAACTACAGAACCTTCCGTACAAATACTGCAGAATGTACATTTTTCTCAGCAGTACCTGGAACAATCTCTAAAATAGACCATATATTAGGACACAATGCAAATCTTAACAAATACAGGAATATTGGAAGAATTCCTTGTACTCTATCTGATCACAATGGGATTAAACTACAAATCAGCAACAAGAACTACAACAGAGCATACACAAAATCATGGAAAGAAAACAGTACACTCCTGAATGGTGAATGGGTCATTGTATAAATCAAAAAGAAAACAAAAAATTCATAGAATCAAATGAGAATGAGAACACAACTTACCAAAAATTTTGGAACACAATAAAGGCAGTGCTAACAGGAAAATTTATAGCTTTAAGTGCCTTTATTAAGAAATTAGAAAAGTTGGAAGTAAACCAGTTAATGCTTTACATTAAGGCCTTGGAAAAAGAAGGACAAGTCAACCCAAAAGTCATAGATGGGAAGAAAAAATATAGATTAGAGCAGAAGTTAATGAAAGTGAAACCAAAGAAATAATACAAAGAATCAATGAAACATAGAGTTGGTTTTTTGAAAGGATAAATAAGATTGATAAACCCTTAGCAAATCTAACCAAAAGAAAGAGAGAAGACACACAAATTAATAAAATTAGAGATGAAAAAGGCACCATTTCAACAGATACCAAAGAAATTCAGAAAATCATAAGGACACACTTTAAGAATATATACTCCTCTAAGTTGGAAAATCTGAAGAAATGGAAGATATCCTAGATTTGTATTACCTACCAAAATTAAATAAAAATGAGACAAACCATTTAAATAGACATAAAACAATTATGGAGATCCAGGCAGTTATATAAAAACAAAAACAACAACAACAAAAAAAACCTTGCAGCTAAAAAATGCCCAGTCCCAGATGGATTCACTGGTGAATTTTACTAGACCTTCATGGAAGAACTAATACCATTGCTTCTTAAACTTTTCCATAAAATAGAAAAGGAAGGAGCACTACTGAACTCCTTTTATGAAGCCAGCATCACCTTGATAACAAAACCAAACAAAGGCAGAACAATAAAAAGAAAATTATGGACCAAGCTCCATCATTAACATAGATGCAAAAATTCTCAACAAAATATTGGCAAACAGAATACAAGAATATATAAAAAATATCATTGGCCCCAACCAAGTAGACTTTTCCCAGAGATGCAGGGATGGTTCAACATATGCAAATCGATAAATGTAATACACTATATAAATGGACTGAAAGACAGAAATCACATGATCATCTCAATAGATGCAGAAAAGTCATTTGACAAAATCCAACATCCTTTCATGGTAAAAGTCCCACAGAAACTGGGAATAGAAGGAACACATCTCAACATAACAAAGATTGTTTATGACACACCTGTAGCCAACATAATGGGGAAAAACTTGAAGCTTTTTGACTAAATTCAGAATAAGCCAAGGATGTCCACTGTCCCCACATTTATTTAATATAGTACTAGAAGTCTTGGCTATAGCAGTAAGGCAAGAAACACTCATAAAAGGGATACAAATGGAAAAGGAAGAGATAAAATTATCACTATTTGCAAATGATATGATTCCATACATAAAGGACCACACATAAAGATCAGAATGGAGGACCCTGATGTAAATCCGGGCAGCTACAGTGCTCTGATTTTTGACAAAAATGCCAAAAATATTCACTGGAGAAAAGATAGCCTCTTTAACAAATGGTGCTGAGAAAACTGGATATCTATATGTAGAAGGATGAAAATAATATCCTTGTCTCCCTCCATGCAGAAGAATCAAGTCCAATTGGATCAGGGATCTTAATATCAGACTTGAAACTCTGAAACTGCTAGAGGAAAAGGTAGGGGAAACCCTTCAACATATTGGCATAGGCAATGACTTTCTGAATATAACCCAGTTGCTCAGGAAATAAAACCACTAATCAACCTCTGGGACCTCATGAAATTGCAACGCTTTTGTACAGCAAAGGAAACTGTGAATAGAGCAAAGAGACAGCCTACAGAATGGGAAAAAAAAACTTTCCTAGCTACACATCTGATAGAGGATTAATATCCAGAATGTACAAAGAACTCAAAAAACTAAATAATAAGAAATCAAACAACCCAATTAAAAAATGGGCTATGGAACTCAATAGAGAGTTCTCAAAGAAGAAATACAGATGGCCTATAAACATCTAAAATGGTCTATATCCTTAGCTATCAGGGAAATGCAAATTAAAACTACTTTGTGATTCCATCTCACTCCTGTCAGAATGGCTATTATCAAGGAAACAAAAGACAATAAATGTTGGATAAGATTTAAAAAAAGAGGAACCCTTCTACACTGTTGGTGGGAATGTAGTCTAGTAGAGCTATTGTGGAATTCACTGTGGAGGTTCCTGAGACACCTGAAAATAGCTTTACCATATGGCCCAGCTATAGAACTCCTAGGCATGTATCCTAAGGATTCTTCTCACTACCTTAGAGATACTTAGACAACTATGTTTATTGCTGCTATATTCACAATAGCTAGGAAATGAACCCAGCCTAGATTTCCCTCAACTGCTGAATGGATAATGAAGATGTGATACATTTACACAGTGGAATTCCTTTCAGCCCTAAAGAAAAATGAAATTATGAAATTTACTGAGAAATAGATGGATCTGGAAAGAATTATACTAAGTGAGGTAACCCAGGCTCAGAAAGCCAAACATTACATGTTCATATGTGGATCCTAACTACAAATGTTTAATTGTGTGTGAGTTGGAATAAAAAATTGGTAGCAGAGTCCAGTAAGTTAGAAAAAGGCTATAAGGAAGATAGGAGAGGGATGGCATTTTATATATGTAAGTAGAAGAACAGATTACTGGGAATAGGTTGGCCTAAGTGAGGTCAGGGGAAGAGAATGAGTAAAAGAAGGGTGGGGGAGGGTTAATAAAAATTCAAGATATTGTGAATAAGCCATATGAAAACTTACTTTTTGAATAATGGCATACCCAGAAGCCATAGGCTATTGCTAGAAAATGTCAGTGCCATGGATAGGATACCTTCCAGTGAGTTATTGGCCAGGGAGGTCACTGTTGCCCCAAAACATTACAGGGTATTGCCAAGGCTCTCGGTTTCCCACCAGAAATATATGGTAAGACAATATTGCTGATGAATCCCCATGCCTGGGCTGCAAGGTCACTGTGAAATCAAGCTGGGGCTGAGCTGAAAACTGCCTCCCTGTAGACCAGATGACAGAAAGCTGGAAAAAGCTGCCCTGCATGCGGCCCTATGGGAGACAGAAGTAATCACTGGTTGAAACAGTGAACATTGGGGCTGGAGGGATGGCTTAGCGGTTAAGGCGTTTGCCTGCAAAGCCAAATCACCCAAGTTCGATTCCCCAGGACCCACGTTAGTCAGATGCACAAGGGGGCGCATGCGTCTGGAGTTTGTTTGCAGTGGCTAGAGGCCCTGGCATGCCCATTCTCTCTCTCCCTCTCTCCCTCTCTCCCTCTCTCCCTCTCTCCCTCTCTCCCTCCCTCCCTCCCTCCCTCCCTGCCTCCCTGCCTCCCTGCCTTCCTCCCTCTTTCTCTGTCAAATAAATAAATAATAATAATTTAAAAAGCAGTGAACACTGCAAGTCTCAACTTTGGCCAAGCAGGCAAAAGACCAAGCAGGTGCAATAGCAGCATGTCTGCTCTGGGGAAACCAGCTGCTCTTGAATTGGACCAGAGGCCCACTCTGTGGGAGGGAATACATGCCTGGTACTGAATACCTAATCAAAAGCATAAAAGCCTATTGTTGCAGTCAGCTTTGCATTGCTGGCAGAAATCACCCTACCAGGAGTAGCTTGTGGGGGAAAAAAGGTTTATTTTGGCTTACCCACTCAAGAGGGAAGCTCCATGATGGCAGGGAAACAATGGCATGAGCAGAGGGTGGACATCACACCCTGTCCCACATAAGGTGGACAATGGGAAGAGGGAACAGTGTGCCAAACACTGGCATGGGGAAACTGATTATAACACCCATAAACTCACTGCCAACAATACACTGCCTCCTGGAGGTGTTAGTTCCCAAATCTCCCTCAAGTGGGAACCTAACATTCAGAAAACCTAAGTTTATGGGGGACACCTGAATCAAACCACCACATTCTGCCCCTGGCCCCCATAAACTGATAACTATGCATGATTTAAAATGTAATACATTCATCCCACTTTAAAAGTCCCCATAGTTTTTATCAATCCCAATGATGTTCATACATCCCCATATTCCAACATCTTTTAACTGAGCCTTAATAACCAAAAAATCCTCCAAAAAACATTAAAGCACAGAATAAACATTCACACTGCAAAAGATGGCATTGGGCATAGCAAAGAAATATTCAACCAATATAAGATTTAAAACAGCTAGGGCACTCATCAAACTCTGTAGCTTCAAGTCCAACAACTCTAGCCAGTGACAAATCTCCAAGTCTGATAATTCTAACCAACAAGTCTCTGACATTCCAATTCCACCCCTCCAGCTAGGCTACTCACAGTCCTGGAAAACTTCATCGGGGCCAGCAGCTTCCCTTAGCAGCCATCTTGTGGTCCTGACATCTCCATTGGGTCTCCAATGCAATCCATGGTTCATCCTCATGGCCCCATGGGGTCTCCATGCAGGCATCCAGCAAACCTGCTTCACACTGCCCATGGCCATTTCCAAAACACAAGACCATGTTGCAAACTCTATGATCCTCTCTTTCCTACATTCCACAATACCAGGTAGGGTGCCAATTTGTTAATCCAGCGGGGAATAAAGCAAACTTTGAAGAATGGGACACTCCTTGAGCACTCAGGTCCCTTCAAGAGAGTCTACATTCTTCCTGTTTTCCCAGTGCAGGTCAGCTAGCCCGATGTCAATGGTTGTGATCTTTCAATTGCAGCTGAACGGGCAGCAGTTCACTCAAAGGTTGTTTTTTTTTTTTTTTTTTTTTCCTTCTTTTTTTTCTGTGCCATATCCCCCTGCTCACACCAGTTCATTTCTATGCAGAGCAACCTTGCACAACTTCTCAGGACATGTGCATAACAGCAAGCTTTTAATAAAACTTCCTCTTGCCCAGTCCAAGCAAAGCTCTTTCTCACTCTCATAAGCCAAACCTCACAGTCTATAGTTCTTACTGCATTCAGGTCTGAATTTGACCAGAATAGTTGAACAAGGTGTACTTACAGCACTGCAAGGCATCTCTTAGGCCAAGGTTTCAAATCCTTCCACAGTCCTCTTGAAAATCAGCTCCAAAAGGTGTCTAGCAGCAAATGACACCACTCCTCGGTACCACTTTACTGTTGCGGTCAGGATCGCATTGCTGGCAGAAATCACCAGACCAAGTGCAGCTTGTGGGGAAAAAAAGAGGTTTATTTTGGCTTACAGGCTCGAGGGAGAAGCTCCATGTTGGCAGGGAAAACGATGGCATGAGCAGAGGGTAGATATCACCCCCTGGCCCACAACAAGAACAGGAGAGTGTGCCAAAAACTGGCATGGGGAAACTGGCTATAATACCCATAAGCCTGCCCCCAACAATACATTGCCTCCTGGAGGTGTTAATTCCCAAATCTCTATCAGCTGGGAACCTAGCATTCAGAAGACCTAAGTTTATGGAGGATACCTGAATCAAACCACCACAGTATGGTGGAGGAGGTCATGAGCATTAGGAGTGTAACACCTGCTCTTGTCTGGCTAAATGCAGGTATTTTGCTTACAAAACTGCCCTGTAAGCACTTTACCTAATGTCCATACCCATATATTAATGCTACCTTCACTTTTGGTTAGAGAAGCTTCTCTTTACAGATGGCGGTGACCACTAGGATGACCCAAAAGGCACCATAGTGCTGAGGAGAAGTGATGGAGGAGTGTCTGGCACTGAAACATCTCTATCAAACCCTCCAAGGCTCAGGGCACATTGTGGTAGAGGTGGTAGAAAGAATGTAAGAGCCAAAGGAAGGGTATGACTGCTTACAAAGTCCAGACAGAAACTGGCCTTGATATCTACAACCTTGCAGAGCACTACCTTCACAAGACCCTCATAACAGGAGGAAAAGATGATGACATCAAAATAAAAGAGAGACTAAAAGGAGAGAGGGAGGGGATATGATGGAGAGTGGAGTTGTGATGGAGAAAGTGGGGGAGGGGAGGAAATTATTATGGCTTGTTGTCTGTAAGTATGGAAGTTGTCAATAAAAAATGCCAATAAATAAAGTGAAAAAAATCCAATCTTCCAGCAATAATCAATTTCACAATTTTTAACAGAGTCTTTATTTTAAGATGTTAGCCTGTATTACAGATTAAAATCATAGAAATTTAACATTTTTTCTAAAGAATTTTGTTAGAATTTGGTTTGAAAACTTTTGAGAAATTAAAAATATGTCAGTGTTCTTCTTCATCCTTTAATTGATAAAATGGGATCCATGAAAGCACCCTAACATTAGCATAAAAAGTTAATAAGTATCATTCAAATAACCTCTTTAGGGCAGTCTTTTTTAATAAAACTGGCATTTCTGTAGAAATGGAATTTTTCTATAATGATATGCAGAATGGTAGGACTTAATGCATACTTTAGATTTAAAAATAACTGCCTAACAGTGTGTTGTGTGGGACCTTTTTATCTTGTTCCAGAATTGAATATAAAGCCCTAAACTAAAGACAAAAGTCTCTAAGTAACTAATTTTCTATATTTGGATTGTTATGAATAATCTACTAACAATTGAGGCGAGAAACTTGCCTGAAGACACCACTCCAAGGAACCATTCCTAAGGAGCTGGCACTCCAAACTCCACCCCAGAATGAGCAAAGGTCACAGTGGCTAAACTCCTTCCAAGACTCACTTGTGGGGAGAAGGGCTTCTGACAGGTGTGGAGGTGAGCGGTCATTTCATGAACTCACTGGGTGTTGGTTTAGCTGTGGATTTGATAGGCTGCACATTTCTACATTTCTGTATGTGCGGAAGTACAGAGGGTTGAGAGCAATGGTGAAGCTAAGCGGTGGGGGGTGGCTGGGTGGGATACGGTTAAATCTGCTTAGCATGGTCACTTCAGAGAGAATCCAGAAGGGGCCTGTTTTTCTTTCCTCCCACTCAAGAAGGCTGGCAGGCACATCCAGGGACCTCAGGGCGTGGTGACTACCTAGATCCTTGAAGAAGCCTCTGGAGAACCCCACAGTCACCCTAAGGAAGTTAGTAGCTGTGCATTTGCAACATGGGGGGGGGGGCATTTTGCTCCCCAGTCTGTGTCAGCCAGAGAAGCAGCAAGAAGAGGAGGACTGGGGCTTGCTAAGACCAGTGCTCTAGCTCCTTCCGCCTGGACCCGCCCAGGCACAGTCAGAACGCGGGAAAACTGAAAAATTCAGAAAACAAACTCACAAATTTTAACAAACCCTTCTGAGTGGTGTGATAAGAAATTCCATTCTTTTTTTCTAGCCCAGGGATTCTTAAACCTTTCCCACTCATGATTTCTTTTCACACAAGATATTTTTATATGGTTTTTGGCATATGAGTATATAAAACACATACATGAATCAGACATTTACTTAAGATAAATCATAAAGAAATTTATTTTAAAACAATTCTTTGATATATGCAATTTACCATTTATTAAAGATGAAAGAAAATTTGTATACTAATTTAATTAGATGGATGTGCTTGTTTATTTTTACATAAAGAGTTAAATCTTGGCTGAATATTTTATACTTAAGGGCACATAACATCTTTAACCATTTGCAGAGTTGATCAGTATTTTGATGTTGTAATCATCAATGCTGAGAACACTTATTTGCATAAATATGTAATACAAAATGGTAGAAGTATGCTTAGGGCCATTTAGAAATGGTTGGAAATTCTGACTTAATTTCAAGCCAAATTCATTTCATATTTTTTTCAAATACAATTCAAGCCAGCAACTCAAACAGTAATTTCCAAAATCAAACAAATACAACTCAAAGATATGCTGATTTGAGACTTACATGCTAAGGGAATGATGGTGGGTTTTCTGTAAATGCATATATTTCTGTAAGAGCGGAGGACTTCATACGTATCGTAGGAGCACTGAGTTCATAGCACACACTGGTCTTGAATCTGAGCTGAGGTACTTCAGGCAGCGCTAGCACGGATGGTGTTGCATTGTGACACGTGCAGTGCACAGTGTGCGTGTTGTGTGCTCAGAAACAAGACTGCAGAGGAGTTATTCAGTGCAACATGCGTGAGAATGGCCAGAAAAGCTGCTGCTTCATTGTGTGTCTGGTTTTGAATTAATCTTTGGTCATACAGCACTAAGAAACCTTTTACTGTTTTCACCAGAGGTATTTTTTATGTTTGAGAAGCTGTGTTCCAGCATATTCGTGTTGTATGTGCTGCCCACCTATACTCAGCGGGAAGCCATATTTATTATTAGATATTGCTTATGTTCTGATAACCCTGGATGGATAATGTTTTGTCATTTGCCTCACTTCTTTTTTAAAAAAATATTTTATTTTATTTTTATTTATTTATTGACAGAGAAAGAGTGAGAGAGAGCAAGAGAGAGAGAGAGAGAGAGATAAAGAGAGAGAGAATGGGCATGCCAGGGCCTTCAGCCACTGCAAACAAACTCCAGATGTGTGTGCCCCCTTGTGCATCTGGCTAATGTGGGACCTGGGGACTCGAACCTGGGTTCTTTGGCTTTGTAGGCAAACGCCTTAACCGCTAAGCCATCCCTCCAGCCCTGCCTCACTTCTTTTTATCATGTAGGTATGCGATTATTTCACATCAACAAGGGTGAATGCACTAAGATATTTTGGAAGAGAAAGAGGCTACATGTAACTGATATTGTTATTTTTATTACTGTTGGCAATTTTTTACTGTGCCTAATTTCTAAATTAAACTTTAGTGCATATATATATATATATATATATATATATATATATATATATGTACGTGTGTGTGTGTGCATGAACACGTGTTCATACTTGTGGGCGTGGGCATGCATGTGCCATAGCATACATGAGGAGGAGAGAGGACAGACACTGAGTGTCAGTCTTTCCTTTCCACCTCATTGGAGGTGGGGTCTTTCATTGTTCACTGCCCCTTTCATCAGTCTAACTGGCCTGACAGCAAATACTTTCTCTACCGAGCCATATCCTCAGTCCTAAATTTAAAAATTTTAACTGTTGAAATTGTTTCATGTTATGTATATTTTATCATAGTTTTTTGAAAATAAAAAGTATTAGTCAGGTGCAGTGGCATACACACCTGTAATCCCAGCACTCATGAGACTTTGGCAAGAGGATTAACAATTTGAGGCCAGCCTGGAATACGTAGCAAGTCCTTATCTCAAAAAATAAAATAAAATAAATGGAAAACTTACTGGAGAAGGCAGGCATAGTGATGCATGCTTGTAAGCCTAGTAGTAGAAAGACAGAAGTAGAAGAATCATTGCAAATTCAAGACCAGCTTAGGTTATATAGCACATGCCAGGTAAACCAGGTGTTGCAGTCTGATTCACATTGCTTGTAGAAATCACCCAATTAAGAGCAACTTCTGGGAAAAAGAGATTTATTTTGGCTTATAGGCTCGAGGGGAAGCTCCACGATGGCAGGGGGAAACGATTGCATGAGCAGAGGGTGGACATCACCGCCTGGCCAACATAAGGTGGACAAAAGCAACAGGGGAGTGTGCCAAACACTGGCAAGGGGAAACTGGCTATAACACCCATAAGCCCGCCCCCAACAATACACTCCCTCCAGGAGGTGTTAATTTCCAAATCTCCATCAGCTGGGAACCTAGCATTTAGAGCACCTAAGTTTATGGGGGACACCTGAATCAGACCACCACCCCAGGGTTATAAAGCAAGACTCAAGTAGTAAAGAAAAATAAGTAAAGTAAAATAAAAAGAAAATTCTGGTGACAAGTTAATCATGAGCATATAATCACACACCTGGGATGACTCAAAAGCCTCAAGTTGAGGATTAGTAATATACAATATGACTGCTACTGAGAACTTTTTCACAAATGCTATAATGTAAAACTTTTTGGTCCATAGTAACTATTGAATTTAGGGAGTTGATGTAGAAAGTCCTTCAAATAGTGTTCACATAGTTTGACTACTACAAACTTCTGAATGCTTACATAAGACACAGTAAATGAATTATGACCATTAGTAACCCAAGCCACTTGTAGCCCAATGATGGCCCAGTAATGTGACCATACATATGAATTAGGAAGCTGTGATCTAATCCCTGCTTTCAGCTTTTCTGCCTGGTCAGTTTCTTATCCCTCTCATGCTCAGTATACCTCAGACAACAAGATTCTGTGTAAGTCCCATCCCAGCTCAGTCAGCGTTTGCGACTTTTGTTTCTTTAATGCTATGCCCAAGGGTACTTCACTTCTATCAAGCCCCACCCTCATGGGCAAAACCCAAAGAGTTGTTACCTAAAAGCTAATGCATCACAAGCAGCCTTAACAGAAGCAATGTCTGGACAAGGTGAATTATGTGACCTTCACTCCAAACCTCCATTTCTATGACTTATGAACATTTTTATGACCCAAGGTTATAAAACCTATTAATCTCAGCTTTATAATCTGATTGCTTGCCTGGGTATCAGCAATGAATAAAATACATACCAAAAAGGCACGCCTTGTGGTTTTTAGTAGCACCAAGATATCCTGTGTGAAACCGAGAAGTAAATAAACTTGTCATTGATGCGTCCCTGCTTCTACCTTCACTTTATTGTCAAGGCCCACATAATGTCCTCTGGTGGACCAAAGTTTCTATGTTACATTACCATACAAATTCCCACAAAATGAATAAGTTTTCTCAGTTCTTTCCTTTCCTCCTCTTAAAATGTTACCCAGCTTAAAAAAAAAAAATCTCATTTTCGCAATATTCTACCTCCATCCAGACACAAGCACTGCTTAGTCTCTCTAATTTTCCATATGCGCATGTCAGTACCATCGCCCACCCTGTGGCCACTAAGTATATAGACCTCGTCTTAAACAGAAAGCACAGACTCTCTCCCTCAAGTTCCTCTGCCCTCCTTTTAGCTTATTAAGCATTTGGTGTCATGAAGTGGTTTTCTTAGGGTGAGTATTAGATCATTATAAATGGCAGTCTTTTTTCTTTATTCAAAGTTTAATACCCAGTGTTCTTTTATGGGGCAAAAGGGTGTAAACAACATTTGGAAATCTTATCCTAGACTGAATGCTTTCAAACCATCTGTGATGAAAGATCAAAATTTTTATTTCCAATCTGTCATAGACATACTTTTGTGAAAAACACTAAAAGTGAATTACTTTAAGAAATGAAATTAAAAATCTAAAACATACAAAATATAAGACCTAATTTTTATTAGATTTTCCAGACATAAAAGTACATTATTAAATTGTTCTAAAGTTTCTAGTCACTCCATTTTCAACTTCTGTCCTTCTGTCCTTGCAATCATACCACACTTTCAATAATGTTGCCCTAGAGTATAGTCTTTCATCCAAGCCAACATATCTGCTATCACCTTGTGAGCAGATCAGTACTCTCCAGAAAGAAGCTGGAAGACACAGAACAGTGTGTGCTGTGATTAGTGAAAGAGCCACTTGGGGAACATGCACATGTGCCATCTACAGACCTCTAATTTATAGAAGAGATCCTTCCTTATAAGCTACTCACCAGCTAACACACTTTCAGGTTTATAAGAGTAATCATATGCCTCTTTGGAAACTTCGTTTTTTAGTTTATTTGAAGCCCTCTTCTGGGTTTTGGTTATTTAGATAAATGCAGACCCATTTATGTGCACGTGTTCTGTGCCCTGGGAAGCCAGCAGGGGGTGAGCATGGACATCGGAGGCCATGTGTCTCTGTGTGAGTGTGTAGAGCTTGTCTGTATTGTGCAATCACTCTCAAATAATGAAGAAATACTGGGTTTACAAGACTTGGAAGAAAAGGTTTACAGCTTTGACTGTTTTCCATTACTGGAAAATTTACATGCTGAAAAGTAGCAAAAACCAGTGCAAATGAATAAACAGCGGCTACACTTCAAGGGCTTGTTTCCTTCAAGAATCAGGAGCAAAATTGGGTTTTATTAGCTGTTTCATTAAGTTTTACTTTGAAGAAAAACAAACAGTGAAAGCATATGTGCAACATCTGATGAAAAAGTTTATATTCTAAACAGTCTCTGCATAAAACTCATTAATGTAGTATTAAATGTGAAGACTTGCCTAGCAACTTAAGGGTAATTTTACTCATTTTAGTTTATTTATAATTTCTGACAGTTTAACATATTATAATCTTTAAATCACCATGCGTACTAAACTAATATATTTAATCTGTCTTTTCACTAACACTTTGCAACAAATATCTATAGCATCTGCTAACGGTAATTAGTATGTAAAGTTCTGTATCAAATTTAACACCTAAAGGAAGACAAGACAGCTGGATATTGGTAACTCAGGAAAATTCATGAAAACAGATTCCTCTTGGTCACATTCTTAGCTGTAAATGTTTTCACTACAAGTATGTTTTTTTGAAAAAAATCTAAATATATATGCATGTATAATCCAATATCTGAAATCTAAACATCTAATATAACACATAGTATTAAATCAGAGTAATTATTTTCCTTGGAGCAAATTTAGTCATGCTACATAGTCATCATACTTTCAACTGAGAGTATTATTCCACTTGCCACTGTTTCTACATCAAAACTAGATGTTGATAAAGAGAAACTGAAGTTTGTTTGTAGGGAGCAAAAAGCAGGACATGTATTCCTGTTCCACTGGGCTAGCTACATAATCGCATAGGGAGCTGATTATGCTCAAGCTCTAATGCAGTTGATTAAATACTCAAATATCAAATTATAGGTTAGGAGGTAAACTGATAGTCCTTAGGAGCAGACACACCTTTATTCCAGTTTTGACCCTGCCTTGAATGTAAAGACTGAAAACTTGAGCAAGTCATTTAACTTCTGTAGGCCTACACAGCTAATCTAAATAGAAATAATAATGGCTAACTCATAGGAATACTGTGAAAGTTAAGTTAAATGGGATAACATAGGCAAAATAAATACCCAGTGGTAGTACTTTTAACATGGACTTTACCCTTAAAAAATTATTAATGATTTCAGTAAAGCTAATAGAGCATATAGTTTAAAAAGTAAATATAGGGGTTGGAGAAATGGCTTAGCAGTTCAGGTGCTTGCCTACAAAGCCAAAGGACCCAGGTTCGATTCCCTAGGACCCATATAAGCCAGATGCACAAGAAGCACATGCATCTGGAGTTTGTTTGCAGTGGCTAGAGGGCCTGGCTCTCTCTCTATTCTCTCTCTTTCTCTCTGCTTGAAAATAAATAAATAATTTTTTTAAAAAGTAAATATCCTTCCCCCAAATGTAGAATTTATTAACACAGTCAGAAGCTCCTAGCTGATCAGAAGAAACACTCGCACCTTTTCTTCTTTTGAGCTTTCTTTCTGACAGTACTCCATGTCCGTGCTAGGCACACAGTCTGCTGTGGCACTCCACCTAGCTAGCCCTCTCCCCCTTTTCTGTGTGGTACTCAACTTCATATGGCACGGAGCTTTTTGTCTACTGCATTCTCAGAATATGAATTTAGGCATCACCTATCAAATAACTAAGTAGTCCAGATATATTCAAATTCAGGGTGACTCTAAATTTAAAAACTAAAGTCATTAAAATAATTTCTGCTATGTGTGGCAGCATGGGCTTGTGAATTCCAGCACTCAGGAGACTGAGGCGAGAGGATCACATGTTAGAGGTCATCCTCAGCTACATAACAAGACTCTGCCTCACAAACTAAAATGGGTTGTGCTTCATTCTTACATTGCAAAGACTGTCGTCTGAACCAGTTGTAACCTTCTTATATCACAGCCTATATCTTTATGTTTCAAGTTGCTAGAACTCCATTCTTTAGATAAGTAAGGCTCATTTAGATCATCTTTTTATTGCTTTGAAGACATAAATCTTAAAGTCACTTCAATGTATTTTTCTTCTGTAGCTCAGCCCATACTCTCAGCAGCTTACAATGAAGAGACGTAGACTTGTTTAGGAAAACTGTCTGCCCATCACTGCTTCTTCCACTACTCAGAATGGTGTGTTTAAAACTTATGAATTATTTGTTTCGGAATTTTCCATTCTATTTTCAGACTGCACTTGACTGTATGTAACTGAAACTATAGAAAGAAAGCGAAAAATAAGAGGAACTGCTGTATGGGTGACCCTTGGTTTCTGGGCAAGATTGGTTCTAGGACCCCCATGGATATCAAAGTATACAGATGCTCTAGTCTTTGATGTGGATGGTATTGCATTTGCATAGATCATTTGCACATTTTCTGTACTTTAGTTTATCTCTGGATTCCTTATAATACCTAATGCAATATGTATGTTATAAACAGTTTGTACTGTATTGTTTAGGGAATATTGACAAGAACTAAAAGGTCTGTAAATGTTTTGTACACATGCAGGGGTTTTTTTTGTTAGTGTTTACAATTCAAGATTGTTTAGATGTATAGTGCACCCTTGCATATGGATGGGCAATGGTATTTATCTTATAAGTATTTTATATTTTTAGCTTCTGAAGTAAACAAACAGCAACAATTGTTTGAATCTTAATAAAATTTTGTTTTCTTAATGCATATGTGTACGTGTGCATGTTTGTGTGTGGGTATCCATGAAGATGTATGTGGAGGTCAGAGGATGACCTCAGATGTCTACCGCCTTTGAGACAGGGTCTTTCATTGACTTTGTTCCCCAGTGCTGAGGCTCCACACATGTGTCAACATGTCTGGCATTTTCTTTTTTATTTTATTTTATTTTATTATTTTATTATTTTTTATTTTTTTTCTTTATTACTTAGTTTTGTATTCAGCAAATACAGTCAGTTTGGTACCATTATTAGGCTCATCCGTGACCTACCCCCTCCCCTTGGCCCCTCCTTGTTGAGGTATACGGGTCATGCATTGTGGAATTAGCCCACAGTTATGGGTAAGGTAAATGTCTCTGCATATCATGACCCAATATGTGGCTCTGACATTCTTTCCGCCCCCTCTTCCGCAAAATTTCCCTGAGCCATGTTGGGTTCATTTTTGGTCTGCTTCAGTGATGAGGTGTTGGGGGCCTCTGAGGCTCTGGCTCTCTGATTTGGTAGGAGTTGATTTTTCTCTGTGCTGATCTCCTTCCCCCTTGTGCTGGTATCCGGTTCATCAGGAAAACAGCCCCCCTTGCTTGTTTCTCCAATTTTTCTTAGTTTCAGCCGGGGCCCTTTTGAGGTATGATGGGGTGGCTCTCTCCTTAGGATCTACATCTATCTGAAAAAGAGAAGCAGATTCTCCAACGGAGAGTAAGTTAGCACCAGGACAAATGAGATAACCCTTTTTTTTTAATAGAGAATTTAATAGGTGTAGGCCCTCTTGTAGCCCACAATTGATGGTAGCTTGATATTGGAGAGTGGGCTTATGTTTGGATATGGTTCTGACTTGTTGCCCAGCTCCAGCTATATGCCTGGCATTTTCTGTGGGTACAACAGGTCAGATTCAGGTACTTGTGTGCCAGGGCCAAGCACTTTACTGATTGAGCGATCTCCTCAGCCTATGACAGTCATTTAAAAATATTGTAATAAATTCAGTAGATCCCCACTTCTGTAATAAATTTTATGTAGTTATACATGTGAGGCTAGGGTTATGGTTCTATGGTAAAGGATAGAGCACTTGTTTATTCTATGTAAGGCTCTGGGTTCAGACGTAACACCCCCCCACACACAACAACACACACATGGCTTACAGGTCCCACTGGTTTTTGATATTTCAAAAATATTTGATTTGTAAACTAAGCATGGTGGTTTATTCCTGTAATTCCAGCACTTGGGATGAGACTTTTAAAAAGAAAAAAATAAAATACAATGTTTAAATTATATATATACTGTACTTTTCAAAGCTACTAATTTTTAAAGCTAGAAAACTATTAATTCATAAGATGAACATAGTATCTAAAAATTAGTTACTAGATAGATAATGAAATGATAGTCACTTAAATTTGTATGTTTGTGGTCATTGACTCTTTTTTACTCAAATGCCTTATTGGCAGTAGGAAGTTACTAGGGGACAAGGCACAAGCAAACTGCATCGGCCTCACCACAGAAACTCATCAGGAAAAGATTCAAGCATTCTGTGAAAAACTGTACATAATAGAAAACAAAACTTTTTTTGAGATTCATTCCAGCCATGTTCAGTTAAATTAAATAAACCAGCTATAAGGTCACACAACTAAAACCCAAATCCAAATGGCCTCAGGCAGTAAGTTGTCCTTTACTTCCCAATACGGGCATTGTCTGAGGCCAGTGAAGCAAAAGAAACACAGAAGGACACGCTTCCAAACGATGTCAGCAAGTGTATGGATGACGTGTCCGACAGCGTGAAGACATCACTCGTCCAGATTGCTATCAGGTGAACAGCTTTTCACTTCAGACTGGTGAATCGGCACACTTTAGAACTGCAAAATTGTAGCACAAGTTAGGGTTCCCAAAGAGAAGTTCTGGAAGGAATACCATCTCTCTGTGACGTAGTCCTGGAGCACCTGATAGAGGAGGAAGAGAGGAACTGGTGAAGGTGGTAAACTCATATTTTGAAACAAATAGGACATTGTGGAAACTGCTGGGAGTTTTCACTGGTGGGTGACTGCAATTTCAGGAATGTGTAAGGGCTGTATATCAAGAGTCATTGTGGAAACGCCAAGGAAGAGCCAAGCGATGCATGTGTTATTCACAGAAAGACTTGTAGGATAGTTTGCCCGTGCATACCACATCTTATGTGTGTGTGTGTACATATATATATATATATATATATATATATATATAGAGAGAGAGAGAGAGAGAGAGAGAGAGAGAGAAAGAGAGAGAGAGGAGAGAGAGAGAGAGAATAAAGCAGCTGATGAGGTTCCCTCATATCTGCTGTCACCCACATGTAAAGAAGTAGGAATGAAATATAATGTGCCAGTCTCATATTAAAGATCAAAGTTTTATGAACTAGAAGGAGAATTCATCTTTTTGGTAAACAATTCATACTTTGAAGATTTGCTTACAGGTAGTTAATGGCTTATTAAAAATAGTTTAAATTATAGAATGAATGAATGTAGTAGAAAGTTGTTATGATCTCATGCTACTCTTCATCTATGGTGATAAAATAAAGTCCAAATTTGATCTTAGTAATCTGAGGTTAGAATGAATTCAGTCAGTACTTAGTATGTATCACAGTTTTAATAGTAAAGACAAATTATTATTCTGTTTGGAATACAACATTTAGCTATGTAGACTAGACTGACCTTAAGCACAAGATCCTCCTGCCTCAGCCTCCTGTGGGCTGAAGGACAATTTCTTAAGACAAGTAGAGCAACATCTCGCATACGTAAGAAACAGCTGCACTGGAAGTGTATGATTCCACTGTATATACTTTTTTACCTTTTAGTTGTATTTATTTATTTTTGCAAGATGGGGGCAGGCAGACAGGGCCTCCAGCCACTGCAAACGAATTCCAGATCCATGCGCCAACCTTGTGCATGCAGCTTACTTGGGTACTTGGGAAACAAACCTGGGTCCTTAGGCTTTACAGGTAAGCATCTTAACCACTAAGTCAACTCTCCAGCCTGAATAGAGTTTTTTTTTTTTTTTTTTTTTTTTAAAGTCAGAGTCTCTTTATATATCCTAGGTTGCCTCCACCTATAAGGTTTTGTGATTACAGGCATGCACCATTGCAATCAGTTTTCAGTCAAAGTAAAAAAGGTCTGTGTGGTTTACAGAATCATGATTTTTTTAAACTACAATTTAGATTTGAGTTATCCACATTCTGGAGAGAGTGGTAAATATTCCTCTTTATGAAGATCAGTAGATTAGTCATTAGCTGGATTTGGATAGGAATGGAGATCAGCTGCAGTAATCATACAGTGTAAAGGAAAGAGAGAGTTTTCTCAAAGTTTCATATGAACACCATATCCTCCCCAGTATACCCTATGTTATGGTTCAAACAGTGTCATGATGTGGAAAGGGTTGGGAAGCACTAGACTGAGTCATAGGACAATCGAGAGGGTTGAGGCAAGAATGTCAATGGTGAGGGATACTAAATTCTGCAGTTAAGAGATTTCAAAAAATGGAGTAAAACGTCAGATCTGGCAATGATTTGAAGGTGAAAATGTCAGAAACAAACCTATTGGATGGTATTATCTTACTCCGCTTTGATATGCATACTTTTTTGGGGTGGCTAAAAGGTTTTATCAAAAACACCTTTTTCTTTTTTAGTTCTCTTTTTCATTTTTCCCTCGTTTCCCCCTCTCTCTCCCTCCTTCCTTCCCTCTCTTCCCTGCCTTCTCCCTCTCTCCCTTTCTCTCTTCTTCCCTGTTTTCTTCCATCTCTCTCTTTCCTTCTTTTTTGGAGAATGTATTCTGATAAGCAGAATACTTGACAAGTAATGAGTTACTCTAAACCAAGTAATTTAGAATGTTTTCAGAAGTGCATAATCATGTGAGTAAAGGACTCTGGAAATCATCTGAAATTTGAAGAGCCTGACAGTATTTAATCTGTAGAACAAGGACATTTAAAGTACTGTGTCGAGTGAGAAGTGTTGATCAAGAGAATTTATTGTATTGAATGAAAGTATAAAAATCAGTTATAAAATATGTGTGTTTTCAGAAAACACATAGGTTACCAATGCCAAATACGCAAATAGAAAGGGGTAAAAGTAGAGTATTTCCATCCTCGCAACCACAAACGTGAAGTGAGCCGAAAGCATGGAGGGAATTAAACAAAGTAGGGTTAAGTTTTCATGAAAGGCTGTGCTGTGCATTCGCCACTACTGGTTACCCTGGCAACGGGGCTCCCTCGAATGCTAATGACATTGTAATGAGAAAAAAAAAAACACATGCAAATGCGGTAAATAGTAATTAGAGACAGAGCCCTCCATGGAGCAGTGAGTCCATGGAGCAGTGAGCTCCACCTTGGGAAGGTCTGGGAGGAGCTGGAAAAGGTTTTGTAGGAAAGACAAAGACGGTGGTGAGAGAAGGCCTACCTAGTGCCCCATAGCACTTGGGTTCTACAAATACCTGCTGTTTCCCCAGCAGAGTGAAGTTAGCCAGAAGACACAGAGTTGTTCGTCCACATTGTCTTAACTACCTACCTGTTGGCATCATGGCATGGAAACAATCTTAGAGGTGCTTTGGCCAAGCTTGGCAGCAACTGCAGCATCCTGCTGCTTGGAATGCTGTCTCTGCCCACACTGGGCAGAGTTGGGCCTGCCCAGGCAAGGCAGGACCGAAGCATATAACCAGAAGTCTGTCTGCATGAGGAGAAAGAAGACTTAATTCTATATTGCTTCAGACAAGACAAGTGGGACGGATGAGGGGCTCTTATTTGGTTAATAGGAGGTGTAATTGACTAGTAACACTTCCTGTCATACCACTGTAAGGCCCTGCCCCTCGCAGGTGTGACAGGCAGGGTTTTTGATTTGCCTTAGTGGTTAGTGTCAGAGTCTCCAAGTGCTCTATTTCATTCTCCTCACTTCATTTTATTTTTTTCAGCTTTTCTATTTTTATTGCCATCTGTCTGTATGCATGTTTTTCTTGGAAATGGCTCAAAAACTTTCTATTTCCTACTTCATAGTATCCCAAATGTTTGACTGGTCTTTTAATGGTGTCATTTGAACCTTAAATCATTAAATTAAAAAAATGCTATTGAGATCCATAAACTTTTCTATCCTCTATTATGTCTCAATTTTTAAAATTTACAGTGAAAACATCCTTTGGTAAGAAAATTGCATTAATACGTTAAAAGTTTAAGTAATGTAGAAGTATATATGAGGGCTGGACATAGGTAAGAGAGAGAACAGTTACCTAGTGAGAACTGAGCTTGGATTTAACCTCTACCACTGGAAAAATTGTGCTAAAATGTCTAGTTTTGCTGGAGATTGAGCATAGGGTTTATATACACTAAACACCTTATCTGCTACTGAGCTACTCCCAGCCCCATATATGGTCAAATATTTTAAGTCTCCTTGAGCCTGACTTTACTTTTCCAACCTCCAAAACCAAACTTCTGAGATGCCAAGTGTTAAGAGTTAACTTCAAGCTGGGTGTGGTAGCACATGCCTTTAATCCCAGCACTTGGGAGACAGAGGTAGGAGGATTGCCAGATCATCTGGAAGACTTTCTGATGAGCATAACCTCTTCTTTTAATCAAAGAACAGTGGAAATTTCCCTCTGATCTATTATCTTCCAAGTCAATATAGGCTTCTGACTTGGTTCTCAGTGTTAGAGGTCCAATATGCTATCCATTGCACCACAAAGCTTGTTGACTTGGTTCTCAGTATGAGGTATGAATTCCCTCCCACTGAGTGGGCTTCATATCCAATCAGAGTTGAGTACCTCTGTAACCTATGTCCACTATTGAATAGGAGGCTACATAATGCCTGGCTAGTTGATTTTGTGGCTTGAAGGATCTACTGCTTTTTCATGCTGTTGGTGACTTTATTCCCGGCAGCTATCGCAGCACTTTCCAGCACTAAGAGAGCTAGCTGGCAGGGATCTGTCTTCCATCGCGACTCCAGCTTGATCTATCAGTGTTCCTGTGATCTCTGTCTGTGTTATCTCCAGCAATAGGGTCTTATCATTTATTTCTGATGGGTGACCAGGTACTTTGACAATGGGTTGCAATATTTGGGGAGGGGGCACTCGTCGGCCTCTATTACCAACAGTTTATTGTGTCAGGGAGCCCAATTCTGGCCCAGGGATTTACCAGCAATGGTCTATTGTTCTATAGTACAGTTCTTTCTCCAGCCTTTCAGAATACTTCTGCTCAAACGATTCTCTTTCGCTATTTCTTTTTAAGAGGTATCTTTTAAGCTAACAGATAGATTTCTATAGTGGCATCTTTATCTCTGCCACTCCAGACCCCTCTACTGCCTGTATTCTGTCCATTCACTTGCCTGTCTACTGTCTCCTTCTCTAGTTCCTCCATGCTTCTCTTCTCTCCAAACCTCATCCCAGCTTCCTAACCATTACTGCTGATCCATACTATAATTTATAAGCAAATCAAAATATTACAGGTTAAGATCAACTTATGAGAGAATATGCACCATTTGTCTTTCTGAGCTGTGGTATACTCACCATAATTTTTTTCCATAATTTTTCCTTCAGATTTCATTATTCTGTTTTTCCTTGCTGCTGAATTGAACTCCTTTGCATAGATGTACCACATCTTCATTATCCATTCATCAGTTGGTAAAGATGGGTGTGGTGGTTTGAATAGAATAGATGGTCCCCAATATATTTCAGTTGTTTATTTGTTTGTAGTTTGCATCTGCAGATACCTGGCTGAAGGCAATGTCACTGGGTGGATCTTAAGGTGTGGTGGTGGGTTTCAGACTTCAATCTAAAGATATGCAAAGTGTGCCTAGCTTGAGTTCCTGAAGTGTGCTGTGGCTTTTGACTTTTTGGCTTGTGCTTGTCTCTCTCTGCTTGGGCCTGTGAAGGCAGGGCAGTTTCTTCTGCCATTATGGAACTTCCCTGGATCTGTAAGCTTCAATAAATCCCTTCCTCCATAACTGTGCCTGTTCTGGAAGTTCATCTCAGCAAACCTGAATCTGTCTGCTACAGAACTTGGTACCAGGAGTGGGGTGAGATGAACCTGACTATGTGGATGTTGATCTTTTGGAACCTTTGTTTTGGAGGAGTAGGCATGGACTTGGTGCTTGCAACTGAAGATGTCTTCTGGAGTGGTAAGCCAAGTTTTATGGACTATTCTGATGAGAGTCTGAGAATGCTAAATGCAGACAGCATTGAACTTCAAGGCTTGGCTTATGAGCTTTCTAAGGGGAAGGAAAGACTGCAGAGGACTTTGTTGGAACTGGGCTACTGGCATAAGGGCTGGCTGCGTCCTGCTTCCCAGGCCCAGAGAGTTTGATCAAGGTTAAATTTGTAATGGACTGATGTGCTTGGCTAAAGATACTGGACTGAAAGATTTAAGATTTTAAACTGGAAAACTTCAAGCAAGTTAAAATTACAGGCACTGAGACTGGTTTTAGGTTACTGAATCTGCTATTGTCAAACACATTAGCAATCTTAAAGGAAGATGGTCCAATTACTTTACCATGGAAAGGATGCCTGAGGAAAGACTATCATAGAAATATAAACACTTTTGGAAAGAGTTGACTGGAGAAGGAATCTGCTTTTCAAGGTTATGATTTGTTTTGTCCCTGAATTAAGAATATGGCTGTGTCCTGCACACCTGGTATTGGTTTCAGAAGCATAAAAAATACATGAAGTGGTCGTGAATTGCACATGCTTCCAGGAGCTGCCGCTGAGATGCTGCATGAGGTAGGGCCTGATGCCCTGACAGGCTGAAAGATCCTTTGGAAAATGTGAGGAGTGATCATGAATTGCACATGGTTCTAGGAGCTGCTGCTGAGATGCGGCATGAGGCAGCAGGGCATGATACCCTGATAGGCTGAAAGAGCCTTTGGAAGATGGACCGTGGTTTGCATGAAGACCTCAAGATGTTTTGGATATACCAGGGCTATGCAAGCGCTACCATAGAGTGCACTGTTGGCCTGAGATGGAAGTGTTCCCTGGCTACTCTGCCCAGCTGGAGGGGCAGAATTAGAAAATCTGGAGACTGTCAGTCTTTGGTTGTATTGGACTTGAACTGCAGAAGTTTGATGTTTGTTTGATGGTGGTTGAGTTTACATTGTTTTAGTCTCTCCTTCCTATGCCTTATACCAGTTGAAAATATTTACTGTGCGCCTTTATATGTTAGAAATGTTTAACTTGTTTGATTTTACAGGTCTTAATATCTTAAATTGGTCAAGACTGTGGGGACCTTTGAAATTGAACTGAGTACAATTTACAATGTGTGGTGGTTATAAATCTGTTGGGGGCCAGGGGCGGAATGTGGTGGTTTGAATAGAATAGATGGCCCCCAATATATTTCAGTTGTTTATTTGTTTGTAGTTTGCATCTGCAGACACCTGGCTGGAGGTAATGTCACTGGGTGGATCTTAAGGTGTGGTGGTGGGTTTCAGATTTCAATCTAAAGATATGCAAAGTGTGCCTAGCACGAGTTCCTGAAGTGTACTGTGGCTTTTGACTTTTTGGCTTGTGCTTGTCTCTCTCTGCTTGGGCCTGTGAAGGCAAGGCCAGTTTCTTCTGCCATTATGGAACTTCCCCTGGATCTGTAAGCTTCAATAAATCCCTTCCTCCATAACTGTGCCTGTTCTGGAAGTTCATCTCTGCGAACCTGAATCTGTCTGCTACAATGGGTCAAATGAGTAGATCTCTTTTTAGGTTTTGAGGAACATCCACACTGATTTCCATAGTGACTGTAAACATGTGCATTCCCATCAACAGTGAGTGAGGCTTTATCTCTCCCCAAACCCTCACCAGAATTTCCTATCATTTGATGTTTTTTGATGACAGCCATTCTGACTGGAGTGAAATGGAATCTCAAAGTCATTTTGGTTTGCGTTTCTGATGGCTATAGATGCTGAACATCCCTTTTATTCCATGCTGCTCTCACTCTTGGATAGAGGATACAGTTTTTTTGTATAGATGGCAGTGATTACTAGGGAGAACCCAAATCCACCAGAATGACAAAGAAAAGCACACTGCCTAGCACAAGATGAGTCATCTTTACCATGTCAGCCAGGGCCCAGGAGACATTACAAAGGAAGTGACAATTTAAACACGAGTGCTGCTCTCATTGCCAGCCTGACAATCTCCAGGGAGATGGCAGTCGACACTGAGGAGATTTAAAACTGGTCAAAGCAGAAAATCAGGCTGCCAAGAGCTCAACATTAAAGAAGACTTGTAACATGTCCCCCCAAGGCTCAAGGAACATTTTGGAAGATGGGGTGGATGAATTGTAAGAGCCATGCCCTCCCAAGGCCCAGGGAACATTGTAGAAGAGGGCGTGGGTGAATTGTAAGAGCTACAGTGTGTGAGGAGTATCTTGGCACTGTCCCTCCTAATGGAAGATGCCTGGTATATTCATGAGCCCACAGTGAATATCAATAACCCCAGTGAGGAGGGTTCTCAGTGGAATGTGGGCAGGGGAGAAGTGATAGAAGAATATAACCTATTAGGAATTCAACCAATATGTGATATGTTCATACAGTACAGCTCATGATTAGTTAAAAAGATATTGAATGCCCTTTTAGATGTATATTGGCCATTTGTGTCTCCTTTGAGAACTCCTGTTTCAGTTCCCTGCTCCATTGTTTTTTGACTGGGTTGAGATATATATATATATAAATAAATAAATATATAGATATAAATGTGAGGAAGGTTAGTTTTCCTTTTAAAAAACTTTTAATTGACAGCTTCCGTAAGTATAGACAATAAACCATGATAATTCCCTCCCCTACTCCTGTTCTCCCCTTTTCAAATCCACCTTCCGTTAAATCCCCTCCCCCTCCAAATTGTCTCTTTTTTGTTTTGATGTCATCATCTTTTCCTCCTATTTAGGGCCTTGTGTAGGTAATGTCAGGCACTGTGAGGTTAATAGTTATCAAGGCTCTTATGTCTCTGGAAGACTGCACTGTTAGCAGTCCTATCCTTCCTTTCGCTCTTACATTCTTTCCACCACTTCTTCTGAAATGGACCCTGTGCCTTGAAGGGCGTAATAAAGATATTGTAGCACTGATGAATAGTCTACTGACACTTCTCAGCACCACGGTGAATTTTATACCACCCCAATCATCACTGCCATCTCAAAAGAGAGCTTCTCTAACCAAAAGAAAGAGTAGCATTAATAATGGGTGTAAACCTTTTAAAAAGTGCTTACAGGGAAGTTTTGTGCATTTACCCAGACAGCATTAGGTGTTCCTCCCCATGGGTCTCATGACCACCCTAGCCACAGGCTTGACTAGGTTTCCAAGTACGTCTTTCCCCTGTGGAGTGAGCTTCCATTCCAGCCAGTGAGCAGCTGGTTTCTCCCGTAGCAGAAGTGTCACTCTGGCACTAGTTGGCACAATTGGCCTGGCTGGCCAGTCTTAAGGCTTGCAGAGTCCACTGCTGTTAACAACCATTGATGACTTCTGTCTCCCATAGGGTTTTCCATCTTTCTATCAGCTTGTCCACAGGAAGGAGGTTCCCAGCTCAGCTCCAGTTTGATTTCTCAGTGACCTGCAGCCGAAGCATTTGGAGTCTTCAGCAATAGGGTCTTTCCAGCTAGTTCTAGTGGGCAACCAGGAGCCTTGGCAATGACCTATAATGTTTTGGGGGCACAAGGGATCTCCCTGGCCAACAACTCACTGGATGGTTTCCCATCTCTGGCACTGAAATTTTTCTAGTAACAATCTATGTCTTCTAGGTGCGATTTTATCCAAAGAAGTAGGTTTCCATATGTCCTATTCCTACCATGCTAAATTTTGATCCTCCTGCTCTCGTCACATGAACCCATTGAGCCATTCCACCCTGAGTAATGTGCTCATCTGCTTTCATATGCGCAATACCCTCCCTTCAAGTTCTCCTTCCCCTCTCTCCCTTACAGTCCCTGTCTAGCTTCCTGGCCTCTACTATTGACTTTTACTCGAACTCACATACAAATCTAAATATTTCTAGCTAGGACACACATATGACAGAGAACATGTGGTGTTTGTCTTTCTGCACCTAGATTACCATACTTAGTGTAATCATTTTCAGATATGTCCATTTGCCTGGAAAACTTCATTTTTCTTTACTTCTGAATAGGACTCCATTGTATAAATGTACCACCTGTTCATTATTCGTTCATTGGTTGAGGAACATCTAGCCTGGTTCAGTTTCAGTCTTCCTTTCTCCTCTTTCACAGCAGTCCCCGAGCCTTGGCAGGTGTGGTATTGGTTGGTGTTGACTTCTCTGTAGCCTCTGTATTTCTATTATGATATGTTTTGGGTCACCACATTGTTTGTTGCTATTTTTCTGGGTTACGATTGGGAGTAGTACTTGTGTCTCTGCTTCCTTTGCAATTTCTTCTGGACCCTGATAAAAGCAGTAGAGGTGGCACATCTCTTTGTGAGCTTTTGGTTGTCATCTTGTGTTGATGGGTCTTAGATCACCCAAGCACTCTGTCACATCTGTAAGATAAACGTAGTCTGCCCAAGGGTGAGAGCAGGTTTGGTTAAAGGGATGAGCCTAGGAGCTGGAGAGACACCTTGATGCACCTGCGCACTAGGCTTGTAGAGGGACACTGACCAAGGGTGAGAGCAGGTTTGGTTAAAGGGATGTGTCTAGGAGCGGGAGAGACACCTTGATGCAGCTGCGCACTATTGTAGAGGGACACTGACCAAGGGCAAGAGCAGGTTTGGTTAAAGGGATGTGTCTAGGAGCTGGAGAGATGCCTTGATGCAGCTGCGCACTAGGCTTGTAGAGGGACACTGACCAAGGGTGAGAGCAGATTTGGTTAAAGGGATGTGTCTAGTAGCGGGAGAGACACCTTGATGCAGCTACGCACTGGACTTGTAGAGAGACACTGACCAAGGGTGAGAGCAGGTTTGGTTAAAGGGATGTGTCTAGGAGCTGGATAGACACCTTGATGCAGCTACGCACTGGACTTGTAGAGAGACACTGACCAAGGGTGAGAGCAGGTTTGGTTAAAGGGATATGTCTAGTAGCGGGAGAGACACCTTGATGCAGCTACGCACTAGGCTTGTAGAGAGACACTGACCAAGGGTGAGAGCAGGTTTGGTTAAAGGGATGTGTCTAGTAGCGGGAGAGACACCTTGATGCAGCTACGCACTGGACTTGCAGAGGGGCACAGGGGGCTTCTCTCTGGGTAACATAGTTTTTCTGACTATGGGGTGCTGGCCTGGTTCCCAGTACTGGTTATGTGTTATCCGTCCAATCGGAGGGCAGATGGTTACCCACAAAGGCTGTGTGCCATTATTCACAAGTGTGTACTTCTCTAGCTGGTAGATTGCCTGTCATGCAGAATCTCCTGCTTCTTCATGCTGTTGGTGACCATTGTTTTTCAGCCGCTCCCACAGCACTTTTCAGCACTGTGAGGGTTTGGCAGATAAGGACTGGTTTTCCTTTCGATTGTCACCGTTGTCTCTCGATGTTCGTAGAAGACAGCCTGTGGTGTCTTCACCGGTAGGGTCTTACCATTTAGCTCTGTCTGATAGCCAAGTGCTTGGGAAAGGCCTGCATTTCTTGGGACTCAGGTGGATCATCGTGGCCTATTGCTTACTCTGGGGGTAACACAGGTCTGTCACTGGGATCTACAAGCCAGAGCCCATGGTTTAAGGCTTATACTTTCTGTACCTTCTACTGAGTATTACGGTCTAGTCCAACAGCCTCCCTTAATAGGGGTTATAACTCATATACTGGTTTTCAACAGGAAGGTTCCTATTGTGCTAACTGCTTTAGCCTTTGTGTATAGTTCCCCTCCCCACCCTCCCTTTCCCTGAACACCCTACCCACCCTCCCACCCCAGGTATTCTTTCTCTCTCTTGGTTTGTCTGGTAACCCCTTCTTTTTCCCTCCTGGTTCCTCTTCTCCTGATCTCATTCTCGTCATAGGCACATAGTCCTAACACTTAATTCCTTTTTTTAAAAAATTTTTTTCTTCATTATTTATTTATTTATTTATTTATTTATTTATTTATTTAAGAGCAGCAGACACAGAGAAGGAGACAGATAGAGAGAGAGAGAGGGAATGGGCGTGCCAGGGCCTCCAGCCACTGCAAACGGAACTCCAGATGCGTGCGCCCCCTTGTGCATCTGGCTAACGTGGGTCCTGGGGAATCGAGCCTCAAGCCAGGGTCCTTAGGCTTCACAGGCAAGTGCTTAAACGCTAAGCCATCTCTCCAGCCCCACTTACTTCCTTTTAGACTCCTCTTCCACTGGTCCAGTTTAGGAGCCACATGTGAAAGAAAACATGCCACATTTATCTTTCTTAGACTGTGTGGCCTCACTTAGGATTATATTTTCCAATACCATCCATTTTCCTGTGAATTTCATTATTTAAGTTTTCCTGACTACTGAGTAGAATTCTATTGTGCATATGCATCACATCTTCATTATCCATTCATCAGTAGATGGGTATCTGGGTTGATTCCAATTCCTAGCTTTTGTGAATACGGCAGCGATAAACATGGTTGAGCAAGTATCACTGATGTAAAGAGTGGAGTTGTTCGACTAGATACTGAGGAGTGAAATAGCTGGGTAAGATGGAAATTTAATTTTAATCTTTTTCAGGAGTCTTCACACTGATTTCCATAGTGGTTGCACAAATTTGTATTTCTACCAGCAGTGAATGGGGGTTCCTCTTTCCCCGCAGCCTCGTCAACATTTGTTGTCCCTTGATTTTTTTTTTTTTTGATGATTACCCACCTGATTGGAATAAGATGGAATCTCAAAGTTATTTCAATTTTTATTTCCTTGATGGCTAGGGTTGTTGAGCATCTCTTTAAACAAGAACTGGCCATTTATATTTACTCTTTTGAGAATTCTCTCTTCAGTTCTCTGCCCCATTTTTTGAGTGGATTTTTTGTTGTTGTTGCTGTTGCTTCTTTTTTTGAGTTCTGTGTAGATTTTCGATAGTAGGCCTCTATCAGACATGTAGCTGGTGAAGATTTTTTCTCGTTCTGTGGGTTGTATGTTGGCTCAGCTTATGGTGTGTTTGTCTGTGCAAAAGCTTTTTAGCTTCATGAGATCCCACTGGTGTAGTGTTTGTTTAATTTCCTGTGCTACTGGGTCCTATTCAGGAAATCTTCCCCCATTCTTATATCTTGGAAAGTTCTTCCTGGTTTGTCTCCCAATTGTCTTAGAGTTTCAGGTCTTAAATTGAGATCCTTAATCCACTTCGAGTTGATTTTTTGTGCATGGCCAAAGTAGTGGGTCTACTTTCATTTTTCTACCTGTGGATGTCCAGTTTCTCCAGCACCATTTGTTGAAAATGCTGCCTTTTCTCCAGTGTGCATTGTCAGCTCCTTTGTCAAAGATCAGGTAGCTGTAGTTACTTGAACTAAGGCCTGGATCTTCTGCTCTGTTCCATTGATCTGTATGTCTGTTTTGATGCCAGTACTATGCTGTTTTTATTACTATAGCTTTGTAGTATAATTTGAAGTCAGGTGTAGTGATACCTCCTGAAGTGTTTCTTTTGCTGAGGATAGTTTTGGATGGCTGAGGCATTCTGTAGTTCCATAAGGATTTTGAGTATTTTTTT
The DNA here is from genome assembly GCA_036346955.1 of Dipus sagitta. Lineage (NCBI taxonomy): Eukaryota > Metazoa > Chordata > Mammalia > Rodentia > Dipodidae > Dipus > Dipus sagitta. The sequence goes on from CM070787.1 coordinate 4,470,947, forward strand.
TCTATCTCTGTGAAAAAAGTTGCTGGAATTTTAATAGGTATTGAATTGAATATGTAAATTGCTTTTGGTAGAATGACCTTTTCTTTTTAAATTTTTATTTTATGAGAGAGAGAGAATTATCATGCTAGGACCTCCAGCCACTGAAACTGAACTCCAAAGGTGTGTATCATCTTGTGCATGTGTGTCACCTTGTGTACATGTGTCACCTTGTGCATCTGGCTTACATGGGTCCTGGGGAGGTGAACCTGAATCACAGGCAAGTGGCTTAACTGCTAAGTCATCTCTCCAGCCTGGAATGGCATTTTGACAATGTTGATTCTTCTAGTCCTTGAGCATGGGAGGTCTTTCCAACTTCTCATATCCTCTCAAGTTTCTTTCTTCAGTGTTTTTATGTTTTCATTATAATAAGTCTTTTACTTCCTTGCTTAGTGAAATTCTAAGATATTTAATTTTTTGTGACTATTGTAAACAGGACAGCCTCACTGACTTTTTTTTCTCTATATATTTGTCTTTTGGTGTATAGGAAGGCTACTGATTTTTGTGTGTTGATTTTGTGTCCTGCCACTTTGCTGAAAGAGTTTATCACCTTTTGAATTTGTTTTGTAGAAGCTTTTTGATCAACTTATATACAAAATCATGTTGGCTGCAAATAGGGCTAGTTTGACTTCTTCCTAACCAGTTTGTATTCCTTTATATCTTTCTTATCTTATTGCTTGGACTAGGACTTCTAGTACAATCTTGAAGAGCAGTGGTGAGAGTGGGCACTTTTGCCTTGTTCCTGATCTTAATGGGAAATCTTCAAGTTATTCCTCATTTAGTATGATTTGGGCCTTAGGCACTTTATATATAGCATTTTGTTATGTTGAGGAATTTTTTTTCTGTTTTTGTTTTTGAGGTAGGGTCTCACTCTAACTCAGGCTGACCTGGAATTCATTATGTAGCCTCAGTGGCCTCAAACCCATGGTGATCCTCCTAATTCAGCCTCCCAAGTGCTGGATTAAATGTTTGTGCCACCGCACCTGGCTGTTTATTATGTTGAGATACGGTCCTTCTATCCCTAGTCTCTTCCACATTTTGATCATGAAATGATGCTGTATTTTTGTCGAAGGTCTTCTCTGCATTTATTGAAATGATCATGTGGTTCTTGTGTTTAACTTTATTTATGTGGTGTATTACATTTATTGATTTCCATATTGAACCATCCCTGCATCCCTGGGATGAAGCCTACTTGATCAAAGTGGATGATGCTTTTAATATGTTCTTGAATTCAGTTGCAAGGATTTTATTGAGAATTTTCACATCTAGGTTCATCAGGGATATTGGTGTATAATTTTCTTTTCTTGTTGTGTCTCTGTGTGGTTTTAGTATCAAAGTTGTGCAGGCTTTATATACGGAGTTTTGGAGTGTTCCCTCTTTGCTAATTATGTGAAATGACTCAAAAAAAAGTGGTTTTAGTTCCTCTACAAAGGTTTGGTAGAATTTGGTTGAGAATTTGGTTTTTGATTACATGTTCAATCTCATTGGAAGTGATAGATATGTTTAGGACATTTATTTTCTCTGAGTTTAGTGTTGGCAGGTGGTATATATCTAGAAATTCATCCAATTTCTTCCATATTATCCATTTTTTAATATTAAAGATTTTAGAAGTATGTTCTGATGATTCTTCCAATTTCTCTGATGTCAGTTTTGGCCTCTCCCTTTTCTTTTTTTTTTTTTAATTTGAGACTTCTCTTTTTTCTTTTGATTAAATTAGCCAGGGGCTTATCGATCTTGTTTATTTTTTTCAAACAACCAGTTCTTCATTTTTGTCAGTCGTTTTCATTATTTTAATTTCTAATGCATAAATTTCTGCTCTGATCTTGATTATTTCTTTCTATCTGGTGCTGTTGAGATAGGAATGTTCTTGTTTTTCCATTGCCTTTAGTTGAAGTTATTAATTTGAGATCTCTCTGTCACTGGCATTTAGTGCTATGAATTTTCCCCTTAGGCCTGCCTACATTCTATCCCATAAATCCTGGTATGATGTATTTTCATTATTATTCACTTCTAGAAATTTTACAATCTCCATTTTGATTTCTTCCACAACCCATTCATTGTTTAATAGTGAGTTGTTCAGTCACCATGAGATAGTGTGATTTCTGCGGTTGGTTTTCTGTTGTTGGTTTCTACCTTCACTGCCTTGTGGTTAGATATAGTACAGGGGGTGACATCAATTTTCCTGAATCTATGGAGACATGTTTTATACCATAATATATTGTCTATTTTAGAGAAAGTTCCACTAGCTGCTGAGAAGAATGTAAATTCTCTGGAATTGGGGTGCAATGTTCTGTAGATGTCTGTTAGGCGTAAGTGGTCTATGGTGTTGTTAAACTCCATTATTTCCCTTCTGATTTCCTAATTGGACCACTTGTCTATTTACGAAGGTGGGGTATTGACATTCCTTACTATGATGGTATTGGGATTTATTTCTGGTTTGTTACCGAGTAGATTTTGCTTTATAAAATGTGGTATACCACTGTTTGGTGCATATAAGGTTGTGATTGTGATATCCTCTTGTTGAACCATTCCCATGTTGAATAAAAAAATGACTGTCTGTTTCTTTTGATTACTTTTGATTTGAAATCTATTTTGTCAGATATTAGAATAACCACATATGCTTGCTTCTTATTTATGTTTGCTTGGAAGGTTGTTTTCCATCTTTCACACTATCTTTGGCAGTGAAGTAGACTTTTTATAGACAGCAGATAGATGGGTGCATTTTTTCTGACCCAGCCATTTAGCCTGTGTCTCTTGGTTGGGGAGTTCAGACCACTTATTTTTAGAGTTGTAACTATGAGGTGCAAATTCCTGTCATACTGAAGGCTTTGCAGGTTTCAGTGCCATGTTAAGTTTTAAACATTTCTGTGTCTGTTCCAATTTTGGTTATTATTTTTCTCTCATGTAGGTTCTTGAGTGTGGTTGTTGGGCTCTTCTGTCTGGCATATTTCCTGAAGAATTCTCTGTAGGTTTGAGTTTGTGTTCATATACTCATGGAGCTGGCTTTTATCATGGAAAGTTTTCCTTTGGTCTGCTATTATGAGACATGCTTTTGCTGGGTATAGTATCTTGGGTTGGCAGCTGTGGTCTCTCAAGATTTGGACTACTCCATACCAAGTCCTTCTGGCTTTCAGAGTTTCCATTGAAAAATCAGAGGTAATTCTGATAGACTTACTTCTGTATATAGTGATCTGTTTTTCTCTTGCTGCTTTTAGCACTCTCTGTGTTTCCATTGTTTAGAGTTGTAACTCTAATGTGACATGGATAGTTTCTCCTTTGTTTCTACCTATTTGGTGTTCTTCTATTTAGTGTGAATTATTCCATCCAGTACTCTCTGTAGAGCTGGATTAGTGCTCATTTATTCATAAAGCCACTGTTTATTATGGAAAATTTTCCTTCACATTCTCTTGTGAGGGCTAAGTTTGCTGGGTATAATTGGTTTGGCTGCTGTGGTCTTTCAGAATTTGAAGTGCTCCATTCTAAGCCCTTCTTGCTATTAGTGTTTCCTTTACAAAGTCAGATGTAATTTTCATGGGCATGCCTTTGTAAGTGATGAGGTGTTTCTCTAACAGCTTTTTGTACTCTCACTTCATTTTCTGTGTTCAGTGGTTTAATTGTAATATGATACGGAGAAATTCCTCTCTGGTTCTGTCTCTTTGGTGTTCTTTGTGCCTCTTGTACATAGATAGTCCTCTCTTTTGTAATATTCAGAAATTTTCTTTTATAATTTAATTGAAGGTATCCCCTATGCCCTTGGCCTGTAGTTCTTCCCATTCCTGTCTGCCCATGACTTGGGGATTTGGTCTTTTGGAGGTGTCCCACATTCCCCTCATGTTTTGTTCATATGTTTTTATTTTATTTTATTTTTTTGTTTTTCGAGGTAGGCTCTCGCTCTAGCCCAGGCTGACCTGGAATTCACTATGTAATCTCAGGGTGGCCTCGAACTCACAGCGATCCACCTACCTCTGCCTCCCAAGTACTGGGATTAAAGGCGTGAGCCACCATGCCCGGCTATGTTCTTATGTTTCTATGAAGTTGTCATTGATTTTGGTCTCCAGATCTGCCTTTTATTTAAGCCCTGATAGTTTGTTCTCCACATGATCTGTTCTGTTGTTGAGAATTTATTGGGAGCCCTTTAATTGATTCATTTTAATTTTTATTCCTTTTGGTTTTTCTTCTTCAGTATTTTTACCTTTTTATTGTGTTCCATTTTCATTTCTTTGACTTTCTCAATTACATTTAGTTGATTGTTGGTGTGTTCTTGGAATTCATTCAGGCATTTGATTATGTCTATTGAGTTCTTTTATTGATTCTCTTCCATTTCATTCATTAATTGTTTATGGTCTCATTAAGTTTGTATATTCCTATCCCAACTGCATTTTGGAATTGTCTGCAGTTTCTTCTAAGTGGTTCTCACTGGAGGCTTCCACTCTGGGACTAGGCATTCCTGGTGGGGAGATCTTGCTTTGGGCTTTGGTGTTATTTGTTTTGCATTGGGGTTTGTCCACCTGGAGATGATCCCTTTGTCATCTTAAGAATGCAGCAGCAGCAGCTCTAGAGGGTCCTAGTCAGACTTGATCTGGACAGGTTTGGGCTGGGAGTGGAGCAGCCTATTAGGTGTGCCAGTAGTCTACCCTGGGGTTCTGGGCTTGGTGTACTGGGGAGTACCAAATGGGCCTGATCACCACTCTGGGCATGGGATGGCCAGGGTCTGCTCACATGGTGGATTAGACACAGGGGGAACACTCACCTGGAAGCTGAGTGGCCTACTTGGTGTGAGGACAGTCTCCACATGGTTCTGGGCTAAGAACACTGGGGAGTACAACAAGTTCTTGAAGTGCACAAAGGTATTTTTAAATATTGCTTTTTATTGTTAACTGTAATCATCTCACTGTAATAGAATGGCACAACTTATTTCTTCTAATTGTAACTGTGTTATTCATGACATAGTATTCTTACTGGAGAAAGTAGGTCACAAAGTTATAATTACAGTGTGGTTAAAGACAAATTTAAATAATTCATATACATTCAAAATGTACTATACTATAATTTAATAGGGTTTGTGTTTGTGTAGTTAAAGTACAGACGTTTTTTTCCACTATGATTTTTTGGTTGAAGAAAAAGTGGTTGGTGTTTTGTGACCCAGTATTTGATTTCAGAATCATTTTACTATGAGCTCTTGGAATAAAAGAGATAATAATTTATACCTCTTGTCATGGCCAATAAATGTATACATGACCTGACTCAACCTTTTCCTATTCTTCATGTATACCAAGCTCATTCTGGCCACAAGACCATTGCATGGGGTGCTCCCTCTGTCTGGAAATTTCTTTCTTTCAAGTTTCTGCTTAGTTTGCACTCTTGTTTCATTTATATGTTTTTGTTTTATTCTGAAAGGTACTTTATGATAATTTTTCTGAAAGGGTTTCTTTCCGTACCTTTCCAACTGTTATTCTCTATTTTAACTTTCAGTATTTTTATCAGTACGACATACTAGTTTGTATGTGGCAATGATTTATTATGTATTATTCTCTAATTTATTTCATGTTCTACGAAGGCAGAGACTTTTTGTTGTTTCTGTAGTAAGTTACTATTGCCTGAATTGTATATTTACTGTTTATGTATCTGTTTTCTGTTGTTTTTCATATAAATCATAATCTCAGAGTGGCAGATATTTCTTGTGTTATCACTGTGGTTTCATGGGCACACTGGGCATGGCAGCTATTCAGCAAGTACTTTTAGATGTATAGATGTTTAGATCTCACAAAAAGGAACTCAACTTGTTAGGTATTTTCTCTCACCTCTTGTCATAATAGTGGTATTTTAAAATTTCTAACATACATTTGGTGTTATTTTAATTTTAAGATATCTAAGAGTAACTGGGAAATGAACCCATAAAAATCACAAAATTAATAAAACACAAATTCATATACTTCATTTCTAAAAAAGTAAGAAAAACACAAAAATTAGTCTAATCATACCATAAGTGAAATGCATGTGTTTTACTAATACTTATTGGAAATATGAAAATGATATTCAGGTGCTCTTAGGTTAATTAGCTCTGCAGATCCTTGAAACACCAAAGCAGATAAAACACAGAATGAACTTGGGACTCCACGTCTGTCTTACTGTCAGTGTTACCATGTTCTGTGGGACTTAGTGGTCACCACATACTGAATCAGGTCACTCAGCTTCTGTTCAGTCTTTGGAAGTTCCCTGTCTGATGCCCATTTTGTCCAGTGTCTTAGTGAAGGTTGGATAGTACATTTTTTTATCTCTAGAAGTTTGATGTAGGTTGACTGCAGTACCTTTCATTTTCCTATTACCATCCTCATACTTTGTCTACTCTCTGCAGCACAGAGAATGTATTACTGGTAGCTGGTTTCGTGTCCTATTCTCTCACTGTATGACCATTACGTTTCTGTTTTTGTTTCCACTGGCTAGGTTTGCTTTTGATTAGGTTATGCTGCATGCCTTGTGATTTTTCACGAGATCACAGACATTGTGCATGTTATTTCTCTTCTTTTTCTGGAGCACAGCAAAGTTCCTTAGAATCAGTTTCTATTTTTCTCTCTTTTTCTTTTTTAAAGTGTTATTTATCTGGCTGTGGTGGTGCACACCAGCACTCAAAAGGCAGAGACAGTAGGATGGCCATCAGTTCAAGGTTAGCTTGAGACTATGTAGTGAATTTCTGGTCAGCTTAGGTTAGAACTAGACCTTACCTCAAAAAAAACCCAAATAATAATAATAAAATGCTAATTATTTTAATTGAATTTAAAACATTTTAACTTATGGGGTGCAATATATTTAATGTATGTATATATTATTTAACAATTGCATTAATTAGTATATTCTTCACTTTAAATACTTATTTCTTTGTGGTTAGAACATTTAAAATCCTCCTTTTAACTCTTGAAACACAGTGTGCTATGACACCGTGCTGTGTAGTATATTCATCACTTTAAATACTTATTTCTTTGTGGTTAGAACATTTAAAATCCTCCTTTTAACTCTTGAAACACAGTGTGCTATGACACCGTGCTGTGCAGTGCAACACCAGGACTCACTGTTCTCGTCTCTGAGGCGATGTCTGCTGACCAGCTTCTCTTCTCCCCAGAGAGTCAGCTTGATTCCTTCAAGGATTGCTTTTAAGACACAATGGGTGGTCAGGTCCCAACCAGCCTTTAGACTGGGTCTGATTTGGACCACCACTAAGGCATCTCCCAAGGATGCAATACCTTGTCGTGTGTGTCAGGACACCTTCCCGCTCTGGAAGCTGGGCACATGAAGGGTTCCCGGCCCTGGGTGGGTTCTGAGGATTGGTGTCTTCAGTTAGTTTCACCGGTTCTTCTCCAGCTCTAGTAATTTACTCTCACACATGTGCAGATCTACTCAGTCAGATTCAAGGGTGCCCCTCTGACAATCTCTGGAATTCTTCCTCCATCCACCTGTCTAGTAAGTATCCTGCTCCATAGGGTCTTCTCATTGTGTTTGCCCAAACTCCGAATAAAGCTTTTTAAATTGAGAGACTCCGAGGCTTGGGATTTGCCACCCCTGTACTGTGCTGTAGAAACTTTCTGCGAGTCACTAGTGAGCTGGGACACTTGTTGAGTTTCCCTTGATTATTGCTTTTCTCCCAGAGATCAGTGCTCTGTACTGATTGTATTCAAGGTGTGCACGTGCTTACTTCATTCTCCTGTTAGGTTTCTCAGTTATCCAGAGCAAAGCAAATGGGAGCACACATCTACTCCCCACTACTTTATCCTGGTAGGCAGGCTGGGGGAGCTCATAGAGGAATCTAACATTTTTGTGAGAGACCAGTTATTCCTTCATGTATATGAAATGTAACTTTAATAAGTATATACTTTAGGCAATGAGATTATCAGATATCAGATCATCAATTTGGTGTGTTTCCAGCCATGAAATTCAAAGCACCGCAGTGGGGGAGCTGCTTAGCCCGTGGATGGGGAGATAGGCATCACAGGGCTCCCTGAGGCCCACAGCCTAGGGTAGCGTGAGGGCGGCCTTCTTCCCTCCTGGTGGCACTGGGTTGGACTGACTTTTTCAGCAGTCCTGCCTGGGTGCAGAAGCAGCAGGTTGCCCATGAGACATTCACGTCAGGGTGTGAGAACCTGGAGTTCTAATAGTGTTACAGAAGAGGAAATTCAGCATATGCTTTAAACATGTATGAACTTGGAAGGGGAATGATTAGGAGGGCAGAGATTGTGATTCATCCTGGGAAATATCTCCAGAAATCTTTGTTGACATTAATATACAAAGAGGGTCTTCCATATCCTCCTCCTCTCCCTCCTTGTGCCATCTGCTCGTCCCTCCTCTCTGCCGACCATGGGTGTCTGTCTTGCCTCTGGTGCTGATCTAGGTAGAGAATATTCGACTGCATTTTTTGGCAGAATGACCTCAATTAAGTCTTTGGTTTCACATCATCAGGCCCATGGACTAAAAATCAGTGCTTGCATAATGTAGACTTATCTAAGCTATTGCTAACATCCATTCCAGTCATAGTCAAAGTCACTTGGGTTTCCACAACATCACTGAGTCTCTGGCATGGCTCTCTCTGGCAATTCCCAAAGTCATGGCCATTGACTGTCCAACCTTGGCTCTTCTCCTGGGGAAGGTGTCCCTGTTAGGCAGGAGCTTGGGTCTCCTATTTCTTGCCTTTCCATTTATATTGGGTTGAATTGTCCCCCAAGTTCATGGGATTTGTGCATGTGACCATACTTGGAAGTGGGGTCTTCGCAGATGTGATCAAAGTTAAGATGAGGACACGCTGGATTAGGACAGGTCGTGGATCTAATACGACCCATGCCCTTGCGAGAAGGGGCAGCTTTGGGCACCAGAGAGAAGGTCATGTGAACACACAGGAAGAGATTGGAATGAGGCATCTGTAAGTTTGCAGCAAGCAGAAACTAGGAAGAGGCAAGGAAGGGTCCTTCACGGGAAAGAGAATGTGCCTGCCAATGCCATGCTTTGGGGCTCCCAGCCTCCAAAACTGAGAGGATGTTCCTGTCATTTTGTTCTGGAGCTCATGGCTTAGACAGCATGCATCCCAGGGTATTTTAAACTACTGATCTCAGGGAAGACTGCTCAACTGCCTCTGTCCTTCCCTCCACTCACTGTAGGGTCCTTGTATTAAACTGTCAGGTACCTTTCATTTGACAAACACTGAGAAAAATTAAAAAAATTATTGTACTGCTTTGCAAGTATAGTGCTTTGAAATCAAAATGACACCTTGTCATCTTGATAATTTTTTTATTATATCATGGGTAAAGTCTGTACCCATGTGTAATTTGTACTATCAAATTTCTTCCAATTTAATAAATTATAAACTTTACTAGTTTTTCAATTTTCATTAGTAGTTAGTGGCTCAGAAGCCATAATTTATACACGAAAGAAATAAGATTTGAAGTAACTTTAAACCCAGAGAGATGGGAAGCACAGAACTTGGGTCAACTTTATTTATTTATATATTTTTAAATCTACAACATTAGAAATGCAAAACAAAACCTTTAAGAACATTTTAATGAGACTAAACTGACAAGTATGGTAAAATCTCTATAAACCTATATTGGAAGCAGAAACAAAGTGAGGAAAAATTAGTTTTTACAGGAGGCCCCCAATCACTTATAACATCCATTGGCCATTCCTCTGGCACAAATAAACAGGAATGCTCTGGGAGCCAAAACCAAATTGCTTCATATAATAAAAAGTATGAGGGCACATACGGAGGTCCCACATCTATGAACTGAAAATTGAAAACTGAAAATGGGCAAGTTGGAAAACCTGAAAACAAAACATTATTACAAAACAAAACAAAAAAAGAAAAAGAAAAAGAAAAGAAATGCTTAATAGTGAAAAACCTAGCTTTCTAGTGTAGGAATTGCAAGTATTAATAAGGCAAATGAGACCTGGTGTGATTTAAACTTACATTTTTTTTTACTTTTCATTTTTTTAGTTAGCATATACAAGTTTCTGTGTATCACTCCTTCCAGTATTTTCAAATATAGTTTATTTTAGTTGATTTTCCTCCCCATTTATCTTCCCAACTCCCCCCGCCCCATATCCTGTTTCCTTCTGTTTATATGCTGCATGTGTCCTTTCACCCTTCCCTCTCCTCTCTTCCTGCTCATTTCTTTATATTCACTCTTGCTTACCATCCCACCTTTCTAGATTTTACCCATATTTGTCCCCTTCATGTAAATACATACAGATAGTGCAAGCAGGATCCACGTATCTGAGAGAACACTGAATTTTGATCTTTCCGTGTTTGGGTCACTTCCCTTAATATAATTCTTTCCAGGTTCATCCATTTTCCTGAAGATTTCATTTTCCTATACTGCTAAATAGAATGCCACAGTGTACATGCTCCACATTTTCATAATCCATTCATCTGCTGGTGTACATCTAGGCTGATTTGTATCTTAGCATTTGTACATAGAGTGGCAACAAGCATGGGTGTGGGAGGATCTCTCTAGCACAGTGTGGAATCCTTAGAGAATGTATTTCTACCAGTGGTACAGTTGGGTCTTATGGCAGTTCTAATTTTTTGAGAAACTTTCATACCAATTTCCTTAATACCTGTACTAGTTTACAATCCCACCAGCAGTGAATAAGATTTCCTCTCCCCACACCCTCTCCAGTGAATAAGATTTCCTCTCCCCACACCCACTCCAGTGAATAAGATTTCCTCTCCCCACACCCTCTCCAGTGAATAAGATTTCCTCTCCCCACACCCACTCCAGTGAATAAGATTTCCTCTCCCCACACCCTCTCCCACACCCTCTCCAGTGAATAAGATTTTCCTCTCCCCGACACCCTCTCCAGTGAATAAGAGTTCCTCTCCCCACACCCTCTCCAGTGAATAAGAGTTCCTCTCCCCACACCCTCTCCAGTGAATAAGAGTTCCTCTCCCCACACCCTCTCCAGTGAATAAGAGTTCCTCTCCCCACACCCTCTCCAGTGAATAAGATTTCCTCTCCCCACACCCTCTCCAGTGAATAAGAGTTCCTCTCCCCACACCCTCTCCAGGAATTAAGAGTTCCTCTCTCCCACACCCTCTCCAGGTGAATAAGAGTTCCTCTCCCCACACACCCTCTCCAGTGAATAAGATTTCCTCTCCCCACACCCTCTCCATTGAATAAGAGTTCCTCTCCCCACACCCTCTCCAGTGAATAAGAGTTCCTCTCCCCACACCCTCTCCAGTGAATAAGAGTTCCTCTCCCCACACCCTCTCCAGTGAATAAGAGTTCTCTCCCACACACCTCTCCAGTGAATATGATTTCCTCTCCCCACACCCTCTCCAGTGAATAAGAGTTCCTCTCCCCACACCCTCTCCAGTGAATAAGAGTTCCTCTCCCCACACCCTCTCCAGTGAATAAGAGTTCTCTCCCCCACACCCCTCTCCAGTGAATAAGAGTCCTCTCCCACACCCTCTCCAGTGAATAAGATTCCTCTCTCCCACACCCTCCTCCAGTGAATAAGAGTTCTCTCCCCACACCCTCTCCAGTGAATAAGATTTCCTCTCCCCACACCCTCCCTCCAGTGAATAAGAGTGCCTCTCCCCACAACCCCTCTCGTGCCCCCCCCCCCCCCACACCCTCTCCAGTGAATACGGATTTCCTCTCCCCACACCCTCTCCAGTGAATAAGAGTTCCTCTCCCCACTACCCTCTCCAGTGAATAAGATTTCCTCTCACCCACACCCTCTCCAGTGAATAAGATTTCCTCTCCCCACACCCTCTCCAGTGAATAAGATTTTCCTCTCCCCACACCCTCTCCAGTGATAATGATTTCCTCTCCCCCACACCCTCTCCAGTGAATAAGAGTTCCTCTCCCCCACACCCTCTCCAGTGAATAGAGTTTCCTCTCCCCACACCCTCTCCAGTGAAATAAGAGTTCCTCTCCCCACACCCTCTCCAGTGAATAAGATTTCCTCTCCCACACCCACTCCAGTGAATAAGATTTCCTCTCCCACACCCTCTCCAGTGAATAAGAGTTCCTCTCCCCACACCCTCTCCAGTGAATAAGATTTCCTCTCCCCACACCCTCTCCAGTGAATAAGAGTTCCTCTCCCCACACCCTCTCCAGTGAATAAGAGTTCCTCTCCCCACACCCCTCTCCAGTGAATAAGAGTTCCTCTCCCCACACCCTCTCCAGTGAATAAGAGTTCCTCTCCCCACACCCTCTCCTCTCCCCCCACACCCTCTCCAGTGAATAAGATTCCTCTCCCCACACCCTCTCCAGTGAATAAGAGTTCCTCTCCCCACACCCTCTCAGTGAATAAGTTTTCCTCTCCCCACAACCCTCTCCAGTGAATAAGAGTTCCTCTCCCCACACCCTCTCCAGTGAATAAGATTTCCTCTCCCACACCTCTCCAGTGAATAAGATTCCTCTCCCCACACCCTCTCAGTGAATAAGATTTCCTCTCCCCACACCCCTCTCCAGTGAATAAGATTTCCTCTCCCCACACCCCTCTCCAGTGAATAAGATTTCCTCTCCCCACACCCTCTCCAGTGAATAAGAATTCCTATCCCCACACCCTCTCCAGTGAATAAGATTTCCTCTCCCACACCCCTCTCCAGTGAATAGATTTCCTCTCCCCACACCCTCTCCAGTGAATAAGATTCCTCTCCCCACACCCTCTCCAGTGAATAAGATTTCCTCTCCCCACACCCTCTCCAGTGAATAAGAGTTCCTCTCCCCACACCCTCTCCAGTGAATAAGAGTTCCTCTCCCCACACCCTCTCCAGTGAATAAGATTTCCTCTCCCCACACCCTCTCCAGTGAATAAGAGTTCCTCTCCCCACACCCTCTCCAGTGAATAAGAGTTCCTCTCCCCACACCCTCTCCAGTGAATAAGAGTTCCTCTCCCCACACCCTCTCCAGTGAATAAGAGTTCCTCTCCCCACACCCTCTCCAGTGAATAAGAGTTCCTCTCCCCACACCCTCTCCAGTGAATAAGAGTTCCTCTCCCCACACCCTCTCCAGTGAATGAGTTCCTCTCCCCACACCCTCTCCAGTGAATAAGAGATTCCTCTCCCCACACCCTCTCCAGTGAATAAGAGTTCCTCTCCCCACACCCTCTCCAGTGAATAAGAGTTCCTCTCCCCACACCCTCTCCAGTGAATAAGAGTTCCTCTCCCCACACCCTCTCCAGTGAATAAGAGTTCCTCTCCCCACACCCTCTCCAGTGAATAAGAGTTCCTCTCCCCACACCCTCTCCAGTGAATAAGAGTTCCTCTCCCCACACCCTCTCCAGTGAATAAGAGTTCCTCTCCCCACACCTCTCCAGTGAAGTCCACCTCCAGAGTTCCTCTCCCACACCTCTCCAGTGAATAAGAGTTCCTCTCCCCACACCCTCTCCAGTGAATAAGAGTTCCTCTCCCCACACCCTCTCCAGTGAATAAGAGTTCCTCTCCCCACACCCTCTCCAGTGAATATGAGTTCCTCTTTCCTCACACCATCTCTAGTGAATAAGAGTTCCTCTCCCCATACCAGCTCCAGCATTTGTTGTCCATTTTCTCCATGAATGCCATTCTGACTGGGGTTTGATGGGATCTCAAAGTGGTTATAATTTGCATTTTCCTAGTTGTTTGGGATGTTGAACACATTTTACAATCCTTATTGGCCTTTTATTCCTTCCTTTGTGAACTTTCTGTTCATTTCACTGCCTGTCTTTTAATTGGCACTGTTATTTTTTGTGTTTAATTTTGTAGTTCTTTATATAATCATGTTATTAGCCCCCTGTCTGAAGTATAGGTTGTGAAGGTTTTTCTCCCATGTGTACTGTTAAATGAATGCTTTAACTCTAAGAAGAAGCATTTTCACATTAACTAAGCTGTGTGACATAAGCATGCTGGGAAGTTCAGCACACAGACCTGATTCTAGGCTGATTTTCTTATGTTACAGTCTCCCTGATGTTGCTATATTTATTGTATTTTACCTGTGCAAGAATCCCGAGGAGTGCTTGATTCTTTTGCTCACCTAGATTTTCAGGAACAGGCTAGTGGTGATAAGTAGAGGGAGTTGGTAAATCAAAGAGTCCTATCAGGAAAAGGTAACTGAGAATATTGAAAGAGAACTAGCTTCCTATACAAATGAGCACAGTGCTGGGGTTCTCAGCATGGCTTGCTTTGTTAAGTAGAATTGAAAATTGAAAGCTCTGAGTGATGTCAAACAATGTCTACTTGAAAAACGAAGTGAGGTCATGGATATCCAGGCCATTTTGTGCTGGAGGAGCACATTTTCAGGAGTCCTACCCTTCCTTTCATTTACATTTTTCATTACATTTTTGTGAGTGTATGCATAAGTATCCCATTGTTCCATGCTGTAACATTTCATTGTATGGGTGATTTAAATTTGTTTAATGGCACCCAATTTATTCACAGTTCCTTAGATATTATATTGGTTACTTTTCTCATTGTCACACCCAAATACCTGACAAGCAATTTAAGGGGGGAAGGGTTTATTTTGGCTCACAGTTCAAGGGGATATGGTCTACTGTGGTGGAGAAAGCATGGTGGCAGGAGAGTGAGGCATCATATCCACGGTAAGAAAGGAGAGTAGGAAGTGGGGTTGGGCTATAAAACCTTAACCAATATCCCCCTTCTTTCAGAAAAGCTCTACTTCCTAAAGGTTTCACAACCTTCCCTAACAGGGCCATGAGCTGGGGACCAGGTAGTCAAACACATGATCCTATGGTGTTATTTCATGTTCAAACCACAGTAGCTGTTCTCATGGTTACTCCTGTAACTTAAAACACTATAGTCTACTGGGTTCCCCATGTTTTGAAAGTTATTATTGATTCCTGCTATGACGGATGCAGCATTTGTATAATTTTACTACTTCTCCTTTACTACTATATATATATGTATGATATAGATAGCACATGCATTTACGTTGAAATAAATAGTAGTGTACAATATGTAAATTTTAAGAAAATTTAAGGTTTTATCTTGGATAATAGTCAGTGTAATACTTACATAATATTATGGTTACATAGCATTCCATTATTTATTAGGTATACAATAATTTATATAAACAATTCTTATTGGCTGATATTCAGGTTGTTTTCAATCTTATCTATTAAAATAATATTTTAATGTAATCATTCCATGAATTTCACTTCCTAACTGAGTAACTATCTATAAGATAAATTCCTGGAGGTACATTTCTGAGCACAAGGTATGTGCATTTTAAATTTTGATAATTATTGCCAACTTGCTTTTCAAGGATATTATACTAATTTAAAGTTTCCTTCCCCTGGCAATGGATGAGATAAAACAGAAGCCTGCTAAATCCACCTATTTGACTACACATTGCATTTGAATTTTTTGATCTTTGCCAATCAGATAGGTAAAAGCACATTCTTTGTAATTTTAATTTTTCTTATGGATAACATTGAACATTATTTTATCCATGTGTATTTCCTTTTAAGTGATCTGTACATCCTTTACTCATTTTCCCATTGAGCTGCTGGCATTTTCTTATTGATTTGTTGCAACTATTTATATTTTAAGGAAATTGACAGCCATTCCTATATTGAGAAAATTAGTTTTTTTCAATGATAGGTAACAATAACTCTTCACATTTCTGTGTTTGTCTTTTGACTTTATTGTGCTAAGTTTTTTTTTTTTTCTAGGCAGTAGAATTATGCAGTTTTCTGGATTTTCATCATTTTGCTGAGACAGTCTCATATCATTCAGGCTGGCCTTCAACTCACTATGTTTTATATAGATGACCTTGAACTCTCTACGATCTGGCTGGAATTATAGGTGTGCACTACAACACTTGATTTATGCTGTGCTCAGTGTTGAACCTAGAGCCTTCCTTATACATGCTGAAGAGGGTACCCTACCAGCTGAGCTATATTCCTAGACCTTTATCATATTTTAAAAGGCATATTTTCCATATATTCTCATCTAGCATATGTATGGTTTTTCTCATTTAAATCAGTGAGGAGAATTCTGTTTGGATAACTAGAAAAGCTTAGACTGTGAGGAGATGTGCTCCTCTGTATTTGTGGATTTGAGTTATCATACCTGGAAATTCCTGTTCATTCCTCTTAGGCAGTGACTGAATGAAGCAGCTTCTCTGTGGCATGTGCGCAGCACTGAGGCCCGGTAGCTGACGTGTACTTAGACATGGAACAGTTTTAAATTATGAGAGTAATGGCAACTGCAGAGGATGAGGTCAAGGTGGGACACATTGCTGGGGAGTCAGGTTTGAGGTTTGGTAAAGATCACTAATGTTGGGGCTGGAGAGATGGCTTGGTGGTTAAGACACTTGTCTGTGAAGCCTAAGGACCCAGGTTCGATTCCGCAGGACCCACATAAGCTAGATGCACAAGGTAGTGCATATGTCTGGAGTTTGTTTGGAGGCCCTGGCATGCCCATTCTTTCTGTCTGTCTGTCTCTCTCTAATAAGTAAATAAATAAGATATTTAGAAAAAAAGATCACTGATGTCAAGTCTCCCCACCATGTCATCAGCAGAGGGACTTTAACATTTGGAGAGCTCCAGCGGGGTGCTGGTCTTCTGCAAAGTGATGAATCGTCCCTTCTCTCCCAAGATAGCTGTAGATAGCTTCCTTCACTCTCAGGAGTTCAGCAGGAAGTTTAGTGCAGAACTCCTCCCCCAGACTGCTGCAGTAGAAATGCCAAGGAGGTCCTGGCTTAATCCATCTGAGATGAGACCCTAGTAAGAGCACTTGGAAAACTCTCCAGGTTGGAGTGGGTTGAGAGCTGATGCTAATGCAATTAATTGGCAAGCCGTTGATTCGGGGCTTTCAGTACACACTACCTGTGCAGGGATCCTGTTACATCCATATTCAGGGGGGTTAGTCTGGGGTTGGGCTACAGTGTTTGCATGTCTAATAAGCTCTCAGGTGATTGTTGGGCTCCTCTGCCCTAGACCACACTTCAGTGAGGGAGCCTGAGGGTCTAAACTCAAAGCACTGGCCTATGAGAGTCAGGGAGCAGGTTTCTGCAAAGCTCTTGCTCTCTGACAGTGTCTTGTTAGTGTACCAGGAAGAATGGTCAGGTCAAGTGACCTGCTTTCCACCTCCACCTCTGCCCTTAACAAGATGAAGAACAAAGGTTCTCAGAAGTGCTTCAATTCTCACCTTCTTATCTCTAAAAGAGAAGGCTGAACTGGGGAAAGTGTTAGGTTCGCTTTTCTCAGACAGCCTCTTGTGCTGATGCAGGGAATTTTCAGGCTTTCTGGGTCAGATTTGGTGTGAAATAGTAGTCTGAATTTAGCAGTTGGGACCCTGGCTTTGCTCAGTGGCCAGTCCATGACCTACTGGGAAAGAGACAACTAATACCTTGAGAAAAGGCATGAGTTAAATGTTCACTTCTAAACCATTGTAAGTACAAGAAATATCTGGGGAAGCTAGAGGAGTGTGGATTGGAACAGTTCTGGACACTTTACAGCAAAGGGTGATCTGTGTGAAATGTTGACTTGGGCTGGAAGGACTGTGGCGCTCTAGATGGTAGTCCCGTGCTTTTACACCTGCTCATCTCCATACAGCACGGTGAAGAACAGAACCCATTTTCTGCCTTCATGATTAAAGGTCTGTTTTCCTAGCAGCATCTCCTCTTTATTCTTTCTTTCCTGGGACTGAAGCCAGGGCCTGTGCATCCTGTGCACTCCGTCACTGAGCTGTATTCCTTCCTGTCCTCCACCCTCCCTCCCTTCTGTCTACAGCACTGGTGATTGAACCTAGACCTTCCTACATGCCAGGCAATGCACACATACCCCCAGCTCTGTGTGTGCACTTTATATTTTGAGGCAGGGTCTAGTGCAGGCAAGCCTTGAACTTGCAATTCTCCTACCTCTGCTTACAGAGGAGCTGGGGTCCTAGGCATGCAGCAACAGGCCTGGTTTCTTTTTCTGCATTTAATTATTCAAGGCTGTTCTTGTCTGTGATGAGATTGATACCAAAATGAAAATCTTCAGTAGTAGATGTTTCCTGAGTTAAAACCCCCCGTGTATCTCCCTACATATAATAATAAATAGTATTAGAGGTTCCCTAGTACTGGGAAGGCTGAGATAGGAGGATTTCCTTGAGATCAAGGCCAGCCTGGGGTGACAGAGTAAGTTCCAGGTCAGCCTGGGCTTGAATGAGACTCTACATGAAAAAAATGAAAAGAAAAAAGGTAGAATTGACTTAAAATGGAAATAAATATAGATAATGTTGAAAATGATATATCCCTTTGAAAAGAGACCAAGATTATTTACTTAAATTTTTATAACATAGATGATACAAAGAAAGTTTTAAGCTTTTATTTTTGATAGTTTCCTACATGCATACAATTTGATCATATTCATTCCCCCACTAACCTCTTGTCCTTTTCCTATTCCTACTAAAACTTCTCTTCTTATTTTAAATTATTACCTTCCATACTTTTACGTTTCTTATTTTTCTTTCTTGCAATTCACTAGTTGAAGTAAGTTGCATGAGCGTGGATGCGGGTGCTTTGCTTGCAGGGCGAGCCCCTTACTAGAAGCTAAGCTGCCGAAGAACACAACTCTTCCCCTCCAGCAAGTGTGGCAAAGGGAGTTTTGATTCACCTATTTTGGTTCTATCTATCTATTATCTATCTATCTATCTATCTATCTATCTATCTATCTATCTATCTTCTATCATTATCTATCTATCATCTATCATCTATCTATCTATCTATCTATCTATCATCTGTCTATTATCTATCTATCACTATCTATCTATCTTCTATCATTATCTATCTATCATCTATCTATCTATCTATCTATCTATCATCTATCTATTATCTATCTATCTATCTATCTATCTATCTATCTATCTATCTATCATCTGTCTATCTATATATAGCATTGTGATTAGTTTTACTAAACTATATGTTCCTTTGCGAGGAGGTTGTATGACCATTGTACAGATATATCAAAATATTAGTTAGAACAGTTTATTCTCATGAATTACATTTGGCAAACACAGTTTAATGCCCACTGTTTTTGAAGTTTAATGCCCACTGTTTTTGGAATGCCCTGAGTACTATTTTTTTTCTTTATGTCTAGATCACTTTGAAATTGTAGTGAGGGAGTACTTTTTCTCTTTTTTTTACTTAAAAAATTAAAATTATATATTTTTCAGTGCTGGGGAATCAAACACTGGGCCTTATTCATGATAGGCAAATATTCTACCAGGCTTTAAATCACTTTAAAGATTAGCTACTATATTTTTCCCTAGAGATGCTGCCATATACAAAGTGCTACATACTGGGTGAATTAAAATATCAGGTATCTATTCTTTTCCTGTCCTGGAGGCTGGAAGTCTGGAATCAAGTGCTGGGTCACGCTCCCTCGGTGAGCTCTAGAGAAGAACCTTTCTTGTCTCTTGGTAGCTTCTGAGGGATCCTTGGCTTTCCTTGGTTTATAGCTGTACCACTCCAGTCTCCATGTTCATGTGGCTTTCCAGAACTCTGTGCATCTGTGCACTGTGTGCAAATTTCCTTCTGTGGTGGTTTGAATAGATGGCCCCCAATATATTCAGTTTTTTATTGTTTGTAGTTTGCATCTGCAGCCATCTGGCTGGAGGCAGTGTCACTGGGTGGATCTTAAGGTGTGTTGGCGGGTTTCAGATTTCAGTCTAAAGATGTGCAAAGTGTGCCTAGCTGGAGTTCCTGAAGTGTGCTGTGGCTTTTGGCTTTAGGCTTTTGCTTCTCTCTGTCTGCTTGGTCCTGTGAAGGCAGGCCAGCTTCTTCTGCCATTATGGAACTTCCCCTGGATCTATAAGCTTCAATAAATATCCCTTCCTCCATAACTGTGCCTGGTCTGGAAGTTCATCTCAGCGAACCTGAAGCTGACTGCTACACCTTCTTACAAAAGAGATTAGCTACTTCTTTAATTGTAAATTTTTAATTCTGTTCAATTGTGAATGTTGGTGAGAATTTGATGGAGAATTAATATTTCTTGGCATGGAAGTATGTTCATACATTGAAAGAAATACATTCTTTTTTATTTTTTGAGGAAAGCCTAACAGACTGACCTTTTTTTTTTTCAAATGTGGGAGAGCAAGAGCAAGAATGAAAGAGAGAGAATTGGCACACCAGGGCCTCCAGCCACATATTGGAATTCCAGATGCTTGTGCTACCTTGTGCACATGTGCAATATTGCATGCTTGCATTACCTTGTGTGTCTTTCTTATGTAAGATCTGGAGAGTCAAACATGGGTCCTTAGGTTTTGCAGGCAAGTGCCTTAACTGCTAAGCCATCTCTCCAGCCCAAGATATTACATTCTTTATATTACATACTTTATGGAATTAAAGTCGTTTTGCTCTAAAGAAGTGGAACTTGTTATAATTAGATAAACACTAAGCATTAGTGTGTTTAACAGCAAATAAAGAAAGAAAGAAAGAAATACAACTACTGAGGGGCTTGGAAACTATATTTTGTGAGGCATATATGAAAAGGGTGATAATTGTTTTCAACTCTTTGAAGAACCATTCTGTGGAAATGAGAAATGGATTTTTGGCTCCAGAGGGAACTAGGACCAGTAAGTTAAGGGAAACATTCAGTACGGGTAAGACAAAACTTTCTCAATGTGTAGTGTGCCAAAATGGAGGTAGCTGTCATATGAGGGAGGGAAGGTGCAGGTTCCTCAGGGTGCTCATGCTATATAATTACCTCTCTGGGGCAGCTATGGACCTTGTCCTTGAAGAGATGAAAGTAAGAGGTCCTCTCCAGTTTCCAGATTGATTGGAAACCCTCCTGAGATTTCTTTGTATATGAGCTGTAAACAATGTGACAAGATGATTTCTTTTATGTTTAAATGCTTTTTATCATTTGCCATCTTGAAGTTTTGTTGTCTGACTTCAGTGCTGTGGGTTAGTAAGACAGAAAAGGTAGAGGAGATTTAAGTCTGGAGAAGAGAAAACATTAGTAAAGATGAGAGGGAGGGAGTTGGACTTGTATTTACTGAGTGCCTGTAGGGTATGTTGCACTAGTTTCTTTTATTATCTCATTTCATTTAATGTGTTTAATTTTTGTTTGCATGGCTTAGACTTTAAGATAAATGATAGTTTTTTGAGTGCTTAATTCTTAAATTAATAGACTTTTCTTACATATTCTTTGGTCATGAAACACAGGACTGTTCTGATGGCTACATGTGCAAAACACATTTTCAAGTAAAAACTGCTACTGTGGCATCACATCTAGGAAAATCCACCAGTATACAGACGTGTCTTCCCATGGAGGTGAGTAGTTCAGTACACCATGTTCTCCTTTTCAGTCTTGATGAAGTGTGAATTAAAATTGTTAAGTCTGTTTTATATACATATGTATAATGTTAAAAATTAACTGCCATTGAATCCTGGGCCAGCTATTGGGGTATGGTTGGACTTCACATGTAATAAGTAATTTTTGTCTATAACAATGCAATTTTCCAGACACAAAATGGCCTTGATATTCATGACCTTGCAGTGCCTAACACTATGCACACAAGACCTTCATAATAGGAGAAGATGATGACATCAAAACAAAAGAGAGAACAATTGGAAGGGGGAGGGGATTCAATGGAGGGCAGATTTGAGAGGGGCAGAATGCAGAATGGGAGGGAATTAATATGGTTTATTGTTTATACTTATAGAAACTCTCAAAAAGTTTAAAAAATGACAGCAGGAATAGTGGTTTCCACTCTGAGCTTATTCAGTGGTGGTGAGCCTTCACACGTTTGCTTTTTCTTGTATCTGAAGACCAACAATACCTTCTGTTCCTATTGCCTATGGATTTTTAGCTAGTGAAATTTGTGACATCTCCTGAGCCTTATACAGACATGTCCCTAGTACACATCATACTTGTCTGGGCACTCTGTGTAGTGGACTTTCAGTCCTTTTCTCTAGCCCCTTGAAAATCTGTGGGTCTCATTCCTTTGGTTATTTTGACTTTGACTTGAGAAGCTAAATTGTTTTATTGAAGTGTTGACACCCTAGTGGCTTTCTGAGACATTTTCAATTGTCTTTTTTATCAAAATATAAATAGCCATATTATGTTTTTATTATTAATAAGATGTATATATGTTCATTATAAAAACAAACAACAGCGAAATATATAAAGGTAAAAAAACTTCCACACACCTTTTGATAGTTAACCACTATAATATTTTGGTTCTATCCCTCATATTTCTTTATGTACTTTTTTGGTACTGAGTAAGTATATTATGAATACCTTTTTATATCAGTAAATGCAGAATTCCATAGTTTTCTATAATGTGAAATTCTGTTCTATGAATGAACCATAATTATATGGGGCTCTTACTGCAGAAAATACTTGAATTTAAAAAATACTTGAAATTTGAATTGGTGGATACCTAATTTCTCCAGCACAAAGGGAGAAATCACAGTGTTTAAACTGGGAGCATCACAGTAAAAGAAGACAAGACACTCTTTTTGTGTAGAAGAGGTCTCCATAGAATCAGTTAGATCAAGCTAACTTGGTAATTAGGCCTTAGCCCCTTCTGCTCTGTGCATTGCTGATAATGGAAGCAGCGTTTCCCCTTGAATTTGATTCACAGTAAGTCTTACAGCGATTGCGCTTCCTAGTGCTGAGTGCCTCAGGGTGGGTGCCTGAATGCTGGCTACTGCTTCCTGCTTCAAACAGCCTATGTCAGACCTGAAGCCGATGCTGTTAGGACACTTTTAGATTTATTCTATATGAACTTAGAGAGTTAACATAGAAAGCATGACTAAAAAGGCAACTAGTTTTTGTCTATGTAGGTGGTAGGGAGTGTGTATGTACTTCAAAGCAGTGTGACGGTGTGAGGGGACTGACTTTCTGTTTAGGTTGGAATGCAACAGAACTTAAAGCTGTGTACCTGTGCCGAGTGATTATTCTAGTTACAGAGACGTAGCCTCATAGCATGGAAATTTCCTCAGCATTTTTCATTTCCAACGTTTTCCAGCAAATTTCAATATGTACAAAAGTTGAAAAGAATTTTTCAGGGTATTTTACAACATTCTTGTTGTACTCAGAACCTGAATTCTATCATTAACACTTTTCTATGGTTGCTTTATCTATCAGTCATCTATCATCTATCTATCTGTCTATCTATCCCTGTCTATCTGATTTTCAAAACATTATTTTGATGCAATTTTTTTCATCAAAGTAATTGTAGACTAATAATCATAAAACCATGTGAAATGCACACCAAATTTTGCCACACTGCAATTTATGATGGGAAAAAGTGGAAGCAACTAAAATGTATACCAGTAATAGATTGGATAATTAGAGAACATGTCTGTGGTGGATGCAGTTATTAAAAGCATTTTCTGGGTGGCTAGAATTAAACGTTCATGCCAAGTGAAAAAAGGTGACTTGGGCTAGAGAGATGATGTACTGGTTAAGGTGCCTGCGAGCAAAACCAAAAGAGTCAGGTTTGATTCCCCAGTACCCAAGTAAAGCCTGGTGCACAAAGTGGTGCATGTGGCTAGAGTTCATTTACAGTGCCTAGAGGCCCTGGCATGCTCATTCTCTCTCTGTCTCTACCTGCCTCTATCTCTCTTTCTCTTAAATAAATAAATAAAATAAGTAAATAAAGGTAATATTTTATGGTATAAAAATAATCAAGTCAGCCAGGTGTGGTGGCACACGCCTTTACTCCCAGCACTCGGGAGGCAGAGGTAGGAGGATTGCCATGAGTTCGAGGCCCTCCTGAGACTACATAGTGAATTCCAGGTCAGCCTGAGCTAGAGTGAAACCCTACCTCGGAAAAAAAAAAAAATCCAAGTATGTTTAACATCATTCAAACTAGTTGTTGACTATTATATTATTTATTTTCTTTTTATCTCTTCATGTGGTAAAACCCATAATTCTTTTTTCTTATCCTCTTGAAGTCCTTGGGACTTTTTTTTTTTTTTTGGTCCAGTCATTATATTTGGAGTCACAGTCTATTCCCGTATACTTCTTTTATGGTTAAAGTTCTTGAACAAAACTTAATCTCTCAATGCCCAAATAACATGGAAAAAATCAAAGTTCAGAGTAAGACAGTATAGTATCTCCTGCTCCTGTGCTTCCCGCTTTCTTTTTTTTTTTTTTCCTCATACAAAAGAAAAGTCACATTTATTTAACAATGTAGCATTTCCCTAAAGTATTACACATGAAAGGAGAGTTGAGCTGTCATAGGAAAACAGAATCTAGTTTTAGGAAATTACTGAAAAGTCAACATTGTGCTTAAAACTTTAAAATAGGTTTTAAAAACAGCACAGCATGTGAATATTGCAAGCTACGAGCAGCCTTCAGCGTCTGTGCTGACCCAGTGATCCAGAAGGCCATCTTCTGCAAACAGACAGACAGAAAACAAACCAGAAACAAAAATTTATATACATGCACATCTATGAATATATAAATATATATAAAAGGCAAAGACATTATTTTCCTTTTTCTAAGAAGGTAAGATTGTTACTAACTTTTAAAAATATTTTTATTCTGTTCTAATCAGGGATTTTCCATAAAAGTAGGTGTCCTTTATTTCTCCTTCATATTTCTGAGACTTGTACTTACTGTTTTTGAAGTCAGACTGCTTTCTTAGATTGTAAACCCCATCAACATAAGGTAACAATATATACATATTATCTGGTTCCCATTAGAATTAGCCATCTGAAGGTTCAGTTGGCTCTGGAGGTTGACATAAACTGGGTTATCAAGTCAGTTACTTAGAATTGATTGAATTCTGAAAGCGTTTCATTTCTGCTAGAATAATAATATTTTATGCTGACAATTTACATAGAGTGATTAAGAATGTTGGAAAGATAAACTTACAGTGAGTTTTTTAAAATCAGTTTATATTTGTTAGAGTTAGAAAGGAATCTAATGATAAGCCCTTTGCCGACCAGTTTATACTTGTGTATTATTTTGAATTATTTAGTAATTCCTAATAAATTTAGACTGCCTAACTTGGGTAATAACAAAACAGAAAGGTGCTAGATTTGGAGGCAGAAGTTGTGTTTTGTAACTCCTTTAGCCATGTAACATAACAGTATAACCTTGAGTAATCCTCAGTTTTATTACCTGAAATATTTACTTTTTGTATCTTTTATGTTGGATGTAATAAGCACAAAGTGCTATTGTTAAAATTATTAAATATCTCATAGTCATGCAATAAGTGAATGGCAAAACAAGCAGACTCTGTAACACTGCCTTTCTGGTCTTACACTATTCTTGCATTCAGATGTTGGGGTACCTTCAGGGAGGAAGTTACTATTACTTTAACCACATTTGATCTTTGCTGTCAGGGGGGTTCACAGAACTGAGAATGGCTCACTAAAAAGTCATGGTAGACCCTAATTTTTGGACATTTGAAGTATTTCATAGGAACTGCATGTGTGATGTCTCACTTTCACGTGTAATTACTAGACTGAGTTGTATTCTTCATTTAATATTATCATCATTAGAGATTTATTTATAATTTTCATTTATTCAATACTATATTATGGATATGATGGGTATTCTACTAGGTTTTCATTTTTAATATCTCAGAGTTATCATTTTAGCTTAATCATGTGCTTGTACTATAAAAAGGGGTATCACTATTGTGATATAAGTAGAAAATATGATAATTTAGTTATATATTTAGAGTAGAATGTAATTTAATGACTAATCTGTTTTTATCAAAAATGCAGTAAGCTGTTGATATTTAAAATTTCAATATTTAAGCAAATTTTAGGAAAAGAATTGATTATATTGATGGTAGAAGACATATAATTCATTTGTGAAAATTACCAAACTTAAGTATTACTATACCTATAGGATAGAATCTTTCAATCTTGGAAATTAATGTGATAAATAATGTGCTTTATGACTTTAAAAACAATTGTATAAAACAATGTAAGTTTTTATTTTTACCTACCAATTATCAAAAGATGACTGAAATCTGTGTGAAAGAGAAATTCTTAGTGATGATAGATTATGACATTATAAATGATAAATTTTGGTAAATATATACTGTACCTTTATCCTAAAACTTTACTGCTCAAGTAGCTAAATGATTATTCTGTACTTTCTCCTGAATTAATAGTTATTATATCTATAGATAGTTCAACAACCATACTGAAGGAATGTAGATAAATGAATGGGTAGTTTGCATGGAAATTAGGACCTTTACTTGTTTTTTTTTTTAATATTTATTCATTTGTTAGGGAGCATGAGAGTGAGTGTGGGTGCACCAGGGCCTACTGCCACTGGAAACAAGGCTCAGACACATGTGGTGCTCTGTGTGTCTGGCTTTGCGTTGGTACTGGGGAGTCGAACTTGTGTTGTCAGGCTGTGTAAGCAAGCACCTTTCAGCCAGTGAGCCACTTCTCCAGCCCTGTTTGTTTAGCTCCAGTCAATATTGCTATCAATGACTTTAACAAATTCTCTTTTAATAAGCATTTGCATCAGTATTAGTATCTTTGTGTGCTAAAATTTTAATCCTCACTAAAGAATACTTACTGTTATCATTTATTGATTCTCTATTTTGTGCCAGTTTTCTGTTTGTTCTTTTTAAATTCTCAAAAACCTCTGTGACAATGAGCAGTAGTGTGATTCATTTATAGGTGATGTTAGTGAAGTAAATGAAAACACACGTGGTAATCACTGATAAGACAGCAGTCTAACTTCATTAGGTGCTGACTGCTGGCATTGCTCTAAGTGATTGGCGTGAATTCATTTCATCTCATGATATGGTTACTTTTCACATGTAAGTAAACTGAGACACCGGTTCAGCTTTCCCAAGGTTAGCAGCTATGAGATGATTAGCTCTGACTCCAGAATGTGCATGAAGTGCTGTGAAGTAGTAGTGGGTACTATTTTAGTAGGCGTCAGAATTACTTGGGGGCTTATTAATACTCATTTAGTATCTGACAAGGTTTTCAAACTGATTGCCAAGGCAACTCTCAGCAGTTTTCATTTAGTAGGCTTTGGGTAGGGCCTGAAAATTTGCAGTTCTAATAACACTTCCAGGGATGGCTGATGCTGCCGGCCCAGTGACGGTATTTGGAAACCACTACTACACTACTTCATCATGGGATATTTGCCGTGTTGGAGCTATGCACACTGGAGATGTCAGTTCACGGGATGTAGACCACATTGAGGTAATCTTGATGGGATGAAAGTGTCTTAGCTTACACTTCCGGTGATTTATGGTTGATGTGTTCTTAAATGACAAAACAGTAAAGGAAGCAGCACAGAGCAAGGAGTAAAAGGTATGCAAGAAGGCGTTCTCAACTAGAAACATTTCATCTGATTTCAGCTCTATAGCACAAACTTAGCACAGAATTAGTCCCACTTTGTGCCAATGTAGTTGGCTTCTTCTACTCTGGCAATCTCTGGTATGCCATTCATTAGCTAAAGTGCAGATGGACATAACTCCTCCAAACAGGTAGCGCCAGTTTTCTAATTCTCCAGGGAAGGGGCTGTTGTGAGTTATTGGCCAATAAATAGTCAGAGCAGCAGAGTGAAAATAGTTGCACGAGCCTTAAGAAGGGAACTGGGCAAGGCATCCACATCACTGTGAGGGGTGATATGAGACCAGGAAAATGGAGTTTGTGGGGACATAGGCTGCCTCTGCATATGTGGGTTCCACATCTGAGGACATAAATATTTAAAAAACAAAATTGGGCTGCAGAGATGCCTTAGTGGTTAAGGCACTTGTCAGCAAAGCCAAAGGACTGAGGTTTGATTCCTGGTACCCACGTAAGTCAGATGTACAAGGTAGCACATGCACCTGGAATTCTTTTGCAGTGGTTAAAGGTCCTGGCATGCCCATTCTCTCCCTCTCCCTCCCTCTCTCTTTTTCTCTACTTTCTTTTCTCTTTTTTCTCTTTCAAATAAATAAACTTTAAAAGATAAACATAAGAAACAAAATTGCATCTGTACTGAACATTTACAGACAATTTTTCTTGTCATGATTCGCTAAACAGTACAGTATAACATTAACAACTCATAATGTTTCCATTTTATTTAATATTGTAGGCAACCTAGAGATGATTAAACATGCAGGTGAAGATATAGGTGGGTTATTTACAAAAAGATGCCATTTTACACAAGGAAGTTGGACATTTGCAGGGTTTGGTATCTGAATCAGTTCCTTTCTCATTGTTGGGACAGAAGCAGCTTAAGGAAGGAAAGACTTATGCTCAGCTTACAGTTTTGAGGGGAAGTGTCCATTATAGCAAGGAAGGCCTGGCAAGCCAGAGCAGGAAGCCTGTGTCACATCTTCCACCAGCAGGGAGGAAGTACAGGCCTACCCCCAGTGACACACTTTCTTCAGCCCTAAAGAGTCCATCACCTTCCCAAACAGTGCCACCAGCTTGGAATGGAGAATGCAAACCCATGAGTCTATGGGGGACATTTTCCACTCGAAGTATAATCTCCATGGGCCACCTGAGACCAGTGTCCATGTACACTGAAGGCTATCAACATATGTATAAGATCTGCATTTATATGCCAAGGAGAGGCTTGATGACAGCAGTTGCTTAGAGCAAGGGCTGGTGCTTTGAGAGGACCACAAATTCAACATAAACGAAACACTGCCAAAGGGGCTACAAAAAGAATTAACTGGAGTTTAAATTAATGTAAATCAAGGTGCAAATGGGTCTCATCTGTGTCCTGGGAAAGAAATCCCAGGGGTTGTGGAGACACCTGTGGGGACCTATAAGAGTCAAAATTATTTTCATAATAGTATTAATATGTCAGTAGCAGTGCTTATTCTCTGCCTCACACGCTTTCCAGAGGCTGCATGATCTGTGATAGTGCAGCATATTGAATGTGAAAATAGATACAAGAATCCAGTCGTCTTCTAATAAGCTGGACAAAGAAATTGGAAAAATAAAACACTGCTACTATTAGCACCAATTAATTTTGTTTTAGAATATATATTCATAGAAATACGTGAATTATATTTAAATAAGTTACTTGTTACTTTATTTATTTATTTGAGAGTGAGGGAGAATGGTTGCACCAGGGCCTCTACCCACTGCAAATGAACTACAGACACATGTGCCACCTTTCGCATATGGTTTTATGTAGGTACTGGGCAATCAAACCTGGGTTCTTTGGCTTTGCCAGCAGTACCTTAACCAGTAAGCTACCTCTCCAGCCCCAAAGTTACCTTTTTTTTAAAAATAAAAAGATATTTTTTTTCTTTTTAAAGATTTTTAAAACAATTATTTGAGACAGAGGGAGGCAGATAGATAGATAGAGAGAGAGAGAGAGAATGGATGCACCAGCACCTCTAGCCACTGCATATGAACTCCTGATGCATGTGCTACCTTGTGTATATGGCTTTCATGGGTCCTGGAGAATTGACTTGTGGTCCTTTGGTTTTGCAGGCAAGCACCTTAACCACTAAGCCATCTCTCCAGCCCCAAAGTTACTTTTTAAATTTAAAGTTTATTTTCTAGTACAGCAGATAACAGTTCATATAACTCTTAAAATGTCTTTGGCATTCTCAGTGAATTTTTTTTTTTTTTTTGAGGTAGCCTCACTCTAGCCAAGGATGACTTGCTCTATAGGCCCAGGCTGGCCTTGAACTCCCAGTGATCCTTCTACTTCTGCCTTCTGAGTCTTGGAATTAAAGGTGTACACCTTCTTGAAATTGTGAAATCACAAGCAAGATCGTGCCAATTTTTGACCAAGATCTTTACCAGTGGCTAGAAGAAATCAACTGCATTGACTGGTCCTCTAAAAAGTTTTCCTTTCTAAATTATTTTTTTTTTCAATTTTATTTATTTGACAGAGAGAGAGAAAGAGAGAGAATGGATGTTCCAGGGCCTCTAGCCACTATAAACAAATTCCAGACATAAGCGCCATGGCCAGTTTGTAGTACTTTGTATATGAACTCATGGTGATCCTCCTACCCAAGTGTGTGAAAGGCATGTGACACTACACCTGGCCATTTAAGTTATTTCTAACCTTTGTAATTCATATGTACATATTGTTTCAAAATGACTGCTACAGTTTGCAAGTATTTTTAAAGCTCTAAATTAACTTAATGAGTGATAAAGGATAAAAAGATAAGGTTGGAGAAACAAAGCATCAGATTTCCATCATGACTGGTACTAACCCATTCAACAAGTGGAAAAATACTCTGAATAGGGAACGTGGATATTGGCAATAACGTTATTAATAAATGCTTAGAAGAGGGAAATATCTGAATGTCTTTCTTGTAGGCTTTCCTAGTTGACATTGTTTTGATTTTTTTTTGTCTCATTTTTGTCAAATTTGAATTAATAACACTGAGTCTTATGTTGTCCTTTGATTAATATAATTCAAATACGCATACATATTTTCACTGGTGAATAATTTTTTATATTATGGGAACTTGAATTTTTTTTCTGAAGTTCAGTTACCAAGATTCTATTCCTTCCATCTGTAGAGGTGTTAGAGATGAGAACTGAGCACATTTCATTTATTCATTCACTATCCTTGGTACTGTAGAGCCTCAGGTTGCATCCTCAGATTACATTTTTTAAAAACCATGAAAATGATAGAGTCATAAAGGTACCAATAGTATGCTACTGAAAAAAAAAAACAGATTTTTGTCCTAGGGCCTTGAAGCACATTTACTGAGACTTTTCTTAGACTGGGGCAGGTAGAATATTATACACAGCAAGGCCTTCAACACAAAACAACCCATCATAAATTCCCTGAAGCATGAAACTGAGAATCAGTAACATGAGAGGCTCTCAATTGCCCAGGAACTTATTCATGGAAAGATTATCTTCTGAGGTGACGTGGGCTTCAGATGTGCCCATTGGCCCTCGGGACTTTAGTAAGTGGCTTCTAGTATGGGTTCCATTTTGTATGTCTAAAATAGACTCATATGTCACAAGATTATTTCTTTTTATATTGGAACAAATGACAAGCCACAGTTCTCAGTAAGCGTTAACAATTTCTCTGTGCAGTAACTGCTATTTTTAGGCTGAAGTATAGACATGGTGATAAATGTAAATGATCCATAATAGGCATGATTACCCTGAGTATTTGGAAATGTAATTATTATAGCAGAATTCAAAAACCAGAAAGTGTGTCATGTGTAATGTCTGTAGGTCCAAGCAGAAACATGGAGACAAATACTGCTGATACATAAATAGATTTTTAAAAATAATTATTTACTGAATATTTTGGAGAAAAGGTCCCATTGTGTAGCCCAGGCTGGCCATAAACTTACCATGTAATCCAGGCTATCCTTGAACTCACAATTCTGATCTGCCAATCCAGTGCTGAGATTACAGTGTGCACTACCCTGCCCAGTGAGAAACGGATATTTTATTTCATTTTTGTTTGTTTTATTTTTTGAGTTAGGGTCTTTATCTAGTCCAGGATGACCTGAAATTCACTATGTAGCCTCAGGATGGATTTGAACTCACTGTGATTCTCTTTTATCAGCCTCCTGAGTGCTGAGATTAAAGCTATGTCCCACCGCACCTGGCTTGAAAAATGAATTTTAAAAAAGGAAATAACTACTAATTTAGCAGACTGTAGTCCTACTTTAATGTAGTATGAAAATTAAAGACAGAGTACATTCTAATTCTAAGTAAAATGTAAAAAATGCCATAGGGTGATACATTGTTTAAGAGGGGGAAGACAGAACATTGTGAAAACCAGTCATGTTTGATTAGGATTTTGATTTCTAATATAACTGGGGTTATTGCACTAAATGTGACACATAATACACAACTGTGTTTTTTCAGTATATGGCACAAATATCTGTGTATACTTCCTAGAGCTCACCACCAGACAGCCCAGCAGAGATGTGTCACTGAAACTATTTCAGTTAATGATATCGGAGTTCAAGGTCAATGCAATTTAGTGTTGCTGTGAAGTCAGGTGATCTTATAGTGAGGTAGAGTTAGACTCAGCGTTCTTCTCTCTTCTTTCTCATCTAGGTCTTTGCTACCTAAGCAATACCACTATGCAAAATTCAGAGCATATTTAGCTAGTGAGAATATATAAATTGCCTAAATGGCTTCTTAAAATTTCTTTTACTTAGAAAATTCTCTGCATTCTGTTACACTTGGCAAAGCAAAGAGAGAACCTATATTTTCACAGAAATTAAGTTGAATGTTGACTAAATCCAGATAGATATCTGATTTTCCTTGTAGTATTTGGCTACTATAAGAACCTTTGTTTTTATGAGGCAGGGTCTCACTTTAGTGCAGACTGGTCTGAAACTCACTTTGTAGTCCAGGTTGGCCTCAGAGTCACAATGCTTCACCCACCTCAGCTGTCCAAGTGCTGGGAGTAAAGAGATGAGCCGCCACACGCGGCTGAGAAGCACCGACAGCCTGCCAGAGGCTGAGGCCTAACTCAGCAGTGAAGCCTACGAGGAAGCTTCCTTTATGTCTAGTCTGATGTGGAGAGCTTTCAGAGATTGACTGTTAGATCATTTCTAGCAGCACATGTGTAATTAGGAGAATGCTAAGTTCACATTTCTGCACAACAATTTGACAAGGGGCAAAGGATATAACTCAGTGGTAGAGCGTATGTTTAACATGTGCCAGACTTTGGGCTGACTTCCCAGCACCAAACAGACAAACAACCTGACAGACTTTCAGTGTGGGGTAATTACATTCCGTTGTAAAGTCTAAATTAGGATCCAGTTGTTTCTAAGAAAGGCTGTTCAGTACATTCTTTTCATTATCCTCGTTATATATGTGAATCTTCCATTTCTTATAGTGAGTTTGAGTCTTCCCGTTATATTGTCGTTTTAAAGGCTATTTAAAGGTTGGGGGTTAAAACTTTATAGGAATCTTTTTTCATGGAGAATTTCTGAGCAACTTACCTTGATTTTATTACCAAATCTATACAAATAAAAGTGAAACCACGATTGAGTACTTCTTTGTCCTTTTATTTTTTTAAACCAATTGAAACTGTGTGTTGGAGAGGGTCACCCTGCTTAAATATATTACAGTGTGATTTTATTTTACAACAATTAACTAAAAATCTAAAATATCTGAGTTTTAAAATTCATTAATTATATTTTAAATTATTTTTCATCCTTGGGCTGAAATGGTTAGTTTAAAAATGTTCTGTGAAGCTGAGCGTGGTGACACATGCCTCTAATCCCAGCACTCCGGAGGCAGAGGTAGGAGAATCGCAGTGAGTTTGAGGCCACCCTGAGACTACATAGTGAATTCCAGGTCAGCCTGGGCTAGAGTGAGACCCTACCTCGAAAAACCAAAAAAAAAAAAAAAAGTTCAGTGGAATATTGTTTCAGGTTACATAAATGCTATGTGGGATCTTCAATTATGTTTCTTATGGTTCCTACAGATTTTAATTTCTTTCAGCAGTTAGATATCTTTGTGATTAGCATAGAGAAACTATACCTAATTCTAGCTGATCTCAAAGGAGCCTGGGATTGCATGTGCATGTTTGTCTGGGCTCCAGTTCTGACTGCACTGAGAAGAGGAGGCAGGCTGGCCGGCACCTCAGAGCGCTTGTGGGTGGTGCTCAGGCGCTGCTGTGGCCAGCGGCTCAGAGGGTGCAGCAGCCTGGCAGACTATGCCTGGCTCGTTCTGTAGTCACTTGATTGTACCTGACTTTGAAGGAAAGGAGAAGTAGTAGTAAACCAAAAGTGACAGCATTTTGATTTGGATAAGATAATTACAACGACTATCAACTATTCTGAAGTATCATTGTTGAGTGCCTTTTTTTTCCCAATAATTGCTAATGAACAGTTTACTCCCAGCCTTGCTTTAAGTTCGTTGTTTATGTGAGACAAAAGGAAAAAATATGATGATCTCAAATTCCAAAATCCTTCTCCTTGCTCCTACTTACTTTCAACTAAGTTGATGCCTTTCCCCTGGAGCGTGCTTTGTGCTCTGTCTCAGTGCCTCGCTGACGGTGTCCCTGTTTATCTCTCTAGTGCCATGGTTAAGTCTGAAGTGTTCCCCATACTCTCTTGTCCTGAGTATTTGTTCCCCAGTTGCTATTTTGAAGATGGTGGTGCTTGTAGGCCGCTAGGGACAGGCCTTTGACGGTATTACTGGCCCTGGCTCCAGCCCTGGTCTCTGCTTCCTACTCATCCAGGATGAGAGGAGCCTTGGTCACATGCTCCTGTGGCTTTGAGCTTCTCTGTGTTCCCCACTGTGATGGACTGCCACCCTCTGAAACTGAGCCAAAAATATAACCTTCCTCCAACAAATTGCTTCTGCCAGGCATTGTGTCTCACTGACAAGGAAGCTGATATGCTTTCTTCTGACTTAGTCTTAATCTTGGCCCATTCAACAGTTCCCACAGCACCCAAGCTCTATGAGTCTTGCCCTTGTGTCTTTATGTACTGGTGCATATGGCTGCTGCCGAATCCCTTCACTATCATATTTTGTGGATAAGTAATTCATACTACATATCACCCATCCCACCTTTTACTTTTTTGCCTTCTATTAAAATCAAATGATGGAAGTTACTTTCCTTTAAGTTATAAATCCAGTATTTATTTTTCTTGGCTGCATTGCAACCTTTGACCATATTGACCAAACACTTTCTTCTTAAAATTATCATTTTGTCTGTTATATGCTGTGGGCAATGAATTCTTGTGTATGTGTGCTGTGTGTAGCATGTGTGTGGTGTGTGAGCATGTGTGCAGATGCATGCATCGCGTGTGCAGGCCAGAGGAAGAAGACATTAGCTATCTTCCTGTGCTGACTTTCTGCTTATTTCCCTGTGACAGAGTCTTCACTGCACCTGGAGCCTCCCATTTGTCAGTTAGACTGGCTGAGCAGGGAGACCCAGAGAGCCTCCTGTTTCTATCCTGCTCTTCCTGGCCTGGGGTTATAATAAGCTTGTGTGGCCATGTCTGGCTTTGCAATAAACTCTTTTTATTCACTTTTTTTTAACAGGTCATTGAATTATTCTATGCTTGTAGTTTTAACTTATCCCTTAAGTCAGTATCCTTGGGAAATGTTGATGGTCAATTCATGCTAATCAAAGTGAGTCTAGAAGGGCAGACACAGGGCTAAAAACGAGAAACCAAGTTGAGAGTCATGAATGCAGAGCAAGTAATGGAAGACCTTGGGCAATTGTATAAATAAAGCTGAAATGCTCCTAGCTATCTGGTTTGACAGCTGGCTTCCTGACAAATGAGTCTGACTTAGAAACACGTAGTTAGAATCTGGCAGCAAGAAACTTGGCAACTGTGA
This sequence comes from Dipus sagitta, assembly GCA_036346955.1. Lineage (NCBI taxonomy): Eukaryota > Metazoa > Chordata > Mammalia > Rodentia > Dipodidae > Dipus > Dipus sagitta. Next base: position 4,506,151 of record CM070787.1, read on the forward strand.
TGGATTCCATTTGTCCTTCTGTCTGCCTTATGTAGCCCTCAACCAGCTGGTTTCGCCAGTGCCTCCTAGTACTTAGAGTTGGGCCGTATCACGTCCTGGACATTCTTGAAGGGGAATACCAACTTCCAAAAAGGTTTCTCCAGATCGTTCTCTTTTGTGACACAGATCTTTCAGTTAACCTTGGTGTCAGAAAGAGTCTAGTGCCTTTTCCAGCACATATTCCATCTTGGAAATTACTACAGGAAATGTGACTATAGAAGGCAGTGCTGAGAAGCAAGGACTCTGAGCTAGAGAATATCATTGTGGGTGGGCATTAAAGACATTGTCATGACTTTGGATTGGTCTGAGAAGCAGTCCAAGTTTTAGGAGAATTTGCCAAGTCTCTTCTCCTGAGGCTTAGTAAGTTGCTGTGCTGGGGTATTACATGTGGCTGATGTGTTGTTAGCTTCCTGAATCTGAGGCCCCTAGGCAAATAAGTAGGGCATCTTGAGATTCAGAGGGATAAACTAAGTCAGATCCATTAAGAAGAGCTGATGTGTAGATGCTAGAAAGGACCCAAAGGATTGGAGGGCGTGATGCTGTGAAGGTTTGCAGCTTATAGACAAGACTGTGGTGAGGTTAGAGACAAGAGATCTGGAGTGATGGCTCTGCTTGGGTGGACGGTGTTGGACTGTGTCTGACAGGCTGCAGGGGTTAGGTGAAGACAAGTAGTCAGAAAACCTGGAGGAAAACCAGTCAGATGTGTAACTTCCATGCTTTCTCCTGGCTCTGTCCTTGCCTGTATATTATTGTTATCAGTCTTTTGCTTTTCAGAGGGTGTCTGATCAAGCTGTGCAGTTGCTCCACTGCTATTGCCAGTGTTGGTCTGCAGTTGAGGTTATAACTGCTCACAGGCGTTGACAGGCAGCTGAGTGGGACCCTAGTGTCTTGAGGAATAGCTCCCCTATTCAGTTCTTAGTCCTTGGCTTATGTATATTCACAGCACCTTCTCAAGGAATAAGTGTGCATGCATGTGTGTTCCTGTGTGTATAGGTGCGTGCATGCGTCCATGCATAGGCCACAGTACAACCTCAGGTATCACCCACAGGAACACTGTTTGCCTCCTTGGAGACAGGATCACTCCCTGCCCTGCATTAGGCCCAATTATGCTAAACTGGCTGGCTGGCAAGGCCCAGAGGCCTTCCCATCTCCATTGCCCCAAGGCTGGATTGCAGACCCATGCCCCACACACGCTTTTCTATGAGGACCAGGGACTGACCTCAGGTCCTTTTGCTCTCAAGGCAGGCACACTAGAGTCTAGACACACTAGAAAGTATTATAATTTCCTTTGTGGGAAAGCTTTTAATTTCATGAAAACATCCCATATAATATTATTACCTTACACTAAGCATTTTATGAAATAATAAATTAAAAATGAGAATATATTTGTGTGAATCTGCTATTTACAGAAGCTTCATGGTCTATTAAAATGAATTCTCAATTACCATCTATCCCAAAGGACAAAAATTCTTTTTCAGGAGAAGTTTATCCTTTTTCCATACTTTTACCTATAAGATGACTAGTAGTTTCATGTTCTTTTTAAAAATAATAAACAAATGAATGTTTCAGGAAACCTGTGATAGACCAAATCAGGTGGAACTGATTTAATGTTATGGATAATTACATAATTAGTGCTGTAAAAAATAAACCATACTATCTGCTTGATGGACTGGAGCTGCTGTGAAGGAGTATGCAATTACACAATCAGCAGCCTCCTCCAAGGCTGATTCTAGGTGATCTCTCTCTGCCTCGACTGGGAGGGAACTTCCTTCCTGTCTTCTCTTTCCTGACGTTCTCCCGGTGAAGGGACTGAGCTTTGAGTAGTTGCTAGGATCTTGATAAATATCCCCATGGTCTGGGTCTGTGTAAGAGCATCCTTTGAGACTCTGGCTTCCAAACTATTTTTTGATATAAACCCTCAGTTTAAAAAAAAGTGCATTTACATCAGGAGCTACTCCACTCTGCACATTTACTTGCAACCAAGGTTTATGAAACAATTCTTTTAGAACTATTCTGTTCTGTTCTGCTATATTTTATTATTTTTAAAGATCTTTATTTATTTGAGAAAGAGAGAGGGAGGAAGGGAGAAAGAGAGAGAGAAAAGATGGGTGTGCCAGGGCCTCTTCCCACCGCAAAGGAACTGCAAGAGGCATGTGCCACATTGTGCATTTGGCTTTATGTGAACACTGGAGAATCAAACCCAGACCAGCACGCTTTGCAAGTAAGTGCCTTTAACCACTGAACCAGCCCTCTATTTTATATTTTTAGTGTTAGCTAAGGCCAACTAATTGGTTTTAGGGCTTACTAATGGCTCATGATTCACATATGAAGAATATAGCCTTCAACCCTTAGTGATTACTAGTATCAGTGGAAGGAATTCAGGAAACAGCATAACAGAGCGGCCAAAAGCTTTGTGTAGTAGGTGGTGTGGCATGGTTGAAAGAGCCAAAGGCTTTAGAATTGAACAAATTTGGAATTTTCAACCTCTTTTCCTCATATTAATGCTGTGACATTTGAACCTCTTTGAACTTCAAATCCCTTATCCGTAAAACAGCTTCAGATAGTTAGATGAGTCAGGTTGGAATTTGGGGCTATATGTAAGGTGTGTGTTTGTGAGAGTGAGCTAGCAAGACAGAGAGAGAGAAAGAGAGAAATGGGGGGTGGGCATTGACACCTTAGATGATATTGTGAGTGAAAAGTCCTGTGTAGTGTTGTGGAAATAAAGCACATAGTTGTGGGTGATGCATCAAATTTGGGGTTTTTTTTGCTCATCTCTCACCACCTCAGGCACTTCAAGTAGAGGAGAATAAGAGTCAAAGCAGATCAAATAAGATTATGGGAGCCAAAGGTTAACATATGTTCGATTTTATTAATGTGCGCTTAAGATAGCTTTGCTGTCAGAGAGGAGATCTTTGTAGGATGGTGTGCCCTGCAACTGGTAGGTGACAAACTACCAAACTAACTGATTTTGAAATCCTGTGTCATAACTAAGGTGTTGATGTTAATATCAACTGCTGCTAACAAAACTGCTGGAGGGTGAAGTATAATACAATACACATTTGAAGCTCCATATGACATTCTTTGAAGAATTTAGAGAAATTTTAAAAAATACTGCACAAAGGATCTTGTTCAAGACCTGAAAAAATGAATGACAAGAAGCAACTCGTTCTCCCTGCATCACTTCCTCCCTCCCTTCCCTCTCTCCTTTCTTTCCTCCATCTCCCTATGTAGCTTAAGCTGGCCTAGAACTTGTAATCTTTCTGCCTTCATCTCACCAATGCTGGGATTAAGGGCCTTGTGCTACCACTCTTGGTGACTTTTTTATGTTTCTGCCAATTTTTTTAACCTTAATTGGAATATAACATAATGATTTAATTATGAAATAGAAAAATGTAACCACTGGCTCGCAGCTTCAAAACTTTGAGGATACTTTTCACTGCCTACTACATTTTGACAGTGCCTCGTCCTTTCTTTATGTATGGTGTAGTTTCCCTGCTTGTGAAGTGGCCCTGCCTGCGCGAGACGCTAATTATCCACGAGCTTTAGCCTTAGATTTTCTGTCCTGAAAGGAAATTCCTGGGTTTCGTTACTCTCTGTGCTCCTCGCTCCCATTCATCATTTCTCTGGGATTCTGCTGGGCGGTGATTATTTAGTGTTGACATGAGCTTGGTTGGTTGTGTGGAAGGGACATAAATGAGCTAAAGCAAGGCCTGTGCAGTGACAGCCGCAGTACATCTTCCCACATCGCAATCTCCCTGCTATCCAAGTGCTGATTGCTTTGAAATGTTTGTCACACTTTAGGCATATGTTAGTTGATTACACTTAATTTCTATGCCATTTCTAAGTTTCCAGGAAAGCAATGAACCTACATTTTATGTTAAGTTCAGATCATACTTTGAGGCATTCGAAAGAAAGAGCCTATTGCCTTTAAGACAGAAGCACCTTATTTTTCCTGCAACAAGTTCAGTGTAAAACTGAAGGGCTTAACGAAAGGGCCTCAGTGTAAATTGAGTATTGATGGAGAAGGCAGGTTAATTGGTCTTAGTTACTTGGTTGCTAAGGAAGCATTTTCCTGGTTGGGAGGAAACTCTCCTGGGTGTTCTGTGGCTTCTTACAGAACCAAGATGCTTTGTTTTACCTCTTGCATTCTGTTTTTGAGTTGGAAGAGGAAAGAGCAGAAAGCTAGCATAGGAATGAAAAGCTGTGTGAAGCAGATGGTTGCTCTGCCATAGCTACAGAAAGAAAGAGCTAAATACTGACTAGCAACAAGCCAGTGCCAGCAAGGACTCTTTGTTTAAGGCAGACAGTTGGAAAATACCATGAGGGCAAGATATAAAGAGCTTTCTGGGAGGACGTGAAGAGGTTACACCAAGTTTTTTTAGTATCTGGAAAGATATGGACAAGAGAAATAAAAACATATTTTGAATCAGCATCAAATATCCATGTAAAATCATGCTTTTGATATTTTTGAACTTATTAACAAAAATTCTTTAGTTTGTATTTAGTTATTTGTATTTTAAAGGTTTTGTACTATGTTGTCTATTGAATTTAGAATTTTTAATCTATAATTGTTTTAATAAAGACTGCTTAATTATGAGTATCTTTTTATGTTATGGTAGCTTATTATTTATTATAAAAAGTAACCAAATAGCAATCTTTCATTAAAATATTTTTTCAAAGCAAAACTATCTTTGTATGTTGACTGCTAGGCTTTTGGTTATACTTACATAAATTATAAAGTTTTACTTCTGCACACTGAATGATGCTCTATTAACTCTCGGAAATTAGTGTCTATATTTATTTATAGACTTATCCAAGATCATTTCCCTCTCACCGCTCTAAGAAACAGATACATTTGAGTACCTGTTGCATACCAAGCACTGTGCAAAAGGATGTCACAGGAATAAAACTCCCCTAGAAAGAAGTAACTTCTCAGGACAACTTGGAAACGAATTTTTTAGTGCCAGAGCTTCTAGCCACTGCAAATGAACTCCAGACACATGCGCCACCTTGTGCATCTGGCTTATGTGGATCCTGGAGAATTGAACCGAGATCCTTTGACTTTGCAGGCTGATGCCTTAACCACTAAGCCATCTCCCCAGCCCAGCTGGAAAGAAACTTTTTGCTGGCATTAGGTTTCTTCATTGTTAACATTGAATACTACCATTTGTTTTGAGTATTATTACTTAGAGTTTTATGACCTTTTAAAATGGTAACATTCTTTACAACAGTGTGTGATATGCATGTGTGTGAGTACACATGTGTATTGAGGTAAACATTTGCATGTGTGTGCATGTGTGTAGAATCCTGGAGGTGATATTGGGTGTCTTACTTGATATCTCTCCACCTTAGTTTTTCAGATAGGTTTTCTCAGCAACTGGGCCAACCAAGCTAGTCATCATGCCCCAGGGATCCTACTGACTCGCCCACCACCGTTCTGGGGTTGTTGCGGACTTCATGCCTAGTATTTTATGTGGGTTCTGGAGAGCCAGACTTGTCTTCATGTTTGCATAGCAGGCACTTTATCTTCTGAGCCATCTCTCCAGCCTTTTGGTGATTTTTTGAGTGTCTCTAATTATAAGGGTATTCTCAGAGAAGCTAGTTTTGCATGACTAATATATATATATATATATATATATATATATATATGTGTGTGTGTGTGTGTGTGTATGTACATATATGTATACATATACATATATATAGTCATTGCTGATGAGTCTTATACTAGAAATTCAGACAAGATTATCAACTAAAGAGCATTCATAGAATGATAGATTAAATGAGATTATCTGAATAGCAGAATAATAAAATAATTTGTTAAATACATGAGGAGTACTCAATGGTACTTTCTTTTTAAATACTGAGATATAAATGTCTTCTAACAGTTAAAATTCTTTTAAAGTAAATTTCTTTATTGCTGAGCCATCTCCCATGCTGTCTAAGACTCCATTTTCTGGTTGCCTAATTCTAATCTTAACTTCATAATCCATTGTTTTATGTTTTTGAGAGTCTTTGTAACTTGTTTCATGTTCCAAAAGTTTGAGGTTTAGTAACTGAAATGTGTCCTCAGGAAGAAAGTAGAAAGAAAAAAAAATAAGACTGTGTTAAAAGGTAAATACTTCATAAAGAATTTGAGCAGGTGAATAAATGAGAGAAACTGGCATTGTAATAATATTTAGTGTGGCTTTTGAAAGTTACATTTATTTTAACTCAATACCCACTATTTTATAATAAGTGCATTTTTGTAGTTATAAAAGAGTACACTGAGCTGAGATTTTTTTTTTTTTAATTGGGTCTCCACTGTTTCTATCAAGATGAAACTCAGCTAGTAAACCCATTAAGTAAGGACCCTAGGCAGTGCTCCAGCACCGAGTCTGAAAGCACAGTAGTCGGCTATCGTTGCCTCACTGTCATGGGTGACCTTGAAGGAAGCCAGCACTTCATTAAGCAAAATCCTCTCTGTGGCACTTGGTTCTGATTTGATTGATGCTTTAGAATAAACTGCAAGACCTTCTTTTCTTTAGTGTGGGGCATAGATTCGTTGTACCTCAGAGACTTTGCACTAATGTGCAGTATTTGTTGGCAGATTCTTACAGGTCTGGTCTTTCACTCGTTGCAGTACTAGTGAGTGATGTAATCACTCTTCTTTGATGAATTGTTAGGGAGAAAGGTCTTAGTGCATTGGGATCATGGGTCCTAACAATGGAGGAATACTGACTTACGTGTAATGCAATCATTTTTCTTCCATCATCATCTCAAGGCATCTTGGTTGTTCAGAGCTTCTTTAATACTGAAATGCTGTGATATGTGCTACACAGAGGATGGGCATTCCTGTCCAGCCACTATGTTACTGTGCCTTTGGTCTGACTTGTCTGATGGCTCCCCTCCTTTCAGTTTGTAAATCCCACCCTGTGACCCAAATAGTTTTCTTTTTAATTTTTTTTTTTACTCAGTGAAGGTTTTTTAGTAATATCCATAGAAATCTTAGAAGATGAAATAATTGTCTTATCTCTTTCGTGTTACTTGGTGATTTCCTACATATGATGTTATCATACAAAGGCATAATAACTTCTGTGCTCTGACACTGCTGTGTAGAACCTGGGGGAACTTTTCAACAGCACGGCTCTTCAAAGTGTGTAAGAGCAGCTTCATGACTCCTGAGTTTAGGTGTTCAGGATTAACACAGGTGTTACAGTAGTGGGTCTATTAGTTGCCAACTGGTGAATCATTGAGTTTAAAGTCTCCTTTTGACCAAGGAGCCATGCTGGTCCACAAGTCCAAACTCTAGTGTTTCATCTTTTTTTTTCAGAAACCTGAATGTAGCTAAAGTTGCTTCTTGCTTTTTTCTTGAACATGGTCCTTTGGGAATCTCCATGTGTTCCTAACTTCATTGTAATTTGACTCAAATTCCTGCTCCTTCTCCCATTGCTTCACAATTTGGTTTGATGGTTTGTGGTTACAATTGTACTAAGCTATTCATTTGATTTTCTTCATAGACTTCAAGTCCTGACCTCCAAACTTCAGTCTTATAAAGATCAGGGGTAAAGGCAGACTGTTATTTTTTCCTCTAGGCCTCTTGACCACAGTTATTTCTTTAAAAGAATTATTTTTATTTATTTATTTGACAGAGAAAGAGGGAGAGAGAGAGAATGGGAACTCCAGGGCCTCCAGCCCCTGCAAATAAACTCCAGATGTATGGATCCCCTTGTGCATCTGGCTAATGTGGGTCCTGGGGAATTGAACGTGGGTCCTTTGGCTTTGCAGGCAAACACCTTAACCACTAAGCCATCCCTGCAGCCCTGACCACAGTAATTTCAAACAATTCATATATTCCGAAATTCAGTGGTAAGGTAATTAAAATATAATTCAGGTACACCAAGCACCAACCCCCTTATATATTCTCATGCTGAACCCAGAAATATCTCAACAAATAGGGACTTAACCATGGTGTGTTTTCTTTCATTTCTTTGTTCAATTACTTGATAGACATCGTGTCTCACAGACAGTTTCATTTTTTAACTTTTTATTGAGAACATCCATAAATGTGTATAAAGTACTTTGATAGTAATCTCTCCCACCATCCTCTCTTGCCTCCCATTTCTTATACTTCTTCCACTGGACCTCTAGTTCTTTCCAACGACTCCTTCTGTTTTGATATCATCATCTCCCTCTTCCTATTATGTAGGTCTTGTATAGGTAACTTCAGCTGCTGTGAAGTCATGAGTACCCTATTCCAAACCACTCCTGCCCTATCTTTGGCTCTCATATTTTTTCCACCACACCTTCTGCATGGTCCCTGAGCCTTGGGGGTGGGGGTATTATAAGATTTAATGCTGAACATTCAACTTTCATTTATTCTCAGCACTTTGAACAGTTTTGAGTCTCCCCAGTAGTTACTACCATCTGAAAAGAGAAATTTCTGTAGCCAAATGTTAGAATAGCATTAATATGTGAGCATAAACATGCATATTTAGAGAGCATTTTAGTGAGCATAATATGTCCATTTAACCAAACAACTGTAGTACCTTTTCCCGTAGGGCTCCTGACCTCCCATGGCTTGTGGTTAGGTTTTCAGTACCAGGCATGAATTTCCTCTTGTGGAGCTATAAGTGGGCCCAAAATCTAATCAGAGGGCAGTTGGTTTACCCTGTTACAGACATGCCACTATTATACCAGTTGGCATGTTTGGCTTGGTTGGACAACTTTATAGCTTTCAGAGTCCACTGCTGATTAAGACACCACTGATGTCTTTTCTCCCCCAAAAGACTGCATAGAACTTTCCAGCACCATGATAGTTAATTTCAATTTTGTTTACAGCTGAATGAAACTCCATTGTATATATCTAACACATCTTTATTATCCACTTATAAGTTGATTGGCATCTAGGCTTGTTCCATTTCCTAGCTATTGTGAATAGAGGAGCAGTAAACATGGATGAGCAAGTACCTCTATAGTAAAGTGCAGATTCCTTAAGGTATAAGCCGACGTATGGTATAAGGTCTTTGATCATGTTGTAGTTGACCCTTGTGCACAGGGCTAGGTCAGAGTCTACTTTCATACTTCTACCTATAGACACCCAGTCTTCCCTCCACCATTGGCTAAAGAAGCTGTCTTTTCTCCAGTGCATGTTGGTGGCATTTTTGTCAAAAACAGGACTGCTATAGCTGCCTGGGTTTACATCTGGGTCCTCTATTCTGTTCCATTGATTCACGTGTCTGTTTGTGTGCCAGAAGTATGTTGCTTTTGTTACTATGGCTCTGTAATATAGCCTAGAATCAGGTGTGTATCTTAAAACAAGGTACCTCTTAATTTTTGGTGCTCAGGATTGATTTGGCTATTCAAGGATTTTTGTGCTTCCAAATGAATTTTAGGATTTTTATTTATTTATTTATTTTTAATTAGTTTTGTACTCAGCAAATACAGTCAATTTGGTACCATTGTTAGGCTCATCCATGTCCTGCCCCCTCCCCCTGGCCCCTCCTTGTTGAGGTATATGGGTCATGCATTCTGGAGTTAGCCCACACTTATGGGTAGGATAAATGTCTCTGCATATCATGACCCAACATGTGGCTCTGACATTCTTTCCTCCCCCCTCTTCCACAAAATTTCCCTGAGCCATGTTGGGTTCATTTTTGGTCTGCTTCAGTTTTTTTTTTTTTTTTTAATTTCAGTGAAGAATGACATTGACAGGGATTGCATTAAATCTGTAGGTTGCTTTTGGTAAAATAGCCATTTTCCTTATCACATCCTCAGCATGTTTTGTATTGGTTTATTAGGAAAGCTACTGATTCTTATTTATTAATTTTGTATGCTGCTACTTTGGTGGAAGTGTTTATCAGCTCCAACACTTTTCTAGTAGAGGGTGTGAGTTGTAGATTTGTTGTATATACCCTCTTTTATGTTGAAGTATCCTTCTATTTCCAGTTTCTTCAGGACTTTTATCATGAAGAAAGTTGGATTTTGTCAAATTCCTTTCCTGTATCCACTGAGATGATAATGTGATTTTTGTCCTTGACTCAATTTATATGTTGTATGACATTTGATTTGTGTACGTTGACCCACCCCTGCATCTCTGGAATATGAACTACTGGATGACGGTGAATGATATTTTTGATGTGTTCCTGTATTGTGTTTGCCAGTATTTTGTTGAAAATTTTTGCATCTGAGGGAGATTGGTCCATAATTTCCTTTCTTTCTTTCGTTCTTTCTTTCTTTCTTTTTTTTTTTTTTTTTTTTTTTGCTATGTCTGCAATTTGGTTTCAGTATTGGGGTAATGTACTAGCTTCATAAAAGGAGTTTGGTAGTGGTCTTTCCTTTTCCATTTTATGCAATCGTTTGAGAAGCCCTGGTGTTCATTCTCCTATGAATGTCTGATAGAGTTAACCAATGAATTCATCTGGACCTGGATTTTCATTAGTTGGGAGATTTTTTTATAACTGCTTTCATCTTATTGCTTGTAATAGGCTTGTTTAAATGGTCTGTCTCATCTTATTTTAATTTTGGTAGGTCATATGTATCTACAAAGTCTTCCATTCCTTTTAGGCTTTCAAGTTTAGTAGAGTATATTTTCATAAGGTGTGTCTTTATGATTTTTTGAATTTCATTGGTATCTGCTGTAATCGTGTCATTTCATTTTTAAGTGTCATTTATTTTAAACAGATTATACTGTTTTATTCCAACTCCTTTGGCAGTTGGTTATCTTCTCTTCAGTTCTAATTTTATTAATTTGGGTCTATTTAATGGAATTTGGTACACCTGAGTTTGGTGCATATATGTTTAGAATTGTAGTGTCCACTTGTTGGATTGCCTTAATCACTACAACGTGATCTTCCTTATGTATTCTGACTAATGTTGGTTTGAAGTCTATCCTGTTATATATTAGAACATTAAAACCTGCTTGTTTGTTTTAAATATTTTATTTTCATTTATTTACTTGAGAGAGGGAAACAGGGAGAGAGAGAGAGAGAGAGAGAGAGAGAGAGAGAGAGCGCACACCAGGGCTTCCAGCCACTGTAAACAAACTCCAGATGCATGTCCTACCTTGTGCATCTGGCTTATTTGGATACTGGGGAATCAAACTGAGGTGCTTTGGCTTTGCAGGCAAGTGTCTTAACTACTAAGCCATCTCTCCAGCCATAAACCTGCTTGTTTTTTGGGCCCATTTGCTTGAAATAAATTTTCCATCCTTTTATCTTAAGGTAATGTTTGCCTTTTGTGTAGAGATGGGTTTCTTTGAAGCAACAAAGAAAGTAATTCTGCATTTTTATCCACTCTACTAGCATGTCTTTTGTTGTGGCATTGATACCATATTATTATTGAGAAGTGTGTATTAATTCCTGTGATTCTTCTCGATCTCATAGAATTCATATTGACCACTTTTAAGCAGGACATCTTCTTTCTGTGGCTTCACATGTGTGCTTTCCTCCACCTCAGTCCAAAGGGTCCTTCAAGTGTTTTCTGTAGAGCCGCCTTAATGAGTGTGCATCCATTTAGCCTGTTCTTATTGAAGTTCCTTCCCCCTTCAGCTATGGCAGACAGCTTTGCTGGAAATAATAGTCTGGGTTGGCAGTTGTGGCCTTCAGAGCTTCAAATAGATCATTCCAAACTCTCTTTGCTTTTAACGTCTATGTTTAGTAATCTGCTGTTATCGTGATGGGCTTGCCTTGTTTGGTGAGTAGGTGCATCTCTCACTGTTTTCAGTATATTTTCTTTGGTCTTTTCTGGACTTGCATGCTTGGTGTTCTAAATGCCTCCTATATATGTATTGGCATCTCTTTCCCTAATTTGGGGAATTTTGTTGAAAATATTATTGCTTTAGATTGAAATTCTTCTTTACCTGGAATTTTTAAGTTTGATCTCTACATAGTGTTCCAAATGTCTTGAATTTCCCACTCATACCTTCTTTTTAGTCATTCCCCTCATTTTTGAAATGTTTCAAATCTGCCTTGTTGTCAAGCCCAGCTATTCTGTCCTTTCCTGGATGCATTCTATTGGTGAGACTTCTTGCAGTTTTTTATTTGACGTACTCTGTTTTCCATTTCCAGTATTCCAGGTGATATTCAGTATTCTGTTTCCTTACTCACACTTCTGTTGGCCTCCTTCTTTCATTGTTGGTTTCCTGTTTTCTTTTTAGATCCCTTCAGGCATTTGTTTTCTTCTTTGGTTTCTTTGAGCATGCTTATCAAAGTTCTTTTGAATTCTTTATCTGATATTTCATCTAATTCAGTTTCACTGGAGATCATTACTGTTGGATTTATAATTTTGGGGGGAGTCATGTTGTTTTGATTTTTTGTGCTTATATTACTACATGGAGATTTTACATCTTGGATGATTTAATTGCTTGGACATTCTGTTTATCAGCTATATTTTAGATGTGCAGGTCAGAAGTTATATCTTCAAGGTCAGAGTTCAAGGTGCCAAATGTGTCCTCTATATTACTCCCAGAGTAACAGTAAGAATGACCCAGGGTGGTAGATAAGCTGCTATGTGAATGTCCTAGCTGCAATTTAACAATACTGGTCCTTATGACTTCAGTGATTGTGATTGCTGGTTGGTAAAGGAGCAAGGCTGGTATGAAGCATGCTAGGGATTTTGTTACTTTGAAGTAAAAAGGGTGTGGGATGAGTTAGGGCAAGGATTAGTATTAACTTTGCAAATGATGGAAGCAGCACAGGTATTTGGGAGAGGGAAAGTTGGGATGCTGTGTTCACACTCAGCAGGGTCCAGAAAACCCCAAGCAGTCTGGCACAAGGCCTGAAAAAAAAGAAAACATTTTGGCTAATTTTGAAAGTGGGGAACCAAAGCGCTGTCTGTCCTAATGGATCAGAGGCAATGAATACTGGCCCGCCCTGTTTTCATTCTGAGTTATACGCGTGAATCACAAATAGCTCACGTATGTATCACAAATGATGACCTTGACATAATGCAGAACTTCCTTGATTGTGTGGCATGTGGTTTTCAGATGATGGGTTTGTTTCTAGGATGGTATCTGGCTATGCTAAACAGAGCTTAGGGGCCTGTGGTTAGGATTTAACTTAGGGTATCTAATCTGAGTTAGGAGCAGCTGCATTCTTCAGTTGGCGTTGGCATACATGTTTATTTGGCTTTGCCATCATAAGCATTCGTGACTTAAGGTGTTTTGCCCATTAGTCATGCGGTCAGCACCTTTAGGCATCACAGTTGTCTCCAACAGTTAGATTCCACAGACTTGAGAGACTGAGGATGTGGACGGATGTAGCCATGGAGAGCAAAGAGGAGACAGAGAGGTTAGAAAGGAAGGGAAAGTATAGGGAGTTGTGAATAGGAAGCGTAGTGGAGAGATACCAGTAGGAGGCTGGGTGGAGAAGAGTCTGGAACAAACCTTAAATCCAACCAAACAATAAACACAAACAAAAGCAATGTGGAATATCTATACAAGAGTAGAGACTAAGGGCTGGAGAGATGGCTCAGCAGTTAGGGGTTAAGTCATTTGCCTGCAAGGCCTAATAACCGGGGTTAGATCCCCCAGGACCCATATAAATGCAGATGCACAAAGTGGTGCTTGCATCTGGAGTTCGCTTGCAGAGGCTAGAGGCTCTGGTGTGCCCAGTCTCTTTCTCATTTCTCTCTCTCTCTGATTGCAAATAGACAATAATGAGAAATTTAAAAGTGAGTAGAGATTACAAAAGAAGAAGAAGAAAAGAGAAACAACACCCTGAATGTGGCCTGGTGGCAGAGCCCCTTTGCCCTGTCACTCTGGAGGCCAAGGAAGGGCGCTCAGTGGGAACGCTCTGGTAGGCTAGGCCCAGCGAGCTCCAGGTCAGCCTGCATATAGTGAGGTCCTGCTTGAAAAAAAGTGACGGAAGTTAATCTTAACACAAAAATTAACATAAAAATGGCAGAGAATACTAACTGTACACCCAATCTAACAAGCCACTATTTGTGCCCTAGTGGTGTGGGTTTCGGATTTTTTCCCTTCTAGTACTTTTCTTCTTTACAGCCTGCCCTGATTTGGAAGGCGTAACCACTGCTTCTGTTCAAACCTCTGTACCCACAGCCAGCTTACAGTCTTCTTGCTACAGGGTATCCTGGCCCAGCTCCCTGTTGGGGTGACTTTCTGTCTCACAGTTCTCAGTGGCAGTTGGCGGGAGCCTGATCCTGGCCATCTTGCTTCCCTGCAGAGGTTAACCCATTTTTTATGTTCCTTGACTGTTTTGGGAAGAGTATGTTGTGTGTTACCTTGTCTCTCTCATTTTACCCCAGGTGTCTTCTATGAGGCTCTTGTTATGCCATCTTAACTGGAAGCCCCCAAAACTGCATTTTTGAATATGCTTAATTTATGTTACTATTTCTAGTTTTTAAAAAACATTTATTTATTTATTGACAGTTTTACACACACACATGTTTATATGTATATTTATATTTGTAATGGAATAAAAATGGTTCTATTTGCTTCTAATTACCTTCTCTTGTCTCCCTCTCCCTTGCACTGAACGCTTCAACTTTGGTGCTTCTGTCCCTCAGTTTAATTGGGGTGCTTTCACTAGCACAGGTGTGGGTTGTTTACTGGAGCGCAAGGAACTTACCAGTGGCTAGACCGCTGAAGAAAATGCCCCTTCCTCCCCAGCGACCACTACTTGCTGATACCTCTTCAGGGAGGTGAGGTCTCTTGACCCCCTCCTCCATCCACTTAATATATTTCAGATCTTTTTACATATTTTTTCTGACTGTTAAAACTTCTAAGTTTTTCTTGTCTAAAAGTACGTTTTAGTTGTATATAAGATAAAGTAAATTTAGCCGGGCGTGGTGGCACACGCCTTTAATCCCAGCACTCGGGAGGCAGAAGTAGGAGGATCGCCGTGAGTTCGAGGCCACCCTGAGACTCCATAGTGAATTCCAGGTCAGCCTGGGCTAGAGTGAGACCCTACCTCGAAAAACCAAAAAAAAAAAAAAAAAAAAAAAAAAAAAAGATAAAGTAAATTTTTATTCATTTGCTAGTGATTTTTGTTTGGTTTGGTTTTTTGAGACAGGGTCTTGCTTTAGTCTAGGCTGGCTTTAAACTTGCTGGATGACTAAGGATGGCCTTGAATTTCTCCTTTCTCCCCTCATAAGTATTGGGGTTATAGGCCTGCACCATCATGCCCTGCTAAACAAACTAAAATGCTTAGAAATTCCACTTAATTTTATGAAATATAAAACAAATCAGGAAATAAACTAAAATGGTTAGAAATACATTTGCTTTTATAAATTATAAAGCAAAAATCAGAAAATAATGGTATTTGGGGTTTTAGTAATAAGGATATATTTGTAATTTTTTCCAGTTACTATATAAAGGTTTTCTCAGAAGCTGGGTTTATAAACTAGATAAACCATTATAGTACAAAATTAAAAACTTTTAATGGTATATATGGAATTTTAATAAGTACTAAAGTTTTCAAAAATATTATCTCAAGCTAGTCAAATATATGGACATTGAGAATGGGGGAAGGACAGGACAAGACAAGATCATGAGTGGGGGTGAATGTAATCAAAGTACATTTTACATATGTATAAATTGTCAATAAATACATAAATTTTAAATAATGAACATTTACTAAAACAGAACAGTTTTAACAAAGTTTGTAGGCAAGGATTTTCTATCTTTATTCAAAAGCTGAATTAAAAAACTATCGAATATGTTTTTATTTAGTATTGGGCTTTCAAAATGCATTTAAAATATGAAATTATTTATTTGTAATTGTTGGTTAATTATAAATGCTTTGGAGAAATAATAGATTAGGATATATAATATTGAATTTGAATAGAAGCTTAAAAATTTTAAACAGACATAACAATAGATGTCAAATAAAAAGTCCTCTTGTATTTAAAAAATTCTTAAATGGGTCAGTGGTGGATTCCATAAAAAAAAGTTTGATTGCATTTTTCACCAAATGATCATTTCCCATCACTTCCAATTAAATTCTCAACCTTTATTGAAGTAGTAAATAGTAGTATTTACTATTTAGGATAGAGAAAAATAACCAAGACATTATCCTTATTTTCAAAAGCTGTTTTAAAACTACATGTTCTCATAAACAATTTAGTGGATTCTACAAAGAAAAAAATGCTTTCTGGTTATTGTTACTAATAATCCAATTGTAATTTGTAATATGAAGTAATAGAATAAAATTTAAGTGGCAATAGAATCATCAAAATAAATAGCATGAAACACAGCAACAATAGACAAATAATAATAGCTTTAGGGATATGACTGGAATAAAAAACATATGTTTACTTTTGTCATATTTTGTATGTGCCTGAATGATTATGTTTTAGGTATGTGTTTAAGCAACATGTTGCTACTGAAAAAGAAAAACACACACAAAACTTAATGGCTTTAAACAACAATCTGGGGCTAGGGTCGCCATAGGCTCAGCTGGGCTAAATGTCCCAGATGCCCTTTTCAGTCATGTTTGACAGCTCAGTTGCGATCACTGGAATAGCAGAGGTGGCACGTTCTATCCTCCCTCCCCATTCTCTTCATTCCTCTTTTCCTCTCCTCTTCACATGGTCATCTTAGGCCTCTTCCAACATGGCTGGTAGCCTCCATCCTCTTGAACACATGGTTCAAGAGACCCAGATGGCAGTGGAAGAGCTTCTTATGACTTGGCCTTAAAATGAGGCAGCATCACATCTACCATATTTTGTCAGAAGGTAGCCCATGTTCAAAGGCACGACACCATACAAGTGCATGTTTGCCAAAGGTATGGTTTGTGGAGGAAGAAGTGAGAGAGAAAAGAAGGAACTTTGGAAATCTGCCAAAACATGTAATATTCATTTCTAAGTACATAAAACTCATTTGGGTATTAGGTAAAATTTGTATCAACATACTATCAAATTTAAAATTCCTATTAGTTTTATGACGAAAATAATTTTATTTTAGTTAGCCAAAATATGCTTATATCTATATATTAGTGTTTTGTTGCAATGAGAAACTTATCATCCCTTTAAAGTAATTGCCTTAGTGTTTTCATTTGAATTTAAATTTATACTGAATATCTACTAGGCACAAAAAATTTCACACATTAGGTGAAGGAGTCAGGGAATGTTAGACTGACTGTCTTTTGACCTAGCACTTAAGAAAATGTTGCTTCTACCAAATGATTTGTAGCTCAGTCTTCAGATGGCAATTCACAGCAGTGGCACAAGTCTCCAGAAAAGGGACGAATACAAAACATGGTCTGAAATTATTTAGGAAGGCTTCACAATGGAATTGAGACTAAGGTTAAATTTGAAGGATGTAGGACCGGAGAGATAGCTCAGTGGTTAAAGGTGCTTACAAAGCCTGACAGCCTGGGTTTTATTCCCTAGTACCCACATAAAGGCAGACCCATAAAATAGCACATGCATTTTCAATTCATGTTTGTGGGGGTGGGAGGCTCTGGTGTGCCTATTCCTGACCCTCCACAAACTCTCCCTCATAAATAAATAATAAATAAATATTTTTTAAAAAAATGTTTGAAGGCAGGGTTCTATTTTAAGAGAATTAGTGGTCCAGATATTAGGATGAAGGTCCAAATTGTTCATGATTGCACAGAAGAAGGAAATTCTGCAAAAAAGCAGGACTAGGATTGGGGCAAGGCAAAAGAGTGTCTTCCTACATTTTATGCTCTAGATGCCTTTCTTGGAGTAATGATTAAAGAAAAAGTAAAAGTACTTGGTGACCAGTTGGATGTACGAGTAATCATAACGTCTGCCACAATGTGCACACACCATCCCAAGTACTTGATCTTTAACTCTTCTTCAATTAAAAATAACTTTTAAAATAAGTCATATTATTTTACTTAGAAATACAAAAGTATCAAGAACAAAACAGAAAATTCTAGAAGTCCTGAGCTAGAGACCGGGCTTGTATAAGGTAATAAAATCTGTATCCTGAAGGGGATGAGCTGCTTTGAGAGGTCATGTAGCTCATGTAAACTCTCTAGGGAAAGTGTGTGAGTTGAGACTAATTCCAATGCTCACTCCTTCTTGCTGAGTCATTTAGATGCCTGCAGGGCCAAGAGTCAGGTGATGTAGTCTCACCTACTGTAATCATTGCTGAAACTGAAAAAAAAATGCTTTTCTAAACTTTCAAATTTCATATTAGTCTATATTAATTACACAAGATAATAGGCTCCATGACACTTTTACATGTATGTAATGTACTTTGATCACATTACTGTCTCTTGTATCTCCTCCCACTCCTGCTAGTCTTCCTCTTCCTAAACAGTCTACCTTCTTTTTTGTTTATATGTTTTTATTTTCAAAATATTTTATTTATTTGAAAGTAAGGAGGGAGAAAGAGAGAATGAGCATGCTAGGACCTCTTGCCACTGCAAACTCCAAATGCATGTGGCACTTTGTGTGTATGACTTTACATGAGTATTGGGGATTTGAACCTCTGCCAATGGCTTTGCAAGTAAGTACCTTTAACTACTGAGCCAGCTCCTAGCTCTTGTCTGTGTTTTTAAATCTAAATCCAAATACGAGAGAACACATGCAGCATGTCTTTCTAGGTCTGGCTTATTTCGATTAACATGATGATCTCCAATTTAAGGTATTATCTTGAAAATGGCATGATGTTTTCCTTACTGCTGAATAACATTTCCCTTGTGGATGCTTGTATGTGTATTGTGTGTGTGTATGCATATCACATTTTCTTTATTCTCTCACCTATTGATGGCTCCTAGGCTAATTCTTGGAACTTTGCCATTGTGAGTGCCATGAAAAACATGGACACGATGCCTTTAGCTCTTCAAATATCTGTGTGGAGTAAGGTTTTAAAAATGTTTCTATTTCTGGAGAGATGGCTTAGTGGTTAAGGCATTTGCCCACAAAGCCAAAGGATCCCGTTTTGACTCTCCAAGTCCCACATAAGCCAGATGTACAAGGGGGCACATGCATCTGGAGTTCATTTGCAGTGGCTGAAGGCCCTGGCATGCCCATTCTCTCTCTCTCTCTCTCTCTCAAATAAATAAATAAATAAATAAAGCATATTTTTGCAAATGAAAATAAATGTTTTTATTATAATGTGTCTTGATCATAATCTCCTCCCATTACGTGGTGTTGTCTCACTTCCCCTCCTTCCTAACCCCTTTTCTCTTTTCAACTGTTCGCTCTTCTGCTTTGATGTCTTTTTTATTTGTTTGTTTTTTGGGCCTCTTCTACTATCCTTGATGGGACGCTGATGGGCCCAATATTATGCAAGTCTCTGCAGGTAATGACCGTGACCATGAGGTCACGCATACGATGGCCTCGTCATTCCTGTGGACAGCTTCCCACAGTCCTCTTTCTCTGCTGGATCTTCGTTTTTTTGCCCCTCTTCAGCACTGTTCCTTGCACCTTGCAGGGTTTGACAGAGATGACCATTTTAATGCAGAATACTCAATAACAGGGACTTAATTTTACGACTTTGACAACTTCTGAGTCTCCCCAGTAGTCACTTCCAGCTGCCAAAAGAAGTTTTTCTAACCAGAGGTGACAGTGGAACTGATCCGTGGCATAAATGTGTTTACAGGGTCATACGATAGATACAACATATCCACTTAGCTGAACAATCGAAGTAGTTTTCCTCCTACAGCCTGTGGCCTTTGTAGTCACAGCTTGTACTAGGCTTTCAGTACTGCCTGTCTCCCTCCCATCCAGTCTAATCAGGGAGCCATGGGGGGTCCCCTCCATAACAAGCTATTGCACCTGTGGGCACGTCTTGTCTGACTGATGGGTTGTGTAGTTCACAGGGTCCACTTCCGGTTAAGTCTAATGATGATTTCTCATCCCCAGGAGCCTTCACAGCACTTTTAGCACTGTGTCAGCTAGACAGCAGGGAGGAGGCTTCCAGCTCAGTTCCCTCTTAATTTCTCAGTGTCCTGCAATCTAAGCATGTGAAAACTTCAGCAATAGGGTGGTTTTTATTTTTATTTATTTATTTGCAAGCAGAGAGAGAGAGAGAGAGAGAGAGAGAAGAGAGACACACCGAGAGAATGAGAGAGAGAGAGAGAGAGAGAGAGAGAGAAGAGAGACACACCGAGAGAATGGGCATGCCAGGGCCTCCAGCCACTGTAAACAAAGTCCAGATATGTGCACCACTGCATCTGGCTTTATGTGGGTACTGGGGAATCAAACCTGGGAATCAATCTGGGTCATTAGGCTTTGTGGGCAAGTGCCTTAACTGTTGATCCATCTCTTCAGCCCCAAAATAGGGTCTTACCATCTAGTTCTGGTGGGCAATCAAGAGCATCGGTAATAACCAGAATTGTTTTGGGAGCCTCAGGAGCCTCCTTGACCAACCACTCCTGGCACTGGGATTTTCCTATAACAACCTATGATTACTGGGTTCAGCATTATCCACCCATGCAGGGTAATTCTGCCTAAACTCTTTTAAAAAAAAATGTATCTTTTAATTAGCTCATAAAGAAGTGGGTTTCCTTATGGCTTTTACATAACATGTTTAGTGTTGGTGAACCTTTCCCACACCTCTTCTGCCCTCAATCCCCCACCCCTATCCCACCTAAACCTTCTTCCTCCAGTCTCCTGTTTTCCCCTTCAGCTCTACCACTGTCTTTTTTTTCCTGATGAGTAATGTGAAGAAAGTTCACTAAAAAGCCTAGGTTACCTAAATAGTGAAGGAATGAGTTGGGTTGCAAAAAAAAAGAAAAAGAAAAAGAAAAAGAAAAGAAAACTAAAACATGAAAATGCTACCACACATATAAAGAAAAACTAGGGCCAGTCCTATCTGGTCTTTGTCAAAAACTAGAGGAAGGGCTGGAGAGATTGCTCATGGTTAAGGTGCGTGCCTGCGAAGCCTAAGGACCCAGGTTCGATTCCCCAGGTCCCACATAAGCCAGATGCATATGGTGGTGCATGTTTCTGGAGTTCATTTCTGGTGACTAGAGGCCCTGGCATGCCCATTCTCCATCTCCCTCTCTGTCTCAAATAATAAATAAATAAATACATAAAAATAAATCTAAAAAAATGCTAGAGGAAAAGGGGACTTTTCCATTTATTTTGTGAAACTAGCATTAAACTAATTAAAAACCCAAACAAAGTCAGTATATAAAAGAAAGCTACAGTACTATGTATCTTTTATAAACATAGTTGCAAAAATCCTGAGCAAATATTAGCAAGTAGAATTAGCAATATAAAAAAAGACTTAAATACTGTGAACAAGTATGGTTAATTTCAGGGATGGAAGTGTAATTCATTGTTTGAAACAGTCAGAGTAGTCTTCCGTATCAACAGTGTTGAGTAAGGAAAGTGACATGACCATACTGGCCAATGCAGAAAGAATGTTTGAAAAACACTTCACACCCTCCCATTCATGACGCAGCCCCAGAACAACAAGAACAGAGAAGTTCTTTAAGTTGTTAAGGAAGGCCACCCGCTAGCATCATGATCATTTTGATGCTGGGGACTGAACCCAGGGCTCATGCGTGCTAAGCAGATGCTCACTGAGCTGGGCTCTAGCCTGGTAAGATTTTCACTTTTGATTTAACTCTTCTTCACTCCTAGATTTGGGAAGGTGCCAAAGTCAGTTGTATTTCTATATCCTAGCAGCAAACACATTTAAAATGAAATTAAGGTACAGTTGCTCCAAAGAAACTGAAAATAAATACATACAAGTCTAATGAAATATAGGCTGGAGAAATGGCTTAGCAGTTAAGGTGTTTGCCTGCGTAACCTAAGAACCCTGGTTCGATTCCCCAGCACCCATGTAAAGCCAGATGTACAAGGTGGCTTATGCGTCCAAAGTTCATTTGCAGTGGCTAGAGGCCCTGGTGCACCCATTCTCTCTCTCTCTGTCTTCTTCTCTCTCTCTCAAGTGAATAAATAAGTAAAATGTTTTTAAAAATAAAAAAATCAGCGTCAAACAAATGGAAAGATGATCTATGTTAATGAATTGAATGATTCACATAATAATGAAATAAATTCTTCTAAATTGATATATACATTTAACAAACTTCCATCAAAATCCAAACCCCAGTTATATTTATTATAGATAGAGGTGGTATTATTCTAAAGTTTATGTAAAAAGACAAAGTGTCATGTGATCCATCAGTTATACTCTTGGGATTTTATCGGAGAGAATAAAAACTTAAAAGACTCCAAAATTTCCTGTACACAATTTTATATGTAATAGACTAATAGACATTCATTTATAAAAGGGAGCAAAGCGCTGGCACACACTGCGACCCAGCTGAGTCTCACAGACATGTGCCAAGTGACTAAAGCCAGTCACAAACAGTTGCACAGAGAATGATTCCACTTGCACAATGTTCTTAAAGTAAAAAAGTAATAAATTGCTGGCTTCCCAGGCAACGGGTGGTAAGGATAATAGGGAGGTAGATGTGACTATAAAAAAGCAACAGAAGCAATGCTTTGAACCTCGTGTTTATCAACGTTGGTATCTTTATTGTGATTTCTGAACCATAGTTATTCCAGGTGCTATCACTGGAGGAAGCCGAGTAAAGAATATATCACACCCTTACATATTGTTTCTAATAAAATGTTACATACTCATAATTATCTTAAGATTAAAAGTTTAAAATAATACTATATCGATTCAAAACCAGTAACTTGAAGAGGAAAGGTATTTTTAAATGTAATTTGAAAAATGCAAGCCGGGCGTGGTGGCCCACACCTTTAATCCCAGCACTCGGGAGGCAGAGGTAGGAGGATTGCTGTGAGTTCGAGGCCACCCTGAGACTCCGTAGTGAATTCCAGGTCAGCCGAGCTAGAGTGAGTCCCTACCTCGAAAAAACAAAAAACAAAAAAGAAAAAAAAAAAAAAAGAAGAAGAAAAGAAAGAAAAATGTCACTCCTTTAATACAGGTGTTGCCAATATTTTTTTAAAAAGAATCCATTCAAAAAGCAAATTTACTTTAGTGTGTGATGTTCTATAACTGTTCAACACCTTAGTAATACTTGTATATTTTAGAAAGAGAAAGCTTATTGACTGAAATGATATCTAATGTAATGGTAGGCAACGTGATCAAAACAGTAACACTAGCAGTGAGGGAGACTTTGGTGGGAGGACCTAATGCTGTCCTAGTTCCTTACTCCATTTAGGAGTCTGCTCCTCTTTGCTACCTCTGCCTCCAATTCCATGACATCCATAATGTTCATATGGAATTTTATGGCAAAGTTGAGCTATAAGTAGGCAAATAAACAGTAATCATGAATGCATACTTTGTACAAAAGTTAAAGATTAGATGTTTTCCTTTAACAGAGATCATAAACTCTGTTAGCATGCTTTGTTGGTAAGGACATAGGATTCAATCTTGTTACTATGGTAATTCCTATGAAATATTTTGTTATCAATTTTATACTAAATGATTAAGAAACTCCTGGGAGGCATACATATTGGCAAAGTCCAACAATGAGATTTTTTTCCCCCATACTTTTTCAAGGGGGGAGAAATGACTTGAGTTTCATGTCATGTTTATGGATTGTAGTAAAGGCTTCTCAAGAAGCATTTTCAGTTGGATAAATGCTGACTTCAGGTAATTCAATTAAGAATTAATAGTCAGGGTGCTGTGGAAATCACACCACAAGACATGGCTAATTAGTACCAGTAAAATCATATTACAGTAAATACAGTACTAAAATCCAAAGTAATAAGATTATTTCTACTTCAAAATGTTAGAAAAAATGTTTCTAATTTTCTTCTTGAAATATAGAAAAATAATATTATAATAAAATATGCACTTGAGACTTAACTGAAAATATGGATTCTTCAAGTAAGTACATTACTAATTTAGTTTAATAATGTATATATTTGAAAGGAGTGTTTGAACATTATTGTTTTGGACTTATTAAAGTTCCTCAAAATTTAGTGTGTGGTAAAAGTAGCATTCAAATATATAGGAGAATGGCTTATTATTTATTCTTAGTTAATTACATATTAAATACTAAGCCTCATTAAATATTATCAGAATACCTATT
Organism: Dipus sagitta; assembly: GCA_036346955.1. Classification (NCBI taxonomy): domain Eukaryota; kingdom Metazoa; phylum Chordata; class Mammalia; order Rodentia; family Dipodidae; genus Dipus; species Dipus sagitta. The sequence goes on from CM070787.1 coordinate 4,530,129, forward strand.
AAAAATAAAGTTGAATACCATATTCATTTTATATACTACAGCAAATCAAACTGCTAACAATACAGGATTAAAGTACAAAAACACTAGAAGAATATTTTGTTGATAGTTTTATAATATGCAGCAAAATGACTTCCTTAACACAACAGGATAACCAACATGTATGCTTATGTCATCTATTGATGTAGATAACAAACTCCTTAAATTTAATGTTACAATGTTTTAAAACAGTAGTTTAGTCCTGCTCCAGCATCTAGAGACTGATTCAACAGTTCTTCTGTGGGTCTCCTCTGAACTTGCCCTGGAGGCTGTGTTTTCTGGTGAGTGAGCCCAGCTGAAGGGACACCCCCCATAGCCTCCTGTTACCGCTCCTCTGGATTGTGTCTCCCAAGCTTCTTTCTACGAGAGCCTGGAAGCAGAGGCCATGAGGGCTCGGGGGCTGTGCTCTAAAACCCACGCCTTACCTTTCCTTTGTCCGTCAAGCTGCAAAGTCAGCCCCATACCCAGTAGTGAGTGAACAGACTCTTGCCACTGGAGTATGGCAGCATCACACTGCAAAGAGGGTACAGATTTGGATATCTGCTTAGATATTTCCCTTACTTTTCTGAACTTTGGCTATTTGGTATTTGAAACATAAGATCTAAGTAGATTTGGACTTTGTGATCATCTCATTAAGAAACCTTGCCTACCATGTGAGTATTATCCCAACTCGAGGAGGTAATAGCCTTATCACTGACATTAAGAAATTTGATTAATATATGCCTTGGCGTAGTTTTTATTAGCGTTTCTTATCTTATTTTCTTATTTTATCGAGTTCCGTAAATAGTTTAGAATTACTAGCAAAAACCTGGAAATAATTTTAATTACAATTAATTAGTCACTCTTTGCACCTGCAAATCTTTGTTATTTTAAAATTTTTAAATAATTATCTTTGTAAAGTTTTATTGCAATTACTTTCTCAGATGTTAAATCTATATATGTATATGCAGTCAGAGTGTCACTATTCTCCTTTGATGAATAATGAAGTAAATATATTATTACCATAAAAATCTATTCTAATACTAATGTGAAAAGTAAAAATGGCAAGTTATAAATTATTATGCATAGGGCTGTGGAGGTTGTTCAGTGGCTAAAGGCACTTGCTTCCAAGACCTGATGGCCTGTGTTTGATTCCCCAGTTCCCTTGTAGAGCCAGATGCACAAAGTGGCATGTACATCTGGAGTTCGTATACAGTGAGTGCCAAGAAGCCCTGGCAAGCCCATTCTCTCTAACTTTGCAAATAAATAAATAAATAAAAATTATTATGTATACATGAGACATGTACATACGTACATACATACATACATACATACACAATTATGATATTTTGGAAAGTAGAATTAAAAGTTATTTAAATTTTGTAATTATTTTCTTAAAATTTTTAATTTTTCAAACTAATGACTATATATGCTTTTATAGTGAGCAAATATTTGAAAGAAAGAAATGAAAAAGGAACAAGAGAAAGAAAGCTTCTCTTTTTCTGAGACAGAATGTTTCTATGTAGGACTTGAACTTGTGACCTTTCTGCCTGTCTCAACCTCCTGAGTACTGGGATTACAGGTATGTGCCATCACAGTGGGCCAGCTCTTACTATATTTTAAAAGAGAAAATGCCAGGAAGGAAACTTTCATGGAGCTAAAGCTGTAATGTAGAGACAAAACCTGTGATTTGTCAGTTGCGTGTCTGAGTGATAGAGCAGGACCTGAGCCCGAGTCCTGCCTTGGTCACTTCTGGAAAAGTTGGTCATGGCTTGATACTTAATATCTGCACTTTAATAGTTTTGAAGTAATTGTTTTTAAATTACATAGTATAATATTACACTACTGTTATAGGTAATGTAAACAGAAAATGATAGGTTATTTTGTAATTTTTTTAAATTATTTTATTTTATTTACTTATTTGCAAGAAATAGGCAGGTAGAGGGAGAGATAGAGAGAGAGTGGGTGAGTCAGGGCCTCCAGCTGCTGTAAATGAAGTAGGGCATCTTGGCTTATGTGGGTCCTGGGGAATGGAACCAGAGTCCTTTGGCTTTGCAGGCAAACGCCTTAACTGCTAAGCCATCTTTCCAGCCCTATTTTATTATTTTTAAGTAAAGGAATTAGAATAGTTTTTACGAAATATAATATGCACTTGGGTTATGGGATGAGTTTCTTAATATAATTAGTAAGTACTACTTATCTCTGTATGAAAGCTGCCATCTTTAATTTCAGTTACAACTCAATTTTGACTTAATATTTTATTTACAATTAAAAATATCACAGAGCACTTTGTTTCATTTAATTTTTGCTGTTAGTGATATCTATACTTACAGGTGGTCATTCTCTTAGCTCCTCTTTCCTCTAAGTGTTTTGAGAACACTGTGGTTTCTGCCAATGGCTTCTCTTGCTGGGGAACCCTGGAGTTAGTCAGGAGCTATACCAGCTTTTGTTATTGTTACATAATTCCAGTGACTTCTACCCTGCCTTACTGGGATTTCTCAAGCTATTCTTACCTTTTAACTACTATACACTCCTAGGGATAAGCTAGATCTGAAACCAAGAGGAACTGATTTTCTTACAAGGTGTGATTATTGGAAATAGTAGACATTAATGGTCTTGAACTCTTCAAACGAAAGCATTACCTACATTTTTACACCCTTCTGATGGCTCAGCTCTGGAGGCCTCACACAAATGAGAAGTCTTTCAGCTTCCTTCCTTGGCATTACATATAGTTTCTTGTCACTAACATTTTAGAATAGACACTAATATTTATTATCAAAGACATTACTCATCTTTCCAGTGAAAACACTAGTACCTCAGTGATCGTCACATGGGTATCAGTTTATAGTCAAATAAAGATTCCAAGCATCAGTCTGTGTACATCAAGCTGCAGTCTGTCTGGGTTGGGAATATTTTTATGCATTGCTGTGAGAAAAGCAGGTGTACTCACACATCTATTTCTAAGATTTGTATATTTTGTCAGATGATTTAGGTTTAAAATTTCTGCAGATGTCAATTTATACTATTTTTTTCTATTAGTAGAACAGTTTAAAAGTTATCTCCTATAAGTCTCACAGATACATGTTTCCTGTGGAATAGCTTAAATTCAAAGTTAGTTAAAAACAGAGCCATCTCTCTGTTGGGATATTACAGTCTCAGTCTTTTCCAGTCTGGTATTAATACTGCTTTGCAGTTTCTTCTGCTGCCCTCTAGCCTTTGGCTTCACATTCCATTGTATGTCCTTGGAGGGAGAGGCCTAGCTAAGGGCCCGCTTTGCTGTGAAGTCTGGAGTTTATGATGGCTCCATCTATCCTGAATGGTTAAAGTTTATTGGCTGTTGTGGGCATCCTGGTGAGGAATGTGAGCTCGCCTAGTAATTTAGTATTTTATAGTAAGGTAGAAGTTTCTAGAAGTAGATTATGTAGACTAATGCCCTTAATTAATAACTTTAAATACTTTCATACTGTATGCTGCCATCTCTTTACTGCCCTGATCTTTGGATTGAAAAATCATCTGATCAAATAGTTTCCTGTGTCTTTTAATTAGGATATTTTATGTCCATTATAGACAATAATATTATGGTCCCATTATTGTTTACTTTTCTTAAACTGTCTAAAAGAAATATAAAGCTATGTCTGTGAATTGCCTACAAAAACACTCTTCTGATTTACCTTAAGGAAAGTTGGCTCTACTTAGTGGTTTGTACATACTTTCTGAAGTAGTTTAAGGTAGTTTGCTTTTTAATCCATCGAAACTAAATCTCCTGAAAAATTATAGCCAGCTGTGTCGAAAATATGGGCTATTGCTCTCAGTTTTTTCTCTTTTTTTCCCCTGTGCTTGGGTCTGATCCTGAACCCTCAGGCACACAAGACAAGTGCTTTAACCAAGCCCTACATATCTCTTGTTACATGTTCTATAACACAGATTCTTTAAACCTTTTGTTGACAATCTTCATTCATAAATACAATGTGTTTTCATCAGAATCCCCTCCCATTACTTTCTTTTGACCCTCTTTGATTGAAGCCCTTCTTTCCAACTAGTCCTCTTCGATTTTGGTTTTGTTTTTGCCCTCCCCCGTCATCTATGACACACTGATGGGCTCAATAGTATGCAGGTCTTGTGCAGTTACCAACAGCTGCTGTGGGGACCTGACTGCGGTGGCCACTGTGTCTGAAAAACAGCATTCCAAAACACTTCCCATCCTTTGGCTCTTACATCTTTCCTCCACCTCTTCCACACAACAGTCTTGGAGCTTTAGAAGGTGTGACTGAGATGTGTGTTTAGTGCTGAACACCCAACTGTCATTTCTTCTTAGCATACTGAGGAATTCTGAGTCTTTTCTGTAGCCATCAACATCTGATAAGAGAAGCTTCTGTAACCAAAAATAAGAAGAGCACAAATCTATGGACATAACATAAGTATTTAGAGGGCAATTTAATAGGCACAACATTAGCAAAACAGCAATAGTAGCTTCAACCCTAAGGCCTTGGCCTTCCAGCCATAGACCTTTGTCTAGGTTTTCAGTACCAGGCATGAAATCCCTCCCATGGAGCAGGCCTCAAATCCAATCAGAGAGTAGTCAGGTGCCCTCGTAACAGATGTCCCACTACTGTCCTGGTGAGAACATCTTGCCTGGCTGGCTGGTTACGTAGCTTGCAAGGTCCACTGGTGGTTAAGACTGCTGATGGTATTTCTTTCCAGCAACCTGCGTGGTACTTTTCCAACACTGTCAGTTGTCAGTCCAAAGGAGGGTTCCAGTTCACTCCAGTCTTGATTTCTCCGTGTCGTGTCCTGCAACTAAAGCATGTGCTCTTCAGCAGCAGGGTCTTACAATCTAGTAATGGTGAGCGGCCGAGC